>JAENHJ010000243.1:0-288652 GCA_025330945.1 Mucuna pruriens
ACCTTGCCTTTCTTATTGACCCTCTCACCATCGGGAGCGGCGACTTTCCTTTTACCCTTATCCGGGGAAGCTACACGCCCGAAGGGAGTATCAGAGATCCGAATGGAGGAAGATTTGGTTTGTTGAGACTCCTGGGCAACAGGACCGCTCACCTCGCCAGCCGAAAGGGTCGAAGGGTCCCCCACGGACTCTTTCTTCTTGGCACGAACCCCTTGGAGATAGGAATGGATCTTGGCGTTCGAGACTTCACAATATCCGCAAAAAAAAAAAAACGAAAATTTATCGAACATTCGGGCCAGGCAGTCAAGATCAAAATCGATACTCACCAAAGAAAAAGGGCCGAAGAGCCACATTCGAAAACCAAGGGTACTATGTTTTTACAGTCCATGTTTCGGGGTAGGCCTTCCAAATGGCAGAGGTCGGCTCGCTCAGATGGGGTAAGGTCAGAAGCGGAGAAACCAGGGTTTAACCTGAAACTTCCAAAGATGGGGAAAGGGTTCAGAATCAAGAGAGAAAGGGGCTCCGCCAACGGATGCGATTTTCAAGAAACGGTTTTTGAAACCCTTATAGGAGTCGGTGTAGGGGGCAAACAAGCCGCCCTTTGGGGTAGATGCGATGGGGGTCAAAGATACCTAACCCACCTCTTTGGTTAACCGAGAAGAATAGAAACAAAGGAAGAGGGTAGCAGAAGGGGTAATGGAGAGGGCTTTGCAAGCTACCCTAAAAGCTTGGATGGCCGCCCACCCATTGGGATGAAGTTGGGTAGGGGCGAGACCTAGGATCCTGAGGACCCCGAAGGCAAAAGAGTCGAAGGGAAGGGTAACCCCTAAATCGGTCAGGACTTTCTCATACATATAGATAAAGTCGTCCTGACCCTCTGCGGCGGCGTAGCATACCCTCTCGTAAGGGGTACACTGCTCCATCCTAAAACAGTGACGGTGGGCGATGGTGCACCACCCACCGTCTTTGGCCAGAGATTTCACAACAGAGGCAGGGAGTTTAGACTCCCTCCCCCTCACATCCCCGCTAACCCATTCGTAGCGCTCCTGAGCGCGATAGGGAGTGGAGGCTTCAATGGGAGACGAAGGTTGGCGAGAAGTACCTGAAATCGTTGCTAGGGATTGGAGGCAAAGAGAAAGAGAGGAAGCGTAGGGAGTTTTTTTTTTCTCTTTTCTTTCTCAGCAGGCTCAGAATGGTTTGGGCGAATGACCCCTGACTTCCCAAAGAAAAGGCGTGCAAACACGCGAATTTCGAAGGAGGGTTGCAATAAAGACGTCCCATCATTACGCCGTCAAGATGAAGAGACGTGGGTAGAAAGCGGAACCGTCAGCGCGTCTATTCCAAACGCGACCATTGCGCCAAATTCAACCAATTCAAAAATTTGGCCTCAGGGCCAATCTAACAAAAAAATGGCCCAAGGCCATATCCAATCCAAAAAAGGCCCAAGGCCATGACCAACAGAAAATGGCCTCAGGGCCAATCTAACAAAAACGGCCTCAGGGCCAATCTAACAAAAACGGCCCAAGGCCATATCCAATCCAAAAATGGCCCAAGGCCATGACAAACAAAAAACGGCCCAAGGCCATATCCAATCCAAAAATGGCCCAAGGCCATGACAAACAAAAAATGGCCTCAAGGCCATATCCAATCCAAAAATGGCCCAAGGCCATGACCAACAGAAAATGGCCTCAGGGCCAATCTAACAAAAACGGCCCAAGGCCCAAGACCATGATCGGTCCCAGAAAATAGCCTAAGACTACAGTAGGTCACTCCCCGCATTCTAAAATGATTTTAGAGTCCGGGGCTAAATCTTCATTCACATCCGGATCGGCCATCCAGATGCAAATAAAGAGGGGGCAACTGTCATGCCCACTTTCTGTCCCCGGAAGATTGGCCCAACAGCGAGACGTCCCCCACCATTGACCCATTGGGCCAAAACAGGAGGAAGACGTTTCCGGCCCAATAAAGGCCAAAGGCAAGCAAGGTCCGGTCTCACACCATATCGAGAAAAAACCGACGTGGAATGAAAGCAAGACTGCGATCGCAATAATGAACAAAGTCAAACGTAAAAGCTGAAAATAGGGGACAAGACAGAGCCTGGCAGAGGGAACAAGGCAAATGTGCTTCTGAAGAGGTGAAAAGGGATAAGGAAACGGAGAAATAAGTAAAAACAGAGTCTCTGCGTGGGGTGGAACGCTATCATATAACAAATGAAAATATGGGGAGGTATGCTTGGCAGGGCGACGAGACAAGACGACAATTGTTCGTCTCTGGGATACAAAACCACAACATAATCGCCACCACATTTAATGCTAAGACGCCCCAGAAGAGACTTGAACGGGAAGAAAGACCACTGCCGCATTAAATGAATATAGGGAAATTACCACCGCATTTATGAAGGAAGATTTCCCCAGATACGGGGAATGAGGGAAAAAGTTTGAACTCGCCTATAAAAGAGGAGGACGAAATATCAGGAAAGGGGTCTTTGGTTGAAAAAAAAAAGGAACATAAAAGAACGAGGGGAAAAGGATTAAGGAGAGTAAGAAAGAGCGTTCATAGAGAAGGAAGTTGCTCGTGAATTGGAAGGGAGAACTACCGTCCAAAAGGGAGTAGAAGATCGTCTGGATACCAGGTAAGTCATCCCCATTCTCTTGTATGATTCGCCTTCACCACCCTTTCCACCCCCAGCTCCGTCAGACATTCCAGAAACCGGGAACATCGAAACTCACTCGCTAAGAGAACTACACACCTGTACCTTAACTGGTCCCCTTTCTCTTCCATCCCTTTTTCTTTCGTCGGGACCAAACTCCGGGAGGCATCCGGAACTAGTCAGTGGCCGAGACCGCGTACGGGTCCGACATGGCGTCGGACCTGACAACCCCTTCGTCCCGTCCTACACAAAACTACGTGGACTTTGACTTCTCATAACAAAGATACGTAGGCATGGGGGAGCGATTCCTCCATCAAGTCCATCCACACACACACTTACCCCCCTCCCGGCCTTGTCTAAGTCTACCAAACATATACTCTGAGACACCTGTTCCCTAAAAGCGTCCGTAAGAGTAAGTGTTGTACGAGTTTCCTTTAGCAGAGTAACCATCATGTGATGGACATGACGAAAGCAAAGCATTTCGTCATGTAAGAGACCTCCGAATCCCCTCTCTCTGGTCCGAGACCTAGCCTATCCAATCCAACTCCTCCTTCCAAGGTTTTTCTGATGTTCCTAAACAAAAACATCAATGGCGACTCCTTTTCGCGCCACCTTCCGTAGAGGGAGGTCGCGAGCCATCGCGACACCTTGAGAGAATTCGACCTAGGGTTGACTATGCTATAGTTAGCTTTAGTTTATTTGATGCACGTAAAGATGACTAAATATGAGCCTATCATCAACCTTAGTACTCAAACCTGTACAGTAGGTTTTGGCAATTGACAAGTATTTTTGTTTTCATTTCGTACTTTGATGTATGAGTAGTTATGTTTGACTTATATTTGATTGTGTATAGGAATGTTATGTAAGTATGAAATTGCTAGAAATGCTTACAAAAATCATAAAGCAAAAGATTATTTCTCTGGTTGGTTAACTATGTGATCATAAATGCAATATATGAATGCTTTATACAACCAACCTAAGGGAAAAAGTATTGGGAGCGTATAAATTTTGACAAGCCATTTCCTCCACCAATTAAAAAGAAACTAGGTAGACCAAAGAAAACTAGAAGAAAGGATGGTAATGAATGACAAATTAGCAATAATAGATTGAAGACATCATACCCTACTCCTACATTACAATCTTATACAATCTTATACATACGTAAATATATATATATATATATAAAGAAGATGTTGGGGGTAGGAATCTTATTTCCAAAAGACTAACTTTCATCCTAAAAGGGTTAACAAACTTGTATTAGGGTGTTTGTCCTTACACTAGAAGGTTTTTTCACATACTTTTGTTTCTACCTTAGAAATTCTTTGATTTCCTAAAAAAGTAAAAAAGCAATCAGTGGTTTCTAGATCCTCAACTAAAAAGCAAAATATTGCGCTCATACTTAGGAGTGTGTCAAGCCCAATAACTTATATTCTTACTACATTATTTCCATGTTGAACACCCTAAGCTCGTGATCTCTATTGTGAGAATCAGTTATATCTTCATATTGTTACCAATCATATTTTTCACTAATGCACTAAACACATTGAAATGAATGGTAATATGGTTTGAGACAAGGTGCAAAATTAACATTCATCTAAGAATCTATTGAAAACCTCTCACCAAACCTTTTCCATTAGAACTAGTTTGCATGTTTCATGACAAGCTTATAATGTTCAACATTCAGGGGGTGTTAACTAATACTCTTTATTAATTAGTTATCAATTAGTTAATTTAGTCGATTACCAATTAGTTATATCCAATTAACATTGGTTAGTTTTCTGCTATGATTCTATCAATCAGAAAAGCGATGCAAGTGACATCAAATTGATGGGCCAATGATCACAAAGATTAAAGAATAAGAAAAACTTTTTAAAATATCCTATTGTATTGATTGATTGATAAAAGATACAAATGAGAGTTAGTATAAGCTCCATTTATAGAGCTTATTTGAGAGGTAATTAACAACTAACAAACATTCTTAACTGACTAACTAATACAACTAGCAATTGATTAATATCCTATAACATCCCTTCGCCCAAGCTAATAAGTGGTATCACCATAATTATCCTGACTTACAAACAACAAGAAAAAAATATGTAGAAAATAGTCATTTATTTACAACACTTATGAGACAAAAACAAATAAAAATGTTGCCTAAATGAATAAAGTCAAAATCAGTCATTGTTGGGAAGCCTTGAACAAAAGCATAATGGGTCTAAAAAATTTTCATTTGTGTGAATGGGGGCCGATAGACAATGACCTACATAAAACACACCAAATAGACATGCAAGGTCTACTATGATGGATTCCTAAAGCTCCATATTTTAAGTAACAAGGTGGTGCTTGTTGAGATTAGTGATTGCAAGGGAGACAACTAGCCTGAATCTAATTTGAATGAGATTCAAGACCAGTAAATCTCCAATTTAAAGGGTTTTGACTTCCTTAATAGATGAAGGTTGATGATAACCCAAGTTGTTGTTACCATCATCGCTCCATGCCTCAACAATACTATAGAAGGTGGGGCACCCAAGGAATGATAGAATTTGGTGGAGAAAGAATGCACAAAAGAGAAGTCCACAATAGGTAAGAGGAATATGATGGCAAAGAAGAAGCTGAAAACAACGACAGGTGGCAAACTTGAAGTTTGTGATGGTGTGGTAGTGAAGGTCTCAAATTACAAGGAAGATTCTAATGGTGTTGCTTTTTGTTCACATAGATTCTCCTCTTGCCTTGCCGAAATCTAAATTAACATGACAAAATGGTCATATTATATAGGATTACATCATGTTATAAGAGGAGAAACAAAGAGATCAATGTTGGAAAATACCAAACAATATGGTACTAGATCCACTAGATCTTGATGCACCAAATCAACCTTCTTAAAAAGATCAATAAGGATCTTATTCTATTTTTTTGTGGTCTTAAAGGCTAGATTGGTGGTGGTGAAAGAATACTTTGATTGACAATGAGTTTCTTTATTGTTTTAGTTTTCCTCAACTCTCTCATCTTAATCATTTCACAGTAAAATCATTGCTCGCTTTGTGAGAGGGCTCTAATACCATATAAAAAATTCGAAAAAATATATAAGTGACCCCAAGTTGATGAGACCAAAGCACATGGAACTCAAAAAATAAGACACTACATAGAAATATGTCATTATATTGATTAATTAATAAAAAATACAAATGAGAGGAAGTACAAGTACGACAAGTTTTGAAATTTTTATGTTGTGAGAACAATATTGTATTTCAAACTGAGAACAATTTATAATTATACATATACATAATATTAAGAAAATTTTAAAAGTTTATGAGTGCAATTGCGCCCCCCAATGCCTAACAAGTATATCCATCCGAGAATGAGTTTTACTTATAGATTTTATTAGAAAGATAGCTAACAACTACTATTTTTAACAACCTAACAAAATTCAACTACCAGTCCTATAACAACTATAATTCTCTTTCTCAATTAGTTGATTTCGTTGGGTAGCAGTTAGTTATACACAGTTAACATGGGTTAGTTGCCAGCTATAATTCTATCGTATATTAAAATAGAGTCATGACCAAAATAAAGCGATGAATGAGAATTCCAAACTTTCTCACAAGCGTGAGTCTCACTTTCTCTGATTTTTCTCAATCTAATTTTGTTTTATGATGAAATTTCCCTTTCCCTTTCCCTTCCCCATTTTAACGGTGCAAGCATTTAACTTTGACCGAAACTAGATAGCATAGAGATTCGATTAACAACAATGATGGATCGAAGACAACATGAGCCGCGAGTATGGGACAATGCTAGAAATGTAGAAGCATCTAGTGGCACCCCATGCCAGGGATATATATATATATATATTCATTCGTCTTGTACTTTCCCATGAGGAACTTGAGGATTAGAAAAAAGATAGCACCCGAAAATATTAGTAATTAAATAGTAAGAAAAGACAAAAGCACCAGGTAGAGCTAGCTAGCTAGTTAACAATATGGAGTCAAATTGTGATACAAAAAACAAGGGATGATGTTAAAGGATCACGTGGATTATTGCAGAAGCTGCTCCCTGTTCCCCCAGCAACATTCATTCACACTTCTATTAGTTCACTAGGTTTAGTATTATTTATTCAATTACTCTTTCATATGGAATTCTTCCTTGCCATCATGCCACGTGCAGATACTTCTCAGCTTTCCGTACATGATCATCATCTTCTCCACGGTAACAATTATTGCTTTATTTGCTTTCTTTTCTAGTATTGTTTTTCAACACCTTGTTTCAATAAATTTACTAATTCATAACAAAGAACATATAGGCACCAAAACCTCTAAATTTCACTTTTACTGAAAAAAAAGTCAATTAATTTATTTACATGCTGATTTGGTCATTTGATATTAGATAATCTGTCGGTACATGTAGTATTTATTCTTATATTACTTTTATTTTGTGCTAATATTTCAGTAAAAAAATGTTGATTTTATAAGAAAGGATCTCGTTAACCAATACCTTTTAAATATATTTAAAGAATATACATATATTTTCTTAAATATGTCTATTTAAAATGTAAATATTCCTTATAACATAGATAAGATAAATATTTTTAATTAAGTATTTATATATTTATTTCATTAAGTCTTAAAAGGTGTTGATGTCATTAGCCTAAAAGAAAATATAAAGAAAAATAAATAAGAGGAATGAGTTGAGCATTCTCAATTATAATTAATTTTCAAGTGACAATTATTAATTAATTAAGTTTAGAAGCTTTATATATCAGCGTGTTTGAGAAAGTATTTCAGTCGATTTATAATTTATTTAAACTAAATTATAAATTTATTTGACCAAAATAAAGATAATATTGATAAATGAACTCACTAATTTTCAATCTTTGATTTGATAAGCCAACAGGTATAGTGCATAACTTAATTACAAGTTAGGATGTGGGCTTCTTTTCTTTCAAATTTGCTCTTTGTTAATTTTAAAATGATCTTATACCCTACTTTTAATTAATACTCAAAGTTTTAATAAATTATATGTTCATATTTAATTATTTAAATATTCTAGTTTTTTTATGATATATATTTTAATTGTGAATTTAAATATAAATAAAAAACTTGTTAAAATTTTAATAATTATATATACACATACGTAAACATGTCGTTTTAACTCATGAATTAGTTAGTAGTTTAAGGCATCATTTTGTTCTCAGATTATAAATGATCTATTTAGCAAGAAAAATTATATTTAATTTTCATAATGTGTAAAAGTCTCTTCAAACCAATAGCAACTACTTATCTACAAAATATAATTAGTCATTGATTCAATAAACGATTTCATGAGAGAAAAAAAATATTATTTTACATATATCAATCAACAAATCACTAAAGTTAACTTAGTAATAGGAATTTAAGAAATATATATAAAGTCTTTTGAATTTTATTACTGCCATAATTTTTTTTTCCTATTTCTCAATTTTCAACTTTTTAGCTCTTAATAGCTTTTCAAATTTTAGTTATTTTTTTCGTTAGAGCGAAACATAACCATTATGCCCGCAAAATAATTCTAAACATGGATTTTTAAAACTAGAAGTAAATATAATTAAATAAGAATAAGATTTTGCTTATATAAAGATTATTTTACAAAATAATAATATAATAATATCTATTACTGTAAAATAGAGAAATGATAAAAATAAGTAATAAATAAAGGAATAAGGAAGTGAGGCAAAAAGGGTGTGGGTCGAAAGAAATTCAAGCATGTGAGGCCAGCTCCTGTCCCCCATTGGATCCTCTTTGCTACTTGGTAAGTGACACCAAATTCTAGCATTCTTTATAACTGCCAAAAAAATTTTGTTTTGTTTTGTTTTGAGAACACAATAAAAACTTTTTTTTTATTAGCAATAATAAAGGCAGAAACTGCCAAATACTCAATTAAGCTCGAACAAATGGATCAATTTGATGATTGAAAAAAATAAAATTAAAGGACACCAAAGAAATAGAGTGGACCACGATATGGATCCAAATTTGACAGACAGACATGGAATATATGAATAATGTCATATAAGCAATAATTCAAATAAATAAAAACAAGGTAATATTATACGAGTCTAATTAAATTTTGATATTTTATTAATTAAACTGTTGAATATTTGGATATTAACTCAATTTATATAAATTTTAAATAAATCAGATATTTTATAATTATTTAATTTTTATTATCAATATTTACTTATATTTTTAAAAAATATATCATACATTAAATTAAATTTATTTAATAAAATATTAAATAATTTTAAAATTTTATAAAAAAAAATTATAGACTTAATTTACTCACCAAAAACTTTTAATTTAATTGTTGAATTTATAAAATTTAGTATATAAGTTTATCAAAATTTATCCTGGGAGCAAGCAAGTTAATCTTTCATAAAGCAATTTTGAAAATATATAGGAAATTTATATACATGGGATCATAATGGCATATCTGATGGGAGTTGCCTAAGTTATTTAAGTAGGTTTATATACGTCATGTGAATTTTAAATAATCAAATCAATTTTTTATTTTAATAAAAGTTACTATCAATAAATTGCTTAATTCATAAATATTTTTTCTTTTTAATATATATATATATATATAAAACATCTCATAAAGAACAATTATCTATTTTCAATTTTAAATGACCTAAAATTATATATAATATCTCAAAATATTATTTTATTGTTAATATACAATATATCTAAACAATTCTCATTTCCCATGCTCTAACGTCCTCTATATAATAGTTATGTTTTTTATATAATTTCAAGTCACATTTAATTTGTGTTCGTTGTTTACTCTTGATATGTATATAAGAGAAGTTTGTAATTAAGATAGTTTAATCATCCCATTTTCATCCAATGTCTTCTTTCTGTTTATAAATTCTAGAGAAAGTGTAAATTAGTTTATTCCTATTAAAGAGAGAGGGTGATAATTGTTTTTTCCTAACCATTTTAAGAATAATTATAACCATCATATTGTGTCTGTTACAATTCTTCTTTGACTTGTCTCTAAATATAATTTATATTAAAAAAAAATCCATGCATATTATTATAAATGAGTATCTAGATCGGTGATCAAAATTTTTAAATTTTTTCGGATATATGTCCTTTATAACAGGTGAACCACATGATTTTTAGTATTTCTTTTTGTTGCAAGTTAAACTAGGAATCAAATTTCCTCATCAATATACATCATTAATGCATTATTCGGTCGATTATGCGGGAGGGAGTTAGTTGGGTGTAAACTTTAAATATCTTTAGGTTTAAAAAAAATGTATTATTAATATGAATTCATAATATTTATATTAAAATTTAATTTTAATTAAATAAAGTCCATATCGATGAAGGAAAACACTAACCATTAGTATGTAATATGTTAAGCTTGTTATAATTAAAGTTAGTAGTACTCCAAGCAAGAATATTGAAGAGGGGATTAGAAAACTTGGTAGAAACTAAAATGCAATTAACATTTATAATTCTAAAGATAACAACAAACTGCTCTTGCAATGGCACGTGGACTGTGACTTGTCAATGCGTGGCAGTTGTCTATTATGGCTCTGAGCTCAGGTGCAGTTTGATAACATCAGTACAAAAACAAATAAAAAACAAAGTAAAAGGTTGTGACTAAAATTTAAAAACAGTAGCATGTCACAAAATGACAAAAGTGATATATTTAATATTTTACTGAGTCACTTCTGCGTTGCTGGGGCCTCATGCATGCATCAAGTTTATACGCAGTGATTATAAATATTCACCTGTGTTTCCGTGTTCAATAATTAATGTTCCACAGAATTTTGGACCCGGGATCAGTCATTTTTGGACGCATTCACCATACTTATAATTATTGAATAAAAATTGGACCGCTAAGATTTTTTTTGTCCGGATATATTTTTTTTAAATAATTTTGTTTGACATACAGACACTTAATGTAAATATAGATTTAAATTTAATTTACTACAACGTGGAACACTAACTCTTTTCACTAAATTCAGTTTTCTTTGATAACTATTGAAATTTTAGATATATATTTTAAATTGATTGATTAAACCAACCAATATTAAATCTAGCAAAAAAAATAGTAGTATTAAGATATCTTTAATGAAAGTTATTTACCTATAATCATATGTCACTTTAATTTTAAACAACTAAATCACTTTTTATTCTAATTAGAATTTTTATGAATGAATTAATTAACTCACAAATACCATGTTAAGTAATTTGTTTATATAAATAATTATTTTAATTTTAAACAATCTAAAATATGTAGTATATCAAAATATTATTTTATTAAAAAAATATTCATATTTGTATCTAATCATGTTTAGAAAGGATTTTTTTCCTTAAAGTACAGGTAGAAAATAAATAAATAAATGATTGAAATAAAATATGAATTGTCTATCTTTATTTGACAATTTTAAATTATTAAATGCGTGAATACATTAAAAAGTAAATATGAGATTTAATTTGAATATGTATATTTTAAGTTAATTAACTAAAACTATGAGCCAGTCCTGGCAATTGAGTTGCTAAATGAATAAGTGGTTGAAAAGTGAATGACGAAATCCCATAATTTTACTGAGTCAAAAACATATTACGCCTGGTGGTTTTGATCTTACTACTGCTTTCAACAAAAAGAAAAAACTGTTACCGACAAATTGACCTAAAAGAAATTATTCTCACTGACAAAGGAGACATGGTCAAAAGAAGTTGAAAGAAGCACACGGTAGCTTCTCTATTACTCTTGGTCATGCTGGTCTTTTCATGTGCCTGTGCCTGTGGCTGGCTTATAAAGTACTATAATGTTGGATTTGTTAAGTAAAAAGAGAAGAGATCTTTGAATTTGTCACCAGACTTGGACTCATATATAAAATGTGTGATCTTTACTCATATAGTATGATGATATATTTTATTAATGAATAATTTATAAATATTTTTGTAAATATTTATTAAATTTAAAAATATATCGTGATTCTATTGAGTCTCTGTGACTTATCTAAATTTTAAAAATAATAATTATAACTCTGAGTATAGTGCGTGTTTGAATATCCATAACGTTGAGATCCATGTTTAATTCTTACGCTAAAATAAAAGTTGCATTATATAGTTTTAGATTTTCACTTCTTTTTTTTTATCTAGGTTTTTAACACACATCGAAACACACTTATGCAGTCCAAGTCAAAAATCCTTCACGTATCTAACAAGTGTCTCTCCCCTCCATGCACATGGAGTTTCTCATATTTTATATTGCTTGAAATTAATAAATGCAATGAATGATTATTTATTGTGTTTGGTTTCCATCTCACGCCAAAAAAACCTGCGTTTATTTTGAAACTAATGGAAGTAGCTTCTGTGTATGTTCATTACTTTTATGTGAAATTTACAATAAACATGCGTAACCCATGCATAACCAAAACACATTGTAACTCATCCAACCGTGGTTGCTTTATTTTAGATATAATTTTTCATGTTTTAAATATGATTTTACTGTAAATTGCATCTTTAATTTCTATTAAAACCAGCGTGAGTTATTCAATATTTATTATACAGTGATGGTATGGGAACATATTCATATATCATATTCGCACCAAAAAAAAGTTTATCGCACTAAAAAAAATTCATATATCATATCTTTTATTAACATTTATTATTTTCTAATCTCTTCTTTTATCACGTTATAATATTTATTATATTTATAATTCTTTTAAGTGTTATCCAAAAATATTAACTTCTACAAATCTATTTTTGTTATTATTAAATTCATGGTAATTCTATAAGTATAGAAAAATTCCTATCTGAATTTGTTAATTTCTATCCCAAATGTGAAAAAAAAATCTTAATTATTTTCGACATAATTTAAATTTTAATTACTCTTTT
The DNA here is from genome assembly GCA_025330945.1 of Mucuna pruriens. Classification (NCBI taxonomy): domain Eukaryota; kingdom Viridiplantae; phylum Streptophyta; class Magnoliopsida; order Fabales; family Fabaceae; genus Mucuna; species Mucuna pruriens. The sequence goes on from JAENHJ010000243.1 coordinate 12,538, forward strand.
AAATTATTCACTCACTTCAATTAAAAAATATATAAAACAATCGATGTTACATAACTCAACCTTGAGTTTGCATCAATATAGTCACAATGGACAATCTATCATTAAATATTTTATTTAATATTTTTAATTTATTTGCATATTTTGTTAAGTGCTTGTTATTGCTGTTGAATGGAAATTAGTTACAAATTATTGTTATTAATATGTTTATTATTGTTCTCTAATAATTTAATTTTAAAATCATCTACAACCAAATATTAAGATTAAAAAAAATTAATAATTTCATATTACTTAAATTAAATGCCAATATCAAACAAAAATACCGTAAGTTGAATAACAATTGTCACAACCCGATTTGTGACGAAGCGAAAAGGGAAAGTTTAAGGAGGGAGGCCAAAATCAATTCGGTCCCGGGAGGAGTCGCCACCAGCGTTTTGATTAGGAACGCTGGAAAACCAAGGTGGGGGGATAAGGCTTGATCTGGAACCAGATGAATGGGTTCGGCAGTTGGTTACACACCGGGGCACAGAGTGCCCCGAGCATGCCTGTTACTTAACAGTTACCTAAGACTAGCTTTTTGGGTTTACTAAGGTTTCAATGTGGGTAGAGATGGTATCCTATGTACGGGGGATGGTTTGGTTTGGGGGAATAGACTTGAGAAGAGTATGCCTCCTTTGCCTACGTACCTCGGCTTTAGAGGAGTCAAAGTCAATGTAGTTCTGGTTGGGTAATTAGTTAAGAAAGGGTGAAGCCGGTCAACACCAACTTGGTTGTGTTTAGGCCAAGATGAATTTGGCCTTAACAAGAGGGAGGTTTGGGAGGAAGAGGTTTGAGAGATTTGGCTTTGGTTTCGCAGAGAGGGAAAGGGCTACCTAAGGCTTCCCCAAGGAAAATGTTTGTGCATTTACTTACTAACCTGATATCCCGAGGAGTCCGGCGTCTTCTCTTCTTGGTCTAGAATGCTTTCTCAGACTTCCTGGCTTCTCTCTCTTCTAGCTTTCTAGTGGAAAATTTCGTTCCACTCCCGTAAAAAAATCTCCGACCTCTCTCCTAATGAGAGAATATTTTATTATATTTTATGTTTGAATTTTGAATAGCTGATAGGTTTATCCCCTGATTCTTGGGATGAGAGAATATTTTATTATATTTTATATTTAAATTTTGAATATCTAACAGGTTTATCCCTTAATATTTGGGATGAGGGAATATTTTATTATATTTTATATTTGAATTTTGAATATCTAACAAGGTTTATCCCCGCTTGTTGATAACGTATAAATTCTTCAGGATTTTATCGTTATCAATTAAGGGAAAGCCAACTTGTGGTTGTTTGTTGATAACATATAGAATCTTCAGGATTTTATTTGTTATCAGTTAAAGGAAAGTCAATTGTGGTTGTTTAGGCCGGACAGTTTTGGGGTGCTACAGTTGCCCCCTCTTTATTTGTGTTCATCCAGGGGAGACAGTGTGATGAACATAAATAAAGACTCAAAGAGGCTTGTTTTGGGATCTGCTATGGATTTGTGGGTTGGAATAATTGATCATTGGGCTATTCTTTGAAAATTGTGGTTGACACTCGTAGTTGATCATTGTGGTTGACCTATGGGCTACCATAGGGTTGATTATCAGACTATCCTATAGGTATTTGGGGTGGCTTGGTTAATGGGCTATCTAGGTTTGATTTTATTGAAGTTGGATTGTCTCCTGGGGTCTAGGTTTGGAAGAGACACTAGATTATCTACTAGCATCCAGGTCTGAAGTGAGATACTGGACTATCCTTTGGCGTCCAGGTTTGAATGAGGCACTGGACTTTCCTTTGGCGTCCAGGCTAGAATGGAACACTGGATTTTCCACTGGCATCCAGGTTAGAAATGTGACACTAGACTTTCCTTTGGTGTCTAGGCTAGAATGAGACACTGGATTTTCCACTAGCATCCGAGTTAGAAATGTGGCACTGGGCTTTCCTTTAGCGTCCAGGCTAGAATGAGACACTGGATTTTCCACTGGCGTCCGGGCTAGAAATGTGGCATTGGACTTTCCTTTGGCGTCCAAGCTAGAATGAGACACTGGATTTTCCACTGGCATCCAGGTTAGAAATGTGGCACTGGACTTTACACTGGCGTCCAGGCTAGAAAGGGAGAGACACTGGATTTTCCATTGGCATCCAGGTCAGAGATGTGGCATTGGACTTTCCATTGGCATCCAGGCTAGAAAGAGGCACCAGATTTTCCACTGGCATCCAGGTTAGAAATGTGGCACTGGACTTTCCTTTAGCGTCCAAGCTAGAATGAGCCGGATTTTCCGCTGGCATTTGGGTTAGAAATGTGGCACTGGACTTTCCTTTGGCGTCCAGGCTAGAATGAGACACCGGATTTTCCACTAGCATCCGGGTTAGAAATGTGGCACTGGACTTTCCTTTGGCGTCCAGGCTAGAATGAGACACTGGATTTTCCACTAGCATCCGGGTTAGAAATGTGGCACTAGACTTTCCTTTGGCATCCAGGCTAGAATGAGACACCGAATTTTCCACTGGAATCCGGGTTAGAAATGTGGCACTGGACTTTCCTTTGGCATCCAGGCTAGAATGAGACACTCGGATTTTCCACCTGGCATCCGTGTTAGAATGTGGTAACCGACTTTCCTTTGGCGTCCAGGCTAGAATGAGACACCGGATTTTCCACTGGCATCCGGGTTAGAATGAGGCACTGGACTTTCCTTTGGCGTCCAGTGAAATTTGAACTTGAATAAGATCACTGGACTTCCCTTTGGGCGGCCAGTGAAATCTGATAGTTGATGGATGCTGATTGAGGTGACTTGAGACGGTATGAATTTGGCCGTGACGACTTGATGGTTGACCACCGTATTAGAAGACAGTTTGAAATTTAAGGGATAGTTTGAAATGAGATCACTGAACTCTACTCGGGGCAGCCAGTGATGTCTTGAAATTGATAACTAATGAATGCTTTCATGTCGGATTGTGATGGCTTGTTAGTCTGAGTCTTCTTTTCTTTGTTGAACCATGGTAGAGCTGTTGACTGAGACGAATTGGTTTCGGAGTGATGTCATAGGTGTTTTGGCCAAGACAAATTCATCTCATATTGATGTAAGCTTCTTGGTCGAGATGAGTTGGTCCCGGAGTCCTGCGTGCGTGCTGGTTGAGACGAGTTCATCTCGGGGGGTGGCCGAGACGAGATCGTCTTGGTCATGCTGAGATGGGGACGACTTTGCTTTTATTATTTTTTATTTTATTATTTATTTGTTTGTTTATTTATTTTATTTGATTCGAAATTGAAACATCGCGTTTGAGGAGTTATTTGGTGTAATGCTATGCTTAAGTCAATGGGTTTATAACGTGAACTGGATAGGCTGTAAATTCTTTTGTTTAAGTTACAGGTCTTAGAACGTTTCATGTGAGGTAGGTTCTGTAGAGGTCTTTTTGAGTTACCTTTCTTGGGTTTTTATAAATTTCCTAAGCCTTGAAGCCTTTGGAATTTTCCTAAGTTCTAGACTGAAATAACTAAGTTAGCTTTCAAAGTTTTCTGAGTCTTTTAGACCGAAATGGAGTCTTCTTCCACAAAGGGGTCAGACTGGCCGAAATGGAGTCGGTCCTTGGAAGAGGTTGATTTGGCCGACATGAAATCGGTCTCTCAACGCAACCAGTCTGACCGAGATGGAATCGATTTCGGGAATGATTTGAACCTGGCCATTGCTTTATCTTATTGGGAAGGGAGAAGGAAAAGAAGTGAAAAATGGAAGCTTGAGTGTATGCGTGTGGCCTTTTATTAATGGGAAACATATTACAAAAATGCCTTATTTAAACAGAAAAGACTTGCTAGAACTAGAGCCGGCCTCTTGCGCGAGTTAGGCTTCATGGATAGAACATTTTGACGGAGCCCACGTTAACGGGATAGCGGAGGTCCTGCCCTTCAATGTCAGTTAAGATTAAAGCTCCTCCTGAGAGGGCGTGCTTCACAATGTAGGGTCCTTCGTAGTTGGGCACCCATTTTCCTCTCTGGTCCTTGACATTTGGTAGTATCCTCTTGAGTACCATATCTCCTTCTCTGAAGGTACGGGGCTTGGTCTTCTTGTTGAAAGCGTTCTTGATTCTTCTTTGGTAGAGTTGACCATGGCAGAGGGCCGTTAGGCGTTTTTCATCGATCATATTTAATTGATCAAGTCTTTGTTGAATCCATTCTGCTTCGTCCAGTTGTACTTCTGCTAAAACTCTGAGGGAAGGTATTTCAACTTCCACTGGGAGTACTGCTTCCATTCTGTATACCAAAGAATAAGGGGTTGCCCCCGTAGATGTGCGGATTGAGGTGTGGTAGCCATGTAAGGCGTAAGGTAACATTTCGTGCCAATCCTTATAGGTAATTACCATCTTCTGTACTATTTTCTTGATGTTTTTATTGGCTGCTTCTACGACTTCGTTCATCTTGGGGCGATAGGGCGTGGAGTTGTGGTGGCGGATTTGAAATTGCTCACATAACTCAGTCATCATCTTGTTGTTCAGGTTGGTTCCGTTGTCTGTGATGATATGGGCTGGGAGACCATACCGACATATGATGTCTTTCTTGATGAATCGTACTACCGTGCTGCATGTAACAGTAGAATAGGAGTAGGCTTCGATCCATTTGGTGAAGTAGTTGATAGCCACTAGGATGAATCTGTGTCCGTTTGAAGCTTTAGGCTCGATGGGCCCGATCACGTCTATGCCCCACATAGAAAAGAGCCATGGGGAAGTGAGATTGTGTAGAGCGGAAGGAGCTAAGTGGATGCGATCGACGTAGGTTTGACATTTGGTACATCTCTTCATGTGTTGATGATAGTCAGATTCCATCTTGGTCCAGTAATATCCTCTTCAGAGGATTTTGCGAGCCAGGGCGTGGCTGTTGGCATGCGTACCGAAGGTTCCTTCGTGAACTTCTTCTATTATCTGTTTAGCTTCCCGTTGGTCTATACATCGTAGAAGTGTCATATTCGCACTTCTTTTGTACAATGTGGGTCCGCTTAGGAGGAATCCTGTAGCTAGCCTTCTAAGTGTCCTCTTGCTATTTTCTGATGCTCCTTCTGGGTATTCTCCCTTTTCCAGGTATCTCGTTATGTCTATGTACCACGGTTCTGAGTCTGATTCCTCTGGTTCTATATTCAAGTACTGATAGTAAGCTATGCGAGGTTGTTGCCGTAGGTGGATGGTTAGCTCTTGACCTTCATTTACTTGGACCGTGGTTGATAGAGTTGCGAGGGCATCAGCCGTTTGGTTTTCTTCTTGGGGGACGTGGTGAAAGGTGACCGTATCGAATGAATCTATTAGTTCCTTTATATGCTCGTGGTAAGGTACCAACTTGGCATCTCGGGTTTCCCATTCGCCGTGAAGTTGATAGATGACCAAGGCTGAGTCTCCGAAGACTTTGAGTTGCTTAGCCTGATATTCTGCTGCGATTAAGAGTCCCATGGTGCAGGCTTCGTATTCTGCCATATTGTTAGTGCAGTCGAACCCTAGCTTAGCTGAAAAGGGGAAGCACTGGTCTTTGGGTGAGACTAGGACAACTCCTATTCTATTTCCTAGTATGTTAGAGGCTCCATCGAATCACATTCTCCATTCTTCATCCTTAGTCTTAGTGGTTGTCATGACGTGTTCATCAAGGAACTCATGAAGTAGGGGTTGGAAATCTTCCAGAGGGTGATACGCTAGATGCTCTGCTAAGACACTCCCTTTAATAGCTTTCTGACTTATGTAGACTATATCGTACTCCGATAAGGCCATTTGCCACCTTGCAATTCGTCCTATTAGTGTGGGCTTCTCGAATATGTACTTGATGGGGTCCATCTTTGCTATTAGCCAAACAGTGTGGGCTAACATATACTGCCTGAGCCTCTTGGTGGCCCAAACCAAGGCGCAGCAGGTTCGTTCTAATGTTGAGTACCTTTGCTCGTAGTCCGTGAACTTTTTGCTAAGATAGTAAATAGCATGTTCCTTCTTTCCGGTGTCGTCCCGTTGGCCCAGCATGCAGCCCATGGATTCTTCTAATACGGTCAAGTATAGAATTAAAGGTCTACCTGGGACAAGGACTGGTGGATTTTCTAAGTATTTCTTGATCTTTTCGAAGGCTTGCTGGCATTCGGAGTTCCAACTGAGTTCGTCCTTTTTGCGGAGAAGTTTGAAGATAGGACTGCATGTGGCTGTTAATTGAGAGATGAACCGAGCTATGAAGTTCACCCGCCCTAAGAATCCTCGAACTTCTGCTTCTGTCCTGGGAGTTGGCATTTCTCTAATGGCTTTAACTTTGTCTGGATCGACCTCTGTGCCCTTCTCATTTACTATGAAGCCGAGCAATTTCCCCTGTCTTTACTCCGAAGGTGCATTTAGTCGGGTTGAGTCTTAACCTGTATTTGCGGAGTCTAGTGAACAGTTTTCGCAAGTCCTCGATGTGTTGTTCTGGGGTCTTGGACTTTGCAATCATGTCATCCACGTATACTTCAATCTCCTTGTGCATCATGTCATGGAACAGTGTTACCATGGCCCTTTGATATGTTGCCCCCGCGTTCTTAAGCCCTAAGGGCATCACCTTGTAGCAGAAAGTGCCCCATAATGTGATGAAGGTTGTTTTTTCTAAGTCCTCTTGAGCCATGAGGATTTGGTTGTATCCTGAGAAACCATCCATGAAGGAGAAGAATGCATGTTGACCGGTGTTATCAACGAGCGTGTCGATGTGGGGCAAAGGGAAGTTGTCTTTAGGGATGCCGCGGTTTAGATCCCTGTAGTCGACACACATACGAACCTTTCCATCTTTCGTTGGTACAGGTACAATATTTGCCACCAATTGTGGATATTTTGCGACTGCGAGGAATCCTGCATTCCATTGCTTTTCAACTTCCTCTTTAATTTTTAAGGCCACTTTGGGTTTCATTCTTCTTAATTGCTGACAGACCGGGATGCAGTTAGGAAGTAAAGGCAACTTGTGTTCTACAATTTCGCGGTCCAATCCTGGCATGTCTTGGTAGGACCAGGCGAATACGTCGGCATATTCCTTCAAAAGTTCAATCAAGCGTGATCTTGGTTCCGGTGGCATTAACTTGCCCACCTTCACTTCTTTCTTTTCTGTTTTGCCCCCCAAGTTTATATTTTCAAGCTCCTCTACAAATGGTTGGAATTTTGGTTTATCCCATTCCATGCGTTTCTCGATCTCCATTAGCGCTTCTGCTTCTGCGTTTGTGTCTTCAATTGGTGCGTTAGCTAGGTCGGGGTCTTCGAGCGTAGATTCTGTATTGCTTGATGGGCGCCTATTATTGTTGGTTCATTTTAAGAGGAACTTTATCTTAGAGGAGGTTTAATATATATACGCGTGAGAGTATAGGGGAGAAAAAGAGAGGACAGGAAGAAGTGGGAAGAGAGTATAGGGGAGAAAAAGAAGTGAAAAGAGAGGTTTAATATGCATGTATGCATGAATGTCTTGCTTGTGGACCATTTCATAAAAATTGGAAAGAGAAACCTTTTATTAATTCGAACTAAGATTTACATCGAAAATTATACTCCTGAGGGCACCAATGGCATTACAAAAATCCCTATTACGGACGCCCCTGGCGTTTACAAAAATTTCCTACTACAAAAGTCTAAGTTTCCGAAGAAGTGCTGGTGGTGTCGCGAAATTCTTCACATAGTTCCAGAAGTTGGGCTAGTTCCTTTGAAATCTTGGAGGAATCTTTGGTTGCTTGAAGGGCTTTGAGGGCGTCAACCATGTGTTGGGCTATCTTAGACGTTGCTTGGGCTTTGCGTTTCCCATCTTCTATAGTTGCTTGTAATTTTTGGATGGTGTCTTAGGTTTCATAGGCTTTAGTCTGTTTTTCAACTAGCTTGGTCAAGCTTTGCCATCCTTGATCAACATGGAGTTCTAAATCAGCTTGAATCTTTGTGTGCTCGCTCTCCAAGCTGGTGAATTTTTCCTGAAGGATCGAAGTTGCTTGTCTTTCTCCGTTTCGCTTGCTTTGAGGGCGGTCAGTGTTTCCTTCAAATACTCGTTTTCTAAGGCTACCTGGTCTCTTTCCATTCTTCGAAGGCACATTTCTCGATCGGCAGCCTGTAGGCAGCTAGCCATCTTTGAGCTGTGTTGTTGCTCACTTCATGCTTTCTTGATGCTTTCTTCTTTTAGCTGTCTTTCTTGGAGGGCTTCGTCTCGTGCTTCCTCTAGCTTCCTCTTGAGAGTTCGTTGCTCGGCTTCCATTTGGTTTAAAACATGCTCGAGCTCCTCGATTTGGAGAGTCTCTTGGATTTCGTACTCTCGGGGTCCTTTTGATCGCGGGTAGGGGAGACCTTCGGCCAATCCGATTGCTTGTATCCTCTCCTGGAGCCAATTCTTGTAACTTTGGGAAGCGCCAGAACTTCTGATGCCGAGTTCGGCTCCCTTTCGCACGACGCGTCCCCAAGCCTGCTTGATCTTTCCGAGGTTGTCTATTTCATGTGCTTTGGGTCCGTGAACTATATAAGGGGTTAGGGCTTCATCAGAAGGGGGTTGTACTATTGGGTAGCCCACTTGTCGTAATGTCAGTTGGGGGTTGTAGTTGATGGCCCCTTGTGTTCCTAACAAAGGGACGTTCGCATATCCTCCGCACCTAATGATTACTTGTCTTCGTGCGTTCCACGTGGGGTACCACCGTATCGTTTGTTCAGAAGTTTCGTCTAAGAGCCGGATCCACTGTTTTTTTAGGGGTTATCTTTATCCAATTCCATCGGTAGTCTTGGTATGGGCAAACAGCTTGCTCTTTATTGTGAAATAGGTGGGCGATGATCCAAAGGTATAGTAATGGAACGCAACATCGGAGAGTTCCTGCCCCCTTTTCTCCGCAGTAGTTAAGGGTATAGTAGGTATTAGCGAGGACAACCATAGTTGGATTTTCTTGCCGATCTTTTTGAGCTAGGAATGCTTCTACTACTGCCGCATCTATATAGTTTTCTAAGCGTGGGAACAGTAGGACCCCAAAGGCTAGCAACCCTAGAGCGTCGATGAAGGATTGCCAGTCTCCTATTCTTTCGAATTGTCTTAACCTTCCTTCTAGGGTGGACCTACACATTCCTTCTATGCCATTGCGATTTTGTCGTATTTCCCCTATTGCCGTCTGCGGTAGCCGTAAAAGTTTGACTATAGTGTTCCAAGGGAATGGCCGCCCTTGAAGGAAGTAAAGGAGTGGTTCCTCTAGAGGGATACCCAATAGACGCTCATATTCTTCCAAAGTCGAGGCTATCTGTAAATCTCTAAAAGTGAAGCAACGTAACGGCGGATCGTAGTACTGGAACAGTGCCTCGATGGCCGAGACTTGAGTATCTACCTCAATGAGCTGTAGGAGCTGACCATGTCTTTTTTTGAATGTTCGACGGTGATACCCTTTTAGGTAACTAGCCCAACAGCACAGAGAGCGGAGCTCAGGTTCCTTAACTTGAATAGAGCGCCACCGTTTGTCCCTAAGGTTTTCTCTTTCCATTTTTCTGAAATATCCATGATTAATTATTTTAGTTTTTTTTTCTACGATGAATGCTAAGGTTTCTGAATTATGCATGGAATGCATGTCGTGTGTGGGAGTAGAGTAGAATACGATAGAAAAGTGAGACAGGATGATATAGAAGAAGATTCCATCTCGGCCTAGGTTCCTACTGAGACTGGCCGACTCCATATCGGCCCTGTCTCTGCTGACTCCATCTTAGGTTAAGGTTTTTTGACTGGCCGACTTCATGTTGGTTTCATCTTCGCCGTAAAATTTCGTTCCACTCCCGTAAAAAAATCTCCAACCTCTGCTCATTCGCGGTGAGGTCTTATATAGGCTGCGAAATGGGCTTGGACCTCTCTCCTGATGAGGGAATATTTTATTATATTTTATATTTGAATTTTGAATATCTAACAGGTTTATCCTCTGCTTGTTGATAACGTATAAAATCTTCAGGATTTTATCGTTATCGGTTAAGGGAAAGCCAACTTGTGGTTGTTTGTTGATAACATATAGAATCTTCAGGATTTTATTTGTTATCAGTTAAAGGAAAGTCAACTGTGGTTGTTTGGGCCGGACAGTTTTGGGGTGCTACAACAATATAATCATAACATTAAACATTTATTTTAAGGAGAAAACAAAAGATAAAAAAATAACGATGTAAAAGGAAGTGTAGGATCAACATGATATTTTTTCCATTAAAGTTCAACAACGATATCAATTTTTCTTTAGTATCTCATTCAAGGTTCATGTTTTGATCAAGATAATTTTCTAATGCTTCCTAAGTAGCCGCGTCAAGGTAGGATTATTGTAGGGTAGATGAATGTGCTTGACTATTCTCCAAAGTAACATATAACTCAACACATGCTATGTAAGGACATTGAACCAAATTAGTTAACATCCTATGCACATCGACGTTCGCTTGAAGTTTTCATGCCCCAAATTGAATACAATCACCAAAAATAGATATAGGGTGTCGATAATAGACGTCTTTGATTGTTCGACCATCTCCAATTCTAATGTTATTTTCCATTATTTATTTCAAATCACCAAGTGTTATTTCTATAGAAATTGGGAATGTAGTTAACACGTTGCTTTCAAAAATTGCCTCCTAATTAGTTGGATTAATAATTTGCCCATTATAATAAATCAAATCAATGACTTTGGACGAACTCATGATTTAGGGTTAGGGTAGGCTACTTCACTTTGTTTACTGAAATTAGTATTCATAACATCTATATTTATAGACATTGGGAATTTTCATGAGTCTCGTCAGGGAATCATTTAGAGGCATTATCCTTCAGTTTAGAAAAGTAATAGCCTAGATCACACCAACAAAAATATACATTATTCACGAATCAAGACCACATTCATTACTTTAGAACCCACGCCAGGGAATCATTCAAAGGCCTTCTCCCCTAGTTCAAAAAAGTAGTGACCTAGATCGTACCAACAAAAATCAATGACTAGATTGCACTGATGAAAATGGGCAACCCAAATTGCACTAATGAAAATGGATGACCCAAATGGCAAACATTTTTCTATAAATAAGTACCCTATAATCATGAAAAATACTCACACAATCTCCCTACAGTGGAAAAGAAAACCCCTCCTACAACATATTCTCCTCACCCTAAACCCTACAAAAAAAACCTTTATGGAACCTGCACCATTCTTCAAATACAACATGTTCATAAGTCATCAAGAATAGCCAATATAGTTGGTGAAACATGTTTTCATATATTCAATTTTCGTTATGTACATGTAAGTAATCTATATGAACTGATGATTGCTTTATATTTTTTTCAGGATCCAACATCAATTAAAGATCTAATAACAACCTACAAGCATACAATACCTCCTCCAAATCCATTAATAGAACCATTATTGTAGTGAGTTGGGTTTGTTATAGCTGCAACAATGGGAAATTATAAGATTGACTTTTCATTGATCATCGCTTTGGTGGAAAGATGGAAACCTGAAACACACACATTCCATTTTCCAACTAGTGAATGCATAGTCACTTTGGAAGATGTGACACTCCTTCTAGGGTTGTAGGTAGATGGACTTCCTGTCACTAGACCTACTTTTTTTTATTAGGAAGACATGTGTAGGACATATTTGGGAGTGGTTCCTTTAGAGGATTAATTAAAAGGAGTAACAATCAAATTAAAGTGGTTGTGAGAAACCTTTATTGATTCACTACCACATAAACTAATAAAATTCCAACTAAAAGCCTATTGTAGAATATGCATTTTATGCTTCATTAGGGGAGTTTAGATGTCTGACAACTTAGGTAATAGAGTTCATCTAATGTATCTAACATTATTGACAAATTTTTCATATGTTAGACATTCAGTTAGGGCTTAGCATGTTTGGAAACTTTGTAATTATCTCGTGCAACATCACCTTCTGCGAAGGTCATGAGTAGGTGTGCAATATTATTGCAATCATGGGCATGGTACCACATGTTGTTCATTGCACCAACTATTAATCTTCTACCAACATATCCACTTGTATAAAGGTATATATATTGTTCATCATGTCATAAATTTTCCTTAATTATGGAATGATTTTACTAACACAAAGTGTACTTTACTAGGTCGACTAGTGGAGACTTATACTTCTCTGGAATCCCTAAACATGACGTTACTGAATATATATCAAGGATTGATCACATGTAATTTCATGAGGTTAATTAATGTCATATTTTGCAAAATTTTGACTTTACATTTGTGCATAATAACATTATTGTCACTATACTTAACTTGCTCACTTTCACAATTTGTTTGAATGCCATATAGAGGGCTATAAAATTTTTCGTCGCCAAATGCATTTTGTGATTCAACCATGTGGAGTATCTATACCATTCCGACTTGCTACTCAATCATCAAGTGACAACAAACGAATATGGTAAAACTCCAATTTGGTTTGTGTCAAGACATACCAAAGTTGCTTGTTAATCTTGATGATATCCATGAAATGGACATGCGATGAAATATTTATACAAATTGATCAATCAAGAATGCTAATTAGTTTTCATTCTAGAGGGAATGTGGGAATCAATTCAAGATGACAACTTCCAACCTATTCATCATTTAGTTGCATTCATTACACCACATCATCAACAAGTTGACAATTATGATAACCCAGGGCAACCTTTTGCATGCAGTGACGAGAATTTATTAACAATTTGTTTTGTGTAAATGGTGGAACACCAAAGTCAACTACTACATATCTATAAAGTTTGTACTCATTTGGTGTTCCAGCATTTCACCACCACCATGCAAGGAGTTCTTCTACATCTCATGTTGCCAATTATATTTCTAATCACTCGCTAATGAATTGAACTTCAATCAAATAAACAAGTAGGATCAACAAATTGTTGATGATGGTGATCATCAAACAAGGCAACAACCTCATCGAAATTCAGCTTGTAACAAGCGAGCTCCACGGTGTGGCACCAATCATCATTTAAAAGAACAATTTCTATTTTTATTATCGTAAGTTTTAAGGAAATAAAATAGAATTTTTGTGTCAAAAATTTTAATAGTTTCTATTTACCATTTATATTTAATTTATTTTTTGGTCATTTTTAGGTACATTTTCAACAATTTCTTATTCGATCCAATCTTTGAAAATGATTTCATTACATTCATTGTTGTAAAAACTATTGAATCAAACTACAATTTGTACATAAATTGCCCTAATCATGATTAAAATTACATTAAAAACTAATCTTATAAAATAATTTCTAGTTCAAAAAGCATATTTTACACACAATTTTGATTATCAATATGACTATTTTCATTAAAAAAAATAATAGTTGGAATCAATAATAGCTACGTCAATAAAACTAATATAACCAGTTTCAAATATTTTTTAGTCAAATATTTATGAAAAACATCTTCAAGAAAAAAATAAATTCAAAATACAAAAATTTACCTCAAATTACAATTTCCTTTTTCTAAAAACAAAAACGTTCAACAGTCTTTTTGAAAACCATCATTAATATTAAATTAAAAAATAAAATTAATTATTAAATCATATAAATAAATTAAAATATTAAATTATTTTTTAAAAATAAATACCATTAAATATAAAATATAAACCCGGATTCCTAACTAAGTCTACCAAAATTGGATAAAAAAAAAATAGAAAGGGCCATTGAGAAGTGGAGTCCTCCCGAGCCCGACTTCCCGACAGATACATAAAAGGGGGCACTGAGGAAAATAAAGTGGGGAGGAGGTATTTAGGGTAAAAAAAGGGGTTTTAAAATATAAAAAAAAATCTTTTATTTGTTTAATATTTTAGTTCATTGCAATTTATTTTCTCTTCAATTTACTTTTAGTCTTTTTACTTTTTTAACTTCATCTTTCTATCTTTCGTCTATTATTTCAAGTTATTTTGCAATTTTTTTTTTGCAAATATACTTCTGTACGCATTTACATTCTGAGTATTTTAAATTTTTGAAAATCGTTAAAGTTTTTCATTTCTTTTAAGTCTCGAATTTCACTTTCCTTTCACTTTCTACATTCAACTTAATGTTTCCATTTACTTTTATGCAGCAATGTTTCAAGTGCATTTAAAATTATTATATCTTTATTTTTATTCGAATTTTCTTACAATTTATTCTTTTAAGCAATTAAAAGTTTACCTTAAAACTTTAACCTCCTTAAGAACAGGGGAGCCAGAAATTTGGCTTAAGGGCCATGAACAAAAAAGAATGTAATTTAGTAAAGAATTTTTTTCCACATGTGTAAAATATACCAAAAAAAAAGTTTAATATATGTTTAATATAAAAATACATAACTATATTGATACATATTATATATATATATTTCAAACACTTTATTAATACATGTTATTTCTCTCTATCCGTCCTACCACATTTTGTTACATATTAGTTTAACATTTCTTTCTCTTTCTTTTGCTAAGTGTTAATTAGCATGATAATATCCATGTATCATTTTTCAATGATTTTTTTAATAAATTGGGAGGCCATGAAATTATTTTTATAATAATTTTAAAATACTTAAAAAGGGGAGGTGACCATGACCATTTCAAGTCATCCCTTACCTTCGCCACTGCTTAAGAATCTTGAATCTATCATAAATTTGATTCACAGTAAGGTAAAAATCAAATGTTTTGTGCAAAAATTAAAATACTTGATCAACGTATAAATTTAAGATTATTGCTAAATTTGATTTTAGCTAATCGAATTTTGTAACTTACTAATAACGTCTTGATCAAATTTATAGAATTACGATTTTGACTAAATTCTATGTCATTCAATTGAAAGTTAAACATTTTTTATAGTTTGATAAAAAAAATGTTACAGTTAGTTTTTTAATTCTAAAAGTCTCGTATAAAAATTTATTTGTTAAGGGATTCTTGTTAAGGGGTGCAAATATGCACATGAAATTTTGTCCTTTGAAGGATTCTAAATTCTTGATAAGGGATCCTATTTCGTCATGTAAGTTTGTTATTAGTGCAAAAGACTTATCATTCTTGTAGTATCAAGTCGAGGAGTGATGGAATCTTTAGGATCTCTTTGAAATCTTGGACATCATAAGTTTTTTAAGTGTAGAAGCTTCACTCAAAAAGAATGAAAAATAAAAAGAAAGAAATAAGAAAATGTGAGTAAAAAAAGAATGGATTGAGGAACTCGTTATTTATTTAAAATTTGAGAAAGATAAGGACATTATGAGATTCATCACAAGTCTCTTGAAAACTTATAAGAATTAAAGGTTTTTGTATAAAACAAGATAGAGATTAACTCCCAAAATTGCAAAGCAACAAGCTATATTTCATTTATCAAAGTTATGATTTATAAGAGATGGAGGTGCCTTATATAACTTCCCTCATGCATAGCTTTGTTTGGATAGAAGGGTATCCTATCTTGCCATCCAAACTACTTGCAAACCTATCCTAGGCTACCTTAGCTACAAAGCCAAACAAACTAAGACTATATTATTTACATAGCTAAACAAGTAAGTCTTAAGCCTTAATGTACTTTGAGACTTAAGCTAATATATATAAATGATCTCTAAATGAAACTAAAATGAGATACACATCCTTTTAAGAGGTTAAGGATCAAGCCCATTCAGAATATATGGCTAGGCTTGGGCTTGGGCTTGGGCTTGGGCTTGGGTCTAAGTCCTCCAAGCTTCTGAGTACTCCTACCTTTTGAAGCACTTCTTCTTGCAATCTCCTTAGCCCTCCTCTCTAGTCATAAGGCCTTTAAAAGCTTGGCTACCTTTTGTCTCTTTTTTCTTGAATATTTTCTAAAATGCTAACTAGATCCTTATTAAGGAGAAATAATTTTTTTTATAGAGTTTGAATTATTTTGGATAAACTTTTTTATTAATATTTATACATAGGAGAAAAAATAAGAAGGTAAAATATATTGAATTTTCTATTACCTAAAATCAATGAGTTTAATAGTTATGTACTAGTATAAAATAGTTTTACATTGTCATTCAATCATATATCACCATTAGTATGAATTTTAAGGTAATTATTATAGAAGTCAACAAACTTACTATACATGATTATTTGTAATTGAATGGCATAATAAAATTATTTTACATTGTCAATGCATAATGTATTTTTTTTTTAAAATCAATTTATGCACCTTACTTTTTGGAAAAGTTGAATAAAAAGAATTTCAATAAAAGTTAAATACATAAGTTGTTTTTAACTTAGGTAAGAAGTTCAATTCATTTTATCTTCTTATTTTATTATACTTTAATTGTTTATAGAAAAATGTATCCAAACTTAACCAAATGACCTTTTAGTTAATTCTAGTGGTCTCTCACATACAGTAAAATTCACAAGTTTTAATAAATACTTAATTTGTCCCATATTGTTTATCATTTAAGGTTTTGACACAGATTTAGAAATGTATTTAATATTTTAAATTTCATAAAAATTATTATTCAGTTTTCTTATATACTATTTATCTTTCATATTAATTAGACTCTCTCGTGTATACTCTTTTATATCTCCTTATTCCACAGTAAATGATCAAAGATATAATAAAAAATACATTTAATGCTTTATTGATATTGTAAAACGAAAATTAAAATAAGACAATTTTTTTGCTAAAATGACAAACAAAATGAGATGTAGGGAATACTTACTAACAACAAAAAATTGTTGGTAAGAAAAATATTAGTAACAAGTAAAAGCACATTATTAGGAGATTGTTCATCCACCTATCCCCAAGGCTATACAACCCTACCTCTTCTAATCCAACATTGATTGTGAACCTCGCAACTCATAATGATGCTTGACTTACGTGTCTTCTCATCAGTAGCATTCACTCAAGACTTAACAACAACAACAACAACAACAATTATAATCCTCTGACCACTTCTAGTTATCTTGGGCATTCGAGTACTAGCAACATGTACCCACCATTTTCACATGGCAACTTCTAAGACAGACTGGAATCACAACAAAAAGGCATGGTTCCACTAACCATTCCTTAAGAGCAAAGTCATCACTTTAGCTCATCAACCAATGTTCTATCTTTAAAAGATAACAACATTCAACATCTTATGGATTTCAACTTTAATTTTCATTTCACTTTATTCTTTTACACTAACCCTATCCATAATCAATCTTTTACACCATCATTTTAAATGTTTTATCACATAATAAATCCAAGAATCCAATTTTCCAACTTAAGTCATTTTCTCACTACTAAGGGATTATGCCCAACAAGAGGGTCAACTTGTCCAATAAATCCTACCCTTTAGTAATGGTACACTTAGACATTCTCATTCGCTGAGTGAGAGTGTGGTCTTCCTTAGTGAATAGAGTCACATATAGCTTATTCTAAGTTTAGTCGTCCAATGAGACAAGCCACAATGGCTAAGTCCCTAAAATCCTCACATCTACACTCAACAAGTACACATCCTCGCCCAACCAAAGGAGTCACAATGAGCATCCTATAAGAATCCTCACTTATTCTCTTAATGAGTGAGGTTGATCACTCAATGAATGAAGCCACAAAGACTTCACACTCACCATTGTACCTATCTTGCTCAATGAGAGAAGTCATAAAGAACTCATTTCACTCTCACTCAGCCAATGCTAGACATGCTCAACAAATCTATGCATTTGTAGGTTTTCAAGATCCTCTCTTAGTGAGTAGTGAACTCGCCCAGCAAACACTCAACGAACTCAAAATTTTCTCACTAAGTTCATAGTCTCTCCCAGTGAGAGAGGTACTCACTTAGTAGACCTCCATTATGTTCATGTGTTCTTAAGTACTCACCAAAAAGAAAGGCCCTTACTTATCAAAACTCATATTTTCCTAAAAAATCTACCTAGAAAGCAAGGTTGATTAGCCAGAATCTCCCTTCACTCAACAAACCTTTAAACAGAAGCCCAGAAAATACGAATTCACCTAGTGAGTCAAGGGCTCACCTAACGAATCCTAAAACAACAATATCCAAGAATCAAGAAATTTATCAGAAATTCAACTACACCAACATGCAATCAACTTAGCATCTCCATATCATCATAAAACCATAATTCAAACATGAAAATAACATCAAAATCAACATGCAAGGTAGATTCAACAAGGATTCGTCAATTTCATAAAAGCTTCATAGACATCAACAATGGCCACCAACCTAGAGCAGATTCTAAACATGTATTTCTAATCAAATAAACAACATATTTAACATCAAACAGTCACGAAACTAACAAGGTTAGCTTCCCTTATATGGTTGAAGACAAAGGGATGGATAACTTTAGTGAAGGAGTATAGTTCTTGATCAACAATGAAGGGTTGGATTTGGCTTGGAGAAGAAGGATGAAATAAGAGCAAGGGAGGAGTGTTTCTACTAGTTTCCAAAGGCCCTAATGACTACCAAGGTTGGGGTACTTATAAGGTTGATGGGTGCAAGCTTGTGTCCATTGAGTCCTAGGGGTTCTTTTACTCAATTGACCATAGAATTTGACTATTCATTGGTCCATAAGAGTTTTAAAAGGTGGTTGAGCAACTTTGGGATTTGCAACAAAAGCTGCGGTTTGGGATTTTCTCTAGGAAAGACTTATCTCGATATGCATGATTTTAGTCATTTTAGTCATTTCTCAAAAATTTATTGAGAAACGTGCAACATAGCATTTTCTTAATTCTTTTTCAACATAAATTAAATTTAATGATATTTTTTATTACTCAATCACTTTAGTTAAACAAAGCATAAAACAAATGGTGCTATACTACTCATAATTTATCTTAATAACTCTAACTTCAAATATGTATTTAAAATGTAAATAATCAATATTCATCCAATGGTTCTGTTCCATAAATGTGTGAAGGCGGAGCATTCATTTTCACAATGCTTAATAATATGAAACAAATTTATGTAATTCGTATAAAAATTATAAATTAATTGTCCTGTATCATTTCAATAAAGTCTCTATCTTTTTTCTCCTTTTTTTTCAACTTTCAACTAATAAGAAGTAAATAACTTGTTTTTTTTTTTTTATGTTCAAAATATTTCTCAATCTAAAATCAAAGACTAATTCTTCAATACAAAGAGTCTCACATTTTCTAACATATATTCTTCCATGCACACGGATTAATTATTTAATTCTTGATTTTATATAACATACATTAAATAGTTAAAGTATTTATTAATTTAGTGTGATTTGTGAGAAATAAAGCATGATTTTGTTACCTATTAAAAAAGATTTACTAAAAATTTAGTTTTAAATAGTTTTTAAAACAAATCAAATTTTTTAAAAGATCAAATAAATCTTAAAAATGAAATTATACTAAATAAATAAGTTAAATTTATTTTTTTTAAATTTGAAAACAAATCCAACTTAATTCTCACCCAACTTGGAAGAATTATAAGATCAAATGCTGACTAGACATTAATTCTTAGGGATAACAATTATACTCAAGTCCTACGGGTACATGCAAGAAATATCAATATTTGGTATGTAAAAATATTTGCTCAATGAGATGGGTATGGGGAAAGAAATTTACCCACAAAATTAAATGAGAATGGATGCTAGTATGAGTACTATAATACCCACTCCATCTCATACTCGCATTTGTGTGTATAATTATTTAATTCAATGTATATATGTATTATTAGTTATTAATATAATTAATAAAATATAGTATTGAAGCCTTGAGTTGAGCCATAAATAATGTATGAGATGAACTATAAATTTGGGTCATATTCATATATTTATATTCTAAATTTAATATATTATAAAAAAGAATGTGATATACTAATATCTATGCAACTAATTGTCCCTAATCTATAAATATTTATTATAAACAATATATATTACAATATTGTAACTTTAATTCTCTAAATTTGAAGTTGTTAAAAAATTTAAGAATTATAATATTACATTTAAGAATGATTTTATGTTAAATGGTTAGTTTCTAATTTTGTTTGATTATGACTTATGTTTGAATGATTTAAAGATATGTTTAGATTAAAATTATGTTTGAATGATTTAAGAATGATTTTTCAATTTATCTGTAGTACTTTTAATTAATATTTTATTGATTAATTGACTTTATACATAACCAAAGTGAAGCTAACAAATAAAGTACAATTATATAAGATGAGAATTATAACTATTACTCACATGGGTATAGAGATGACGATGAGTAAAAGTCTATTTTTCAAATGGAGATATATCAAAGATTAATACTATATGCTACGCTATTCATTCTTAATAATAAATTTTATATGAGAGAATCTAATACACACTAAAGAGTTTCTAACACTTGTATACCGTTTTTCAACTAATTAAGCTAGACGAAACTAGCAAGTGATAAATTGTCTTTAGATACTTATACTAAGTTAAATGAAATAATTTAATTAAATATAATTATTTTTAATTTAAAAATATTTCATAAAACCATTCAGCTCTCTAAAAGAATAGTAAATAGTCAATATCTTAAGATGAGAAGGAATGATGTTTCAAGTTTCAATCAAAACCAAACGTTATTCCTCTTGGTCAAAGGAAACGTAATTTTACAACCTTCCCAGCAATAGAATCAAACAACAGCAAAGAAACGGATAAGCTGCAAGTAAGTTACAGTGGTCCAGGTAATTATATATCATAAAATAAATTAAGTAACTTTTATACGTGCAAGCGCCTGTAGCTCAGTGGATAGAGCGTCTGTTTCCTAAGCAGAAAGTCGTAGGTTCGACCCCTACCTGGCGCGCGCTTTAATTTTGCATTCCACCACAGTTTTCTAGTTAACTCTAGACAGTTAAAATTAGAAATTTTAAAATATTATCAAAAAAATGATTTTAACTAATACCAACAACACAATAAAAAATTATCTAAGATCCTTGGAAATTTAAATATGAGATCCCACATTGCTTTTATGTAAAAATAAAAATCCAAAATCTTATACTATTTTTTTACTTTTACTTAATTTAAAAATAAAAATTCATTGACTTGACAAGTTGACCTATTTTATGATATGTGTTGATTACTCTTGTCTTTCCCACTAAAAAAAATGAATTAAATGAGTCTGTCTATTATGTAAAACTTATTTTATCAAATAATACTCATAGATTAAATGATATTTTAAGTGATATTTATTAATATTTGTAATAATATGTTAGTAAATGGCTTCTTTAATTTTTTTTCAAAATTTTAAAATAAATTCATTTGCCTTAAAATAAATGTTAAGTAAAAAATAGTCACTTCAAAATTTGAAAGGATGAAATGAAAGAAAAATATTTTATAAAGCTTAAACTAAAATTTACTCAAAATAATAATTTTTACTTTTAAAAAATAAAAACAAATATTCTTTTCATAGAAATTAAAATCAAATCGTATTCACTTTATAGTAGATGAAACTATTACGTCCATGCAGAAGCAAAATTCGATTAACTAAAATCGAATAATAAAAATTTATGAAACTAAATATACATTTTAAAATATATAAACAAGAATCACACCACTAAAACGAGGGTCAAAATTACCTCGGCACAGAACTAGGAGCACCGAACTAGGAATATTAAAATTACCATGAAGCCTTGTATTTACTTATATAAAATAAGTGATTTATGACACGTACTTATTATGGCCCATAGTGATTTATTAGTTGATCGTTGAAAAACTCTATTTTATCTATTATGTTTATTTAATTTATTTGCTATTAATCTTCTAACAGTACAATTGTATAAATCTATTTTTTATTTTACGCAAATGGAGAAAAAAATTATCTGGTCAATCATAATCATCGGGTCACTTTATACCTAAAAATTTTAATAGTTTATTTCATTTTAAATCTAAGTAACATATTTGACATGTTAGAGAATAAGCATTGTAATGTCGTTTTTCATCTGACATATCCATATACCATTATCAAATGGCATGGTTAGTCATTCGTATATATATTTTAAACATGAACAAAATTTAGTATAAATTTAAATTATTTTTATCTAATGTACCAAAAACATTTTTTATATTAATAATTTATTTAGGATAAATAATATACAACGATAGCATCCAATTTACATGCAAAGGAAGGGGTGATATCATAAGTCCATCTAATAGAAATTTTTTCAACATGTGCAACATATATAATCTGTGTTCTAATCTTTTAGTTTTGGCTATATAGTCTGTGTTTTATTCCTCTTTCGACTTTTGCACGCTCGTGGAATAGTTTGTTCAAAGTGGGTTCGTATCATATTTATTGTAAAAATATTACTAATATTTTTTAATAATAAATTTTTATATTTTTAGTAATATTTATTAAATATAAAATATTATTATTAATATTTTATAATATAATTTAAATATAATGTTTATTAAAATATTATAAAAAATTAATAGATATATTTTTTATATTTTCATAATTTTTTAAATATCGTTAATAATCATATATGCTATATTGTATCATCTGTCTGTCAAAGGGAGTTCTCTCACCCAACCACAAAATTTTTCAAAGACCCTTGAAAATACTTCCAGCTTATTTTCATGTTTTTGTACCAATAAATTTTTTATATAATATTACAATATTATTATTACGCCGACAATTGCATGATCAATAGAATAAGAATCACAATACATATACCAACAGAATAAACATGATTGACCTGTATTTCTAAAAAAGGATGAATGAATTTAAACGTATTCAATGTAAACTAAGAGTTACAATACTGAATATAAATGATTTGATATTTGTATTTTTTAATTAAGATTCTATTCTCAATTTAAACATAGAATCACACCTGAAAGTATTAATTTATCCTCAAAAGGACCAAGTAAAAAATTTTACCGAAAGAGAATAAAAATAAAAACACATATCAACAAAGTTAAAAGAATAGAAAAGAAATATGAGATAATTACACATAATTAAAAGAAAAAAGAATAAGAACCAAGAATACAATATAAATAAAAAAAATCACTTCAACTCGAAATTACCAAATACTATCTCCTTCTCTCCCAAGTCGTGAAAGGCACGGAAAAAGTTGCTCAAATTTAGGTGACAAGAAGATAAAAGAGAAGATAGGCGATGAAAATTCAAATAATGTCAATTTATTTATTTATTTCTTCAGAAGAAGAAAGGAGAGAAGCTAACAAATTCAGATTCAAATTCTTCATTAACTAAAACTCATTAAATAGTTGATCCTTGTCAAAAGTAGTTTTATTTTTAAATCAAAAGAAGTTTTTTATTTAAAATTAAATGTAAAAATTAAAGTTGCTATTTTAATGCTATCAAATATAAAATGAGTTTTATTTTTTTATCCATAAAAAATAAAAATAATATATTTGAAAAGAAGAACATAAAATGACGAGTTCAAAATCTATGTATAGAGTGAACGAATCTTAAATAATTTTAATGAGATTATTATAAAAGTTAATAAAAACTAATATATATATATATATATATATATATATATATATAATAATTTTATTATTAAAAATTTTAAAATACTTTAGTTATTAACGTTAGAGTTGATAAAATAAATTATTCAATCTAATCTCGCGAGCTAAAGGACAAAAAGAAAATTAAGTTAGATTACCTAATTTTTATATAGGTCATGGTTTTCTGATCCCGCTAAAATTAGACTAATTTGATCTATTTTTTATAATTATTTTATATATTTTTATAAAAATAAAATATTAAATAAAATAAGTTCAATATATATAACTTTTAAACTTTTATTTTACCACATTTTGCTATGAAGTGGGCTAATTTTTCAAGTTCTAGTAAGTGTGTATTATTTTCTCTCAAACGATTAAAAAAAACAAAAGTTATTAAAATAATAAATATAAAATTAGAAGAAAAAAATATATTTAACATTTTGTGTCTATACATTATAAAATTTTAATTTAATTCTTTACATAAAAAATTATTAAATCAATTTTTATATGGACAAATATTACCAATTTAGTCATAGTGATCATCATGACATTGTCTATAACTTTTTATGTTGATTATTAATTCTTTTATCTATTATTAAATTGATTCTTATACGTGTAATATATTTTTAATTTATTAATTTGGTCTTTTTAGTTAGAATATTATTAAATTTTTCTATAGATGAACTTAGTTAACCATTTAATCTTTCTCGTCATAGCACATTCAATCTCAAATAATTCTATTAACCACTTACATGAAGTTTTATCCTTACTATTGACATTTAATAATTTCTCCATCTCATACCTTTATTTAGTCATTATTGTTAGATTATTGAACATAAATTTAATTTTTTTATAATTAAAAATTTTATAATTGTATGATGTATTTCTTAATTTAAATAAATTAAGTGACTAATTTAAGGTAAATTTTAAAAATAATGTTTATTAAATAAAATAAGTATAAATGAGTGTTGTTTTATAAGTTATAACAAAGACTATAAGAAAAAAAAAAGAAACTCATGTTTAAATAGAACAATAGTAAAAATTAGAAAATTTAAAATAATAATTTTATTATATGAAAAAAAAATCATTAACTCAACAAAAAAAAAATAAGAAATATACCATGCCAACATAAAACTAAAAATTTCAATAAAAAAATTACTACCATCGAAATTAAAACCCAGTATAATCCAAAAACAATATTAAAATATGTTATAATGTTAAGATAATAATAAAATATCTAAAGTGGTTTAGACCGTGTATATTTAGTTTGTGACTTAAATTTTTGGTTCGGATCCCAAAACTAGTTAGAAAATGGTACATCATGTCTAAATTCACACAATAACTACGTTTGACTTAAAAATTATTTAAAATAATTTTTCTTTAAAAATTTTTTTTGATTGCCGTTGGAGAGGGAGAAAGAACACTTGACAATACTCGACAGTGAATATAAAAGTTTACGGAATGAGTTAACAATTCATCTAAAATAATGAAAAATGACGTTGAAATGTGATTTGAGATTAAAGATGAAATAAATAATAGTTAAACCTAAAGAAATTAATTTAATAATATTTTACATAAAAAAAAACTAAATTACAAATGAAGTTGTACTTTGTGTAAAGAGCAAATAAAATGTTAAACCCAAAAATTAATTACACACTTACAGGACAGACAATATACTAGCTTTGGAGGAAGGAGAGGATACTCCGTAGAGCGTAATTAATTTTAATATTTAGATGTCTCCCCTCTCTCTTGCCAGCAGCAGTTGAAGTCCATCTCAGTATAAATAGTTAAATATACTCACCTACTCCTTTCTTCTCTCTCTCTGTCCCTTCTCTGCCGCTCACTTCTTTCAACTTACTGGCGTGGTGTAGCGCATGCTCCCTCTCACCCTAACTAACTAAAATAAAGAAAACAAAAGTTGAAACCTCCAACCTCGCCGCCCCCACAATGACGGTGTTCTCCGCCAAGCAGGTGTTTCCGGTGGACTACGTGGCCGAAGTGTCGCAGCGCCTCCTTGAAGCTTCTCACTCCGGCGATCTCCCCTTGGCCTTCCACTGCATCGCCGATCCCTCCGTCGACGTCAACTTCGCCGGCGCCGTCACCTTGAAGACCATCGCCACCGACCTCCTCCTCCTTCCCGAATCCCCCAGCCAAGTTCGCCTCGACTTCCAGGAATTCGTCTCCGACGTCACGCCGCTCTTCCTCGCCGTCCACGCCGGCAACGCCGCCCTCGTCAGGAAGTTACTGGTAATGCCACGTTCGTTGCGCCCTCGTTGTTCACATCGTCATCCGCGTTTCGATTTCAACTTTTTATCGATTTTCTTTTGGAGAAAGTTTTGATAGTTACTTAGATGCTGCTGCTTGTGCTATTTTCTGTTTAGAATTAGTTTCATATCGGTATTCTGCTTAATCATGCGGATGATAGAAGTGAAACTTCAAATTTAACAGGAGAATAGCACAAACACAGCACTTAAAAGAATTATATCTGAGTTTTGTTCTTTTATTTTTCTGATTTTCTCTCTTTCCGACTGTTTCTGTTCATTCCGAGTTTCGATCGATTTCAACGGTTCAACTGCACTTCGTCCTTCTTTAATTTTTAAGAAAAAAAAAAGTATGCATTTTTGAACTGTTTTATTTGCTCAACTTGAGTGAACAATTCGTGGGAGGTGTGTTTTTAACCGTTAATGACGTTGTTGTTACGGATCTCATATTTCGAGTTTCAACTTCTCCGAAATTGAATTTCGAGTTCAAAATCAAATTTCGAGTTCAAAATCAAATTGTCTTTCTCTCTGTTATTATTATTATTATATTTTAAAACTACTCCTGGTCCTGTTCATCTTTAGTTTTTTAAACAAAAGTGGATTTCGTCTCGGAAGTTATGGAGAAGAAAAAGTAACGTGGATTTTGAATTTTTGAAACCCGTTCGCGTTTTTATTGGATGAAATTTCGTGGTTGGTCCCCACTTCGCTTTTCACCGTCGTTGTCACCCTCTCAACATTTATATCTGTCCATTTCCCCTTGCATTCTTCCTGAATTTTTAAAGAGAGACACAGAGATACTTGAGTGTCGTATATATCCAAAACGATGCAGAGTTTTTGGTTTTTTGAAGCGACAAAGAAAATGAATATTACGATCCGTATGGCTTTTAAATCATTGTAAGCTAGCAATGAAATGACACGTTCCATTTTATTCCAGAGTGTTCTCAATTTTTTTCTTTAACCTTTTATTTCATAGTAACAGTTGTCTGCGTCTCAGACACAGGACCAGCGTAGAAAGAAGAAAATATACTGTAAAGAATTTTGTTTATCCCCTAATTTTTTTTTATAAAAATTTTCCCTCTAATTTTTACGAAATAGCAAAAGACTCTCGAGAGAATTAGATGAAGACATATATATTTTTATAAATAATTATATATTTTCCTTTTCTTTTTGGGTAGGAAGCTTGTCTTGCACTCTTCTGTGCCCCATACTGTCCCCGACCATTGGACATTGCATTTTACACATGAAACTTCCCTCCCTCCTTAGGCCCCACCTACTTTTTTTTTTAATTTTTTATTTGATTGATTTTGTAAACTGTTATCTTTTATTTGACTTTCCGTTGGGTTGGGTTGGCTATGTAACATAATTTTTTTGTTTCCCTTTGTTTCTCTATCTGTGGATTTATTCTGTTGAGCTAATTTATGACAGGATAGTTACTACAAAAAATTTAGTGTGGAAGGCACTGTGTCGCAATTGTTTTGGAAATTCCTGATATCTTACTTTATCGCTGTGTTGTTATTTTTTTCCTAAGTTTCGAACAAAAGTGTAGAAAAAAAAATAAAAAAAGGAAATTTCTTGTAGAGTTTTTTCAGGATTATAAACTATAATAATTATTTTATTTTAAAGAAATAAATTGTTTTTATGTTTTTTAAAATAAACAAACTTATTTTTAAAATCAATCTAATCAGACATGCACTAAAAGGTTGAGTGCTGTTTTTTTTTTTTTTTTTCCTTCAATGACAGACTGTGGGAGCTGATGTAAACCAGAAGCTCTTCAGAGGCTTTGCAACGACTGCAGCAGTGAGAGAGAGTCACTTTAATATTCTTGAAATCTTACTTAAAGCAGGGGCATCGCAACCAGCATGTGAAGAAGCTCTTATAGAGGCAAGTTCCCATGGCCAAGCAGGATGTGTGGAATTGCTTATGAGCTCTGATTTGATCCGACCTCATGTTGCTGTACATGCTCTTGTGACTGCAAGCTGCAGGGGGTTTGTAGATGTGGTTGAGACTCTCATAAAGGTGCGTGTTATGCTCTATCAGCATAGTTCTAGAGATTCTATAATTGGACACATGAACATAGTATAGATTACTAGCATTTGCAAGACTTTTCTTCTTCCTGTTCCTGGAGTTCAACTGACAGATTCCCACCTAATATTCTGAGTCAATTGCCACATTAGTATGTAGCTACCAGTCTCTAAGTGAAACTATATAAACCTATGCTTGTATCAACTTTTTGGTTATGGTTTATGGTTAATGCTTGTTTGAATATGCTAAATTTTAGATATTTTTTATGGCAGTGTGGTGTGGATGCGAGTGCAACAGATCGGGTGCTTTTACAGTCACTTAAGCCTTCTCTGCACACAAATGTGGATTGTACTGCACTCGTTGCAGCTGTAATTCATAGGCAGGTCCCTGTTGTTGATTTCCTACTGCAGGTAATCTTTACCATTGCCCCTTTCAAACCTTTGGTTATTGTGACAATTTTGGAAAGCGCATGAGAATATATCTGCAGATACATAGTTTTTGCAACCAATATTTCTTTGCTTTTGGAATTTGCCGAGTCTGTTACTTTTTACTAACTTATTACATTTTATCCAAAATAATTTCCATAAAGCTATAATGAATTGTGTAAGAAGCCATGTGACTTTATGGCACAAAATACCTCAGTTGTTATCACTGAAGATTATGTTCATCAGTCTGCCTAAGGTAGCGAGCCCTTTTAATGATGTTCAGCAGGTTTCTGCAGTTGCACAACTTACAATAAAATAAATTAAGATTTTTATGATTAAATTTTTAGTATTTGATTGGTTTATTCTGCTGATAGTGACATAAATGGACTTATCTTTTTCGCTTTCTAGATATTATTGTTAATGTGAAATGAACCTCACTGGGACTTTTCTTACAAATAAACTACAGAATGGTGCTAGGATAGACCTCAAAGTGAGGCTTGGAGCATGGTCATGGGACACTTCAACAGGTGAAGAGCTTCGAGTGGGTGCTGGGCTGGGAGAACCTTATGGCATCACCTGGTGTGCAGTTGAGTATTTTGAAAGAAGTGGTGATATACTACGCATGCTCCTGCAACATGTCTCCTCCAAACCTCACCATGGAAGGAACCTACTACACCATGCCATACTCTGTGGCAATGTTGAGGCTGTCAGGGTGCTCTTAGAATGTGGTGCAGATGTGGAATCCCCAGTTAAAACAACCAGCAAGACCGAGTTCCTTCCTATACACATGGCATCTCGTCTGGGCTTACCAACAATTATTCAATGCCTTGTTGATTTTGGTTGTGATTTGAACTCTACAACGGACTCTGGTGACACAGCTTTGATGATCTGTGCAAAATATAAACAAGAGGAGTGTCTCAAAGTATTAACAAGGGCTGATGCTGATTTTGGCTTGGTGAATATTGCTGGTCAATCTGCAAGTTCAATCGCCGAGTCAAACAAGTGGTCACTTGGTTTTCAACACGCAGCATTGGATACAATCAGAAGAGGCAAGATACCCAAATCCAGCAATGCTACTACTTTTTCGCCTTTAATATTTGTAGCTCAAGCTGGAGATACCGAAGCATTGAAAAATGTCATTGAATCTGGAGAATTTGATCTTGATTATCAAGATGATAGTGGTTTCTCTGCAGTTATGCATGCTGCTTCAAAGGGACACGTGGATTCTTTCCGATTGCTGGTATATGCTGGAGCTGATGTGAAGTTATGCAATAAATCTGGTGAAACAGCAATAACCCTATCTGAAATGAGTCAGAACTGTGATTTATTTGAAAAGGTCATGCTTGAATTTGAGCTTGAAAAGGGCAATATCAATGCTGGTGGATTCTATGCTTTACATCGAGCAGCTCGTCGCGGTGACATGGATGCTGTGACATTGCTGGCCAGCAAAGGTTATGATGTCAATGCCCCTGATGGGGAGGACTACACTCCGCTCATGATAGCAGCGAGGGAAGGCCACGCTACCATTTGTGAGCTTCTAATTTCATTCGGCGCTAATTGTAATGCCAAAAATGCTAGAGGGGAAACTGCACTTTTACTCACAAGGAAATTCGCAGGAATCAAAAACAATGCAGAGGCTGTAATACTAGATGAACTTGCTCGTAAATTGGTATTAGGTGGTGGCTACGTTCAGAAGCACACCAAAGGTGGGAAGGGCTCTCCCCATGGGAAACAAATGCGGATGTTGGGCTCTGTGGGTGTGCTGTGTTGGGGGAAATCAAGCCGGAGAAATGTGGTTTGCCGTGAGGTAGAGTTAGGGCCAAGCCCAACATTACGTAGAAATAGATACAAGAAAGGTGATGCGGATGAACCTGGAATGTTTAGGGTTCTTACTAACAAGAACAAGGAAGTGCATTTTGTATGTGATGGAGGGTTAGAAGTTGCTCAGCTTTGGGTAAGGGGTATTAAACTTGTAACCAAAGAGGCTATTTTTCATAAGCAGAGATCGGTCTCGGTCTGAGTACTAGTGTTAGTGTCGATATGGTAGGGACATATGTATAGGTGTTTCCAATACTACTTCATCTCGAAGTAATTTAGCTGCTTTTTATTGTAAAGATTTTGATCTTAACGGTTGTACATTTTTGGAGGTTGGGGAAAACTGAAAACTGAAAACAGGAAAGCACGCCTCTTGTATCGGTAGGACTCATACAATTCGCTTCATAAATTAGCATCAGATAATTCACCAATTTCTGAGAGCTGTTAAAATGCTCTCCTATAAGCAAATAGAGAAAAATCGGAAGAAAAATAAAATAAGATAAAATTAACTTATATATAAGTTAATTTATAGAATTTCTTTCGAATTAGTTTCTAAAAAAAATTTGTTTATAAAAAAAATTTATTTTTAACTATTTTTTTTCTTATAAATGCTTATGAAGTTTCCCAAAACATGTTAGAATAAACCTAAAAGAAATCACATGATCAAATGGTCCACATAATTAACGATAAGTTCTTATTGCATATAAAGTTCAAAAGGAATTGTGGGTTAAGGCAGTTTAGTATCTCAATTTTTAAGAAATTCTAAGAATTTAACACTTTTTTTTAATTAACCAGCTTAGTTGGGCTAATTAATTAAACTCTACATCCTAAAAAAAATCTAATTCATTCTTACTATTTTGATAAATAAATATTAAATAGTATAAATTAACAAAAAAAAAATCAAGAATTTGGTAAGAATTCAATTTCGAAAAGTAAAAGAATTCAAAAATAAAAATTTTAACAAAGAAACAAATAGGTTTTTAATCAATCACTAACAGAAGAAAAAGAATTACTAGCCACAAATTACAAACAAAAACTTCAATTATTCATCTTTAAACAGAGACAGATTATATTCAAAACAGAGACAAAATATACATCTAACTAGAAACAAATTTTAATAATTCATTTCTAAACACTTAGCTGTGTGTAAATTTGTAATAGATTTATGTCTGTCCCTAAACTGTTTATAGGTGGAAAAATTGCTTTTAGAGACAAAAGAATGGCGTCTCTCTCTATATATTTTTTTTGGTAATAGAGGAAAAAATTCCTTAAGAAAATTTCAAAACTTATCAATGCCAAATTAAAAATATATTTATGACTTAAAAAAATTCAAATGTCACTATTAGCACGGTTAATTTAAATTATTTATCTGTTTAGAACTTTATTTAAAAATAAAGATACACATGAAAAATTAATAGGCAAGATAGATTTTTATTAAAGATGTTATAAAAATCAAAATTTAAATATGTTTTCATCACTTAAATTAGGACTAAATTTGTTTTTAATCCCTTAAATAAAAATAATAATATTTTTAGTTCTTATAATAAAGAAAAAGTCATTTTTAATCCTTCAATTTATATGATATTAATGTTTTTAGTCCATATAATTGAGAAAAAGCTTTTTCACCTAAACAAATATTTCCATTAATACTAGGTGAAAAGACTTTTTCTTAATTATATAAACTAAAAACATTAACGATGTTTGGCTTAGAAGATTAAAAATGACTTTTTCTCAATTATAGAGACTAAAAAAATTATTTTTTTTTAATTTGAGGGATTAAAAACAAGTACACCCCAAGTTGAGTGACGAAAAACATATTTAAACCAAAAATCAATGATAAAACAAAGAAATATACGCTAAAAAAGAAATAAAAAGGTTAACAAGTGTCTTAATGATAATAAAATAAATGTAAAAATAATTATATCCTCCATTACATATATTTTTTGAAAGAATTTTTTGTTTTATTTATTATACATTAATTTTTATTTTATTAACAAAGAGAAAGAAACAATAGTATAAATAATATTAAAATAATAAATAAGCCAGATAAATGATATATTAAGAATAATTTTGATGCAAACAGGAATGTTAATTATACTTCTCAAATGTGTACTGTAATAGAAAAACAACACAAAAAATGGAGGGAGTAATGTAAAAAGAGGTATTTATTATATTAGAAATGTAAAGACATGTTATACTTACTTTTTTTAATATGAAGATGTATAAGGTGTTTTATTATTAATAAGTGTTGAATATGATGATGTAAAAATTTTAAATTATTGAATAGATATTGATATTTATTTAATATTTTTAAATTTTGGTAGAATCTTATGATGGATAATTTTAGTATGCATGGAGATCGGTAAGAGTCTCTTTCAAGAGAATAAATTTTAGTATCCTATGTTGGACAATATACTCTTTCCTCATTCACATCATTTTTTTTTTCATTTTGTTCAAGAAGAATCATTTGTGTTAGATTAATCAATTTTATGAATTAGTATTAATTAATTATTAGAATTTATATTTTAATTATAAATATATTAATTTAGTCAATAATTATTATTATGACACTGATCTATTTTCTTGTGATTGATTGAGTTATTTATTATGCAACCGAATGAAGAGTTCTTACATGTTACTAAAGAGTTATAATCCCTACATTTGTTCGTACTTTGTGTTTTAATCCCTATACTTATAAATTTTATATTTTAGTATTTATATAAATAATAATAATAATAATAATAATAATAATTAATAATAATAATAATAATAATAATAATAATAATAATAATAATAATAATAATAATAATAATAATAATAATAATAATAATAATAATAATAATAATAATAATAATAATAATAATAATAATAATAATAATAATAATAATAATAATAATAATAATAATAATAATAATAATAATAATAATAATAATAATAATAATAATAATAATAATAATAATAATAATAATAATAATAATAATAATAATAATAATAATAATAATAATAATAATAATAATAATAATAATAATAATAATAATAATAATAATAATAATAATAATAATAATAATAATAATAATAATAATAATAATAATAATAATAATAATAATAATAATAATAATAATAATAATAATAATAATAATAATAATAATAATAATAATAATAATAATAATAATAATAATAATAATAATAATAATAATAATAATAATAATAATAATAATAATAATAATAATAATAATAATAATAATAATAATAATAATAATAATAATAATAATAATAATAATAATTTTATATTTTAGTTTCTATTGTTAGTTATCAATTAATTCGATTAGCTCTAAGTTCTCTTAAATATCATAAAATTGGAGTTAAGAGTAAAATTCTCAAAAATTTTCTAGTATTGTGAAGCCACCATAAATATTAAAATGTTCATTGTTTTCGTGGTAGTTTTACACAAATTTTATGATTGTTATAGAGAACCTAGAGCTAACACAGTTATATATAGTAACTAATGACAAAAGATTAAAACATAAAAAATTTGTTTTTACATGATAAGAAATAAAATACAAAGTGTATATAAGCTTATAAATCAAACGAGTAATTAAACCAAAACAATAATAAAGTCATTTAATATTATCTAAATAATAATTTTTTTAATATAATATATTAAATATTTCTTAACTCAGCATTAGGTATTGTTAATAAGATTCATAACTTAAAATTATTTTATTTTATTTTTTATTCTAAAAATTTTTATATTTAAAAGTCTCAAAATTTAAGTTGAATTAGGTGAATGAATTAAAGAGATAAAACTCGTTTATCATTTATTTTTTTTTCTATTCACAAAAATTGAATAAAAACTATATATAAGAAAAATCAAACTCCTTATCATTTAAATTAACATACATTAATTATTTGATAGTCATTTTTAAAATGAATACAGTAAAAATAATAATTAGGAAATAAAGAATATGAGTTAAAAGCAAATAATTTAATATAAGAAAAATTAAAGGATGTCATTTCTTTATTTTCTTTTTAATAATTATCTTTATATGACACTTGTAAACTTATTTAAAATATCAGTAATATAATACTGATAATTAAAATGGAATATAATTTTTACAAAATAAATTATTGCACCTCCCTAAGATTCATATATGCTTTTCTTGTTAATAACACAAAAACTTTTTTGTGTGTGATATAAGTAAAATTGATAATAAAATAAATAATGGTACAGGTCAATTTGTATATAGACTATTGAGACAAAATCACCACAGAATTATAAGTTTCTTGTGTAAGGACAAAGACCTATTTTTTCAATTATATATATTTTGCAAATGAAGCGAATAACATATTATTGGGTGTCGATATGATTTTGTAGTACTTCCAAATAACATATTGGGTTGTATAATATTCTATTGCAATTTATAGTAAAATAATTTCAGCATAGTGAGACCATTCTTCTTCTTTTTTTTTTTTCTTTTCTTTTTACTTCGATGAGTTGTTCTATAGAATAATTAGGACACTTGAAGCCAAGGAAGTACTGCAAAATCACATAGACACCAAGATATTAGTTAATGGAATTATCAAATTTAAGAATAATTGATATACTTAACCTCTATAATCGCCATTTGATTACAAGTGATAATATATTTTATGAATCGCAACACATAGTACCCGCAATCAAAATTGTTAGTATACTTAGGGCTCTATAAAATTGAAAACACACGCATCATTATAATATGTTAATTTTAATTTCATTAATTGTTTTTCATACGTAACATTGTAGAATGCCTTAATGATGCTTTAATTTTAAAATTTGAAGGAATTTGAATTGTTTGGAATTTAAATTAGTTGCTTTGTTTTTTAAATGTTTTGTTTAGATAAATTAATTCAAAATTTTTAATTTTCAAATTCTTAGTTGGGTTAGAGCAGTTTAATTTTTACAATATATAAAATTTACTTTTTAAATATATATTTTAAAAATTAAAATTTTAATATTAATATTTTATATATTTAATAATTAAAATATAAATATTTATCTTTTACATCAATATTAATAAAAAGGAGAAAAAAGAAGAGAAGAGAGAGATGCGAGAGGGATAAGATAAAAAGAATGAAGAAAAAGATAGGAGAGAGAGAAAAGAGATATGTGAGACTTAGAAGAGAGAATAAAGAGAGAGAAGAGAGAGACAAGAAACAGAGAGAGAAATAACAAAGAGAGAAAAGTGAAATGTGAGAGAGGAAAGAGAAAATAGTGTGAAGAAGGAGAGATAAGAGAGGGAGAAGGAGAGAATAAAGAGAGAGAAAAAAATTGTGTGAAAAAAGAGAGAAGGAAAGGAGAGAGAATAAAAAGAAGGGAGAGAGAAAGATAAAGATAGAAGAGGGAGAGAACAAAGAGAAAGGAAAAAGAGAGAGAAAAGAAATTGTGTCAATAGAGAGAGGGAGAGGAGAGAGCAAATAATGTGAAGAGAGAGAGAGGAGAGAGCAAATAATGTGGAAAGAGAGAGGGAGGACAGAGAAAAGACATAGAGGTGAGAAGAAGGAGAGAAAGTGAAAATCAAGAATTTCAAATTTTTACTTTTTTCATGAATTCGAAATTTTACAATTTTAAGTAATCAAAATACTTATACAAATTATTAGAATTTCAATTTCTTTCTAAATTCTCTACCCAAACAACATATTTCACTACAAAACATTTCAAATTTACAAAAATAAAAAAAGAATTAATCTCTTAAAATTCCTTATCTAAACACAAGGTAATTCTTTCCATTTATTGTTATTTGACTTAGCCTTGGATATCATAGCTTTTATTTGCACAACAAATTCATTGAGCCTCAAAAGTACCGACAAAGTTAATAAAAGTAAAAAAAAAAATTACTAGTTAGGCACACTTACATTATGAATGACGTATGTATACTTTTGAACATTGTCTTCATTTGTAGATAATTACTAGGGTTACCATGCATAGGATCCCATAATAAATTATCTTTATTGTAGCATAATAGTGAACAAAACCCAATGTTGTCTAAAAAGAATAATTACCACCAAATTCATCAACAACTAATAGTCAAAATAATGTATTGAGTAACTTAATAAGACTCAAGAACTAACTTATTCTTAACATCATTTTCCATTAATAAGTCAACTATAATAATTTTTTTATTTCTTATACATGATAGTTACATACATGGAGATAAGAAGAAAAAGAAAGTCTCAACACGTGTAACCATCAATTTATTGTACAAGTATCTTACACATTAAAATATAATAATGAATTAGTAAGAACATAATAAGATATTAATTTGAGTAAAAAAAAACCTAACTACTCAAAGTTATATATTTAAAGTACCTGACATATAAAAAAATAATAGAGTAACCAATTCGCTTCTGTTGAAGGACTTCATTAAT
Organism: Mucuna pruriens; assembly: GCA_025330945.1. NCBI lineage: Eukaryota > Viridiplantae > Streptophyta > Magnoliopsida > Fabales > Fabaceae > Mucuna > Mucuna pruriens. The sequence continues at coordinate 48,824 of JAENHJ010000243.1, forward strand.
TGATCTATATTAACCCTCCTCCATAATAGTCATAATGAATATCTTAGGGATATCAAAGTGGGTTGAACCCAATGAGTCAACTCATTTGATATGCCAAAACAGGTTGGATTAGATTGAGATTTTCAACCCAATCTTAAAAATGAGCCCAATCCAACCTAACCCTTTTTTTGGCATGTTAAGAGTGAGTTGATTGGATTGGTAGTTACAAAATGGAGGAAGATTGCCAAGGGAAAAATCTTACAATACTTCTTTTCACTTACTCTTGGTTGGTGCTACAATTGACTCCTTCATTTAGTTGATCTTCTTCATGCGTACATTTTTTGATTTATTAGGAACCTAAAAAAATTTACAATTAAATAGGTTAGAGTACAAAAATAATATTAAAAACATGTGCATAATGTTATTAGCAATCTCACGGTGCTATAGATATACCATGACATCCAAAACTATGAGGTTGACTGATTAAACCATAAAAATACCTATTACATCTAGGAGTTTCATCAAAATGCCTACTCTTAATTCTAAATCTAGCTTAGGGGACAAGCCTAGTCTCTACATTCATTCTCTACACAAGTACTGAGTCAGGAGATTCACCTAGCGAATGAGGACTACAAAGGGTCTTGCATTTGGATTCGCTCAACAAGGCATAACATTCGTCCAATGAATGGAGCTTTAGAGAGTTTTAGTATTGTCATTTTCTTAGGGAGGCCTAGGATCATCCAGTGAATAGAGCCATAAAGAGTTCTTATTCTCTGGTTTTCACTCTCTCGCTCAACGAGACCATCTTTCGCTTAGCGAGTGAGACATTAGGGTTCCACTCCTTCAAGCTCGCTGAATGAACCTCTAATTTGCCCAACGAATAAGAGCCATAGAGAGGTCTTTTGTACTCGCTCAACGAGTCCACATACTCGTTTAGCCTCTTTACTAATTATTCAATTTCAAGGCTTATTTATAATGACATTAAGATTATTTACTCCATTATTATTTATACATACAAAACCTAGTCTTAATTCTAAATCCAGCTTAGGGGACAAGCCTAGTCTCTACATCATTCTATACATAAGTACTGACTTAGGAGATTCACCCAATGAATGGTGACTACAAAGGATCCTGCACTTGCATTTTCTCAACAAGGCATAACACTCGCCAATGAATGGAGCTCTAGAGGATTCTAGTACACTCATTTGCTCAGTGAAGCCTAGGCTCGCCTAGATAATAGAGCCATAGAGAGTTCCTATTCTCCAGCTCCCACTCTTTCGCTCAACGAGAGCATCTTTCACTTAGTGAGCAGGACATCAAGGGTTCCACTCCTTCAAGCTCGCCTAACAAACCTCTGATTCACCCAAAGATTAAGAGTCATAGAGAGGTAATTTCTAGTCACTCAATGTAACACCCCATTTTTTATTCTATTTTATTATTGTTGTAAATATTGTATTTTATTCATTAGTATTAATAAATAGTTTAATTGTTTTATAGTTAAATAAATAATATTTTGGGAGAAATATAGGTTGGGTTTTAAATCTAGTTTTAATTAATTAACTTAAGAAAAATAGGTCATTTAAATATGGTAAAGCTTAAGCCCCACATCGAACAACATGAGCTCATGCCTCACCTCATTTTCCTATATAAGGATTGAGATAACTTAAGCCCCACATCGAACCATATGAGCTCATGCATTATCTCCTTCTCGTATATATGGAGTTGAATACCAAACAATAAGAAAGACAAAAGACTTATAAACAAGTTAGGTTTGATACAAAGTATTGAACCTAGATAGTTTAAATTTTCTCATCTCTTGGAAGCTTTCTCAAGAGGTTTGGAGACTATTTGTTTGGGTTTTACGTGATTGTCATCAATGGGTATAAAGGAGCGACAAGAGAAATTGGAAAGTAGAGGAAGGAGAACCTCTGGAGAAAACCACAAAGGAAAAGGAAGAACAACCCTTACGTCTACGCTTCTCTAGGTAAGGGGGTGAGAAATCTCACTTAGGGCATAGTCTACGCTTCTCTAGGTAAGGGGGCGAGAAATCTCACTTAGGGCATAGGTATAACTATAGCTATAGGTAAAAGAGGTCATCCCTAAGACCCCTAAATGTGTATGCTTTGGGTTTCTGAAGGGGAGATTAAATTCCCTAAATTAGGATCCTTTCTTTTTATTAAGATTATTGACGATCCATATAGTAGATAATCGTGTAGTTATAAAGTGTATGTCCTTGGTATTCTCTAAAGAAGGGCTAAATTCTTTGGATTAGGTCTTGCTTATACTATTGACTATAAAATTGATTGTGTACTTGTTTGTATGTTTTCAAAATGTAGAAAACCATATTTTCCTTTATTTAAATTCAAAATTCTAGGCGAAAATCTAGGAAATTTGATAGCAAGTTATTGGGCACAACCATGCTCATGAAAAATAACCTATGTAGGTTGTGAATGTCCGTGCTAATGGGAGCATGCTCGTGTTGCCTTATTTGTGCTCGTATGAGTTGTTGTACTCGAATTTAATGCTTAAGTTGTTGGAATATGCAAGTGTGTAATTATATTATTAAATTGCATAGTCGAAAATGATGATATGTGACATATTATGTAGATTGGTTTATATTTTATGACATTAGAAATTGACCTTTGGAATACAAATAAAGACATATGGATGTTCTCAATTACAATATACGACTAGATTATGTGACATTAGAAATTGACCTTTGGAATGCAAATAAAGACATATGTTTGTTCTCAATTACAATATACGACTAGATTATGTGAATCATTTGCTAGTCAATGTATTTTTTCAAATTTAACTTTGTTCTAAGTTTATTTTATTAGTATTATTATTATTAGGAATAAAAGGTGTCACACTCAATAAGTCCACATACTCATTCAACTTTTTTACTAATTATTCAACTTCAAGGCTTATTTACATAATGACATTAAGATTATTTACTCCATTACTAATTATATATACAAAGCCTTGATTCTAATTTTTATTTGTTAAAAAATTAATTTTTCTCTAAAAATAATTTCACTTTGTAAAGAATGTAAACCCTAATTTGGTAACCATAATTCATGATTTTGGTAAGATGGTAATGAATATGCATAGAATTTTCCTTCCTTCCTTCCCTTGTCCAAGAAACAAAAATAGTAATGTCATGTCATTAACACGTAGTGGGCAATGTTTAGTGCTCTCTCATCTTTACTTTGCCTCCTTTTTTTTTACGATGCTATAAAATAGAAATATAATATTCTAGTAATAAATCTATTGAGTTGTATTTATTTAGATAAATAGAGTAACTAGATATTCAAGGAAAGCATAAGAACATTGATGTCTCTTATTTACACAAAATAATTTGATTGAAGTAATTTTAATATGAGATAAGGATGCTTATATGATATTCTCTTGTTGTATAACCTATTGCTATTGTCGCATAATATGTTGTTATTCAAATTTCAATTGCTTATAGGATCAATATTCTCTTGTATGACCTGTTGCTATTGTTGTATATCATGTTATTAAAAATTCATTTGTACATAGTTATCTCTTAATAGGCTTTACTCTTACATTTTAGATATGATCTATTCTTACTTTTTATTGTTACAATGAATGTGTATACATATATCTCCACTAATTGATGAGAATATAGGAACCCTTAAAGAGGAATTTTAAGTAAGGATAGATAACATGAAGACCAAAGCACTTCAATACCCCATGACAAGGGTATGATGAGAAGATTACAAGAAGTGTTAAAAGAGATGAGTTTCCTCATGGGTCAAGAAGCCCAACCGTTTACTTTTTATGAGTTTGTACTTTGACCTTGTAAATCTTAGGATTCCTTTGTGTATTAGCTTATTTTTTTTTGTGTAATTGTTTCCTTTAGGCCAAATAGGCCTTAGTACTTGAGATGGGTTTTTATGATCAATTCCTTGGTCACCTTTTGCTTAGCCATTGTTTGGGCTTGCTTAGTTGCTTCCTTTGTTTGGGTTGCACCTTAAGTTCCTTAGTTTAGCTTAGACTTAGCTAAACTATGTGCATAAAAGACTATATAAGTATTTCTCATGCTTAGTGTACATAACTTTTGATGAATGTAAAACTCATGTTGCAAGCAAGCAAAGAGAGGATTCTCTTGTTTTATTCTTGAGCAAGAACCTTCATTCTTATCAAGTTTTCATGAAGCTTGTGAAAAATCTTAATCGTCTAATCTAATCCACCATGGATTAGTGGTGAGTTCCTTTTCTCAATCTTCATCCATTTTGTACCTTTTTCCTTCTTATTCTTGGTTACCTTCTAGTTTTGGTTTCTATCTTTGAATTCTCAAGAGAATGTGAAGCATGTGGATTCAAGGGTTTCATCACTAATACTGCAAAAAAGAAATCCACTTTCCAATTTTTGTTTACAATTTTATTATGGCTTTAAAGGATGTAACGATGATTTGGAAAAGAAAAGTAATGCCTCCAATATTCTCATGTCTTCTTCACTGCATTAACTTGGTGAATTGAGTAAGTTGCACTTATTACCACAATGCAATTATGATGGATTGAAAAAACTAGTACAAAGAGAGGATGATTAGTATGTGCATCTATTTCTTAGAAGCTTTGACAAGGAAAGTTTTCTTCATGTCAAGGGAACCATACTTAACATAGATCCCCTATTGTCACTTTGTTGAGTATTCATGGTAGAAAATGAGAGAAGTCACACATTGCTTAGATCACGAGTTAAAGATGCTGATTATATAGTTGGTAAAGAGAATTGGGTGCAATATAGTGGAACCTCACATCATATGACTCCATTACATTATTAAGTTTAAAAAGATTTTCTGAATTTTTTAAAACATGACCTTTTTATTTGTAGGTTTTAGAAATGGGAAAATTGTACTCACCTTTCTTAAGGTATTCTTAAATAACACTCCTATATATTTAGTTTTTAAATAGATACTCATGTCCTTTATTTTTAATAAAGTGACACTCGCAACCTTTATTTTATTTAATAAACTAACACATACACCCTTCTTTAATACTATACAGGAGAGGTCAATGCTTATTTAAAAACTAGAGAGGATGTGAGTGCCATTTAGAAAGACTTCAGGGGAGGTAAGTGTAATTTCTTATTTAGATATTTATTAACTCTTCTTATTTAATAAATAAACTCATTTTATTATTGACATAATGAGAGTTAGACCATAAACATCTATAATTAAAAGTGTTCATGATTTGTTACATCTCACTAACATCCACACTCAAAGTTAATTTTAACAAGTTTGGAATTACATACTAAATTGTCTTAACACAATTCAACATCTTATATATTTTGGAAAAGTATTTTTTATAACAATTATGTATTAATAAAAAGACTTTTTTACTTAATAGATAATATTTTGTGTATTATAATACTATATTAATATAATTTATTTTGAAATATATACAGTAAAGTATACCTTAATTTTAAGACTAAATTAAATTTTTTGTTCTTTATCTTTTTAGTAAAATTCAAAATGAATTTTTATCTTTTAAAATATTCATTCTAATTTTTTAACTTTCAAACTGAGTCAATATTTTCCTTTTGTCAGGTTAGAAATAATGTTAATGTTTTATGTTTAAAATAATTAACTTTCACATAATCACGATTTTTAATGGTTACTGTTTGGAGAACCCTGAGAATCTTGAATTTTTACTAATTCTATTACTCACAAATAAAGCAATTTTTTCAAAAATTGATTAAGGGCTTCTCTATGTCTATAATAGACATAAAAAGTCCTCAAATTTTGCAGAAAATTGCTTTTTGTATTGAGAAAATATTATGGTATAGGTTGTTGATGTGTATTTTTTTAATTTAATAAGATAAAATTATTATAATAAATGTTAAAAATCATCATTATGTTAAAATTAATTATTTTTAAAAATTATTGACTTTCCTCCAGTAGCCTAGAATACAAAAATAAAATACAATAACTAAATGAAAAAATGAAATTCACAAATAAAAAGATAAAAAAAAGAAAAAGAAAAAAAGGTATGAACATTGTCTTTCTCCTTCTAGTAACAAATAAAGGAAACAACATGTTGATGGCTCCAGAGAGGAACAAGCCTCCTTCATGTTAGCTAAGGCTGGCCGTCACTAGTGACAACATTGCCATAGTGGTAGGGGGAGAATGGAGGTAGAGCTGCTCGTGGGAAAACAAGGTTTGAGTTTGTTGGTCTCATTTTCCCTAAAGGGTTGAAGCTTTGAAGATAGTTTCATGCCAATAATTCCATGAAGGTGTAGAGGTGTTGTGGGCTCTATGATAGGGTGCTCGCATTTGATGGTGGAAACTTAAGGCTTTGGGGGATTTGGTGATTAGGCAACACAATGAATGACTTTATGTGTGTGTGAGAGACTTGACTTGTCTGACTGATATGGTTTTCGTTTTGGTTCTTTTGCAAGTAGTTTGGTTGTGCAATTTGGTGTGCTTCCACATGGATCCGCAAGGAATGTGAAGCTGATTATAGTGATTTGGCTAGTTAGCTGTGTCAAGGTTTGATCGTGTTGTTTGGTGTTCTATGGTTTGTACTTGTAGTTTGGAAATTGTGACGATGGATCATGAAAGATTATTAAACCCAACAAATTTCTTTTAATTTTTATAATTTTTAAATATTATGGTCACTTTTACGGTCGGCCATTGGACGACCGCCGGCCAAGGTGGCCTAAGGTGGTCTTGACGGCCAAACGTATATGTCGACCGTCTTGATTAGACAGCTCAAAGGTCAGTCAGCATTAATTGTACCTTATACAAGTGATACTAATGATGGGTTGGTGCGTCACCTAGTTGATGGGACGGGTATAAAAGGCTGGAAAAAAGTAGTGGAAGCAGTTTTTCAAACGAGAACATTTCTCGTTTGAAAAACCACTACTTTTTCCAACCTTTATACCTTATCTTAAACTCCCCTCCCGCCCCATCAACTAGGTGACGCACCAACCCATCATTAGTATCACTTTGTATAAGGCGCGATTAATCTTGTTGACCTTTGAAATTGTCTAATCAAACGGCCGACATATAAGACGTCGTCACGTCAAGACCACCTTAGGCCATTGATGGATAATCCGATGGCTTAGAATGATCCACAATTAAAAATTATCGTTATGTTAAAATTAATTATTATATAAAACACCAATAATAATATTTGTTTCAAACTGAAAAAAAAAAAATCATTGACCCAACTTTAAAACATAGAAGACGAGAATATAATATAAGATAAAGGATAAAATATATATATATATATATATATATATATATATATATATATATATATATATATATATATATATATATATATATTAGTCTAATTTAATTTTGTACTTCTTAATTCTATAACTATACCTAAAGTTTATTACCTAACAACTTATCTCAAAAGGATACATGATGTTGTATCAAAGATGGGCATCACTAATGGTGGTTGTCTAGGTAATGACAAATTCAGGAATTTTTAGTTGTAGAAACAATATTTATATATATAAATTAATATTTTAGTTAAGGCATGAAACATAATAAATATTTATTTTTATAAATTAAAATTTAAATAATAAATAAATAATTTTTATATATAAATTATATTATAATTAAAATGTATAATAAATAAATATATTTATACTATAAATATAATACTTATTCTTTTTTCTAAACTTTTTTTAGTACTTTTTTATCCACTTAAATTAACCTTTACTTCCACTCACTTAAGTAAGTTATTTTCACATTGTTTCTCTCTACCACTTTCTCAATTATTTTTTTTCCATCCCATAAAAAAAATAATTTAAAATGATTAAGAATTTTTTTTATTAATTTAAAAGATAGTGTGTGAAATGTGTATTAAAGAAATATTAAAAGTATATGAAGACAGAAAAGTGAAACTAGAAATAAATTTATGAGAGCAATATTCATATTATGGATTAATTTTTTTATTATAATTTAAATTAAAAAATAATTTATAATTATACATATATATTTAATTAAAAAAATTGACTTAAATACATTCTAGGTCCTTGTAAATATAACTCGTCTGCTTTTAACCATTACTATTTTTTTTTTGTTATTTTAGATCTTGTCATTTTTTAGTACTTATTATTTAATCTAGTTAGTTTAGTGTTGATCTAAATTTTAAAATGAATAATATTAATTAAGATAATTAACGTAACAAAAAAATATTTTAAATTAAGATAATTCGATTATTTTTAGATATGTAATATAATTAATTAATATATTTTTTATTTTATATAAATAAGATAATTATATATAATTTAATTTTACAATTTATTTTCAATATATTATGAATAGTAATTTTATTGATATTAATTTTGTTTAATTTAATTTTAATATATTATTTTTTATGTTATTTTTATATTTCAATTTATTAACTTTTATTAATTTTGCCTCTTTGTAGTATAATTTACTTTTTAATATATTATATTTTAATTTATTTTTTTCTTTAGAGATAAAATCATTGAGGTATATTTTAAAAATAGATTATATTATAATAAGCCAAAAGTAATAAATTAAAATATAAAAATAACATCAAAGTAATATATTAAAATTAAATTATATTTCTTTTAAAAAATAAAATGTCAAAACTAAATTAGTGGATTGAAAAATAAGAATAATATTTTAAAAAAATCACTATTTATAATATATTAAGAATAAATTATAAAAATAAATTATATATAATTTATATTATTTATATAAAATAATAAATATATTAATTAATTGAATTGAGTATTTAAAAATAATTTAATTATATTAATATATTCTTTATTTAATTATTTTAATTAATATTATCCATTTTGTACGTCAGTTTTGTTAATACTAAATTAACTATAGTTAATGATAAGGAAAAATAATACAGAATTTAAATTTTTTTTTTAAAGATTAAAATCAAATAAAATTATATCTACATAAACCTATGATTAAAATATTAAAACTTAGTGGGAGCAATTAGACCCACATAGAATTGAGTGTGGTTCTAGGATTTTGGGTTAAATTCCTTCCATCTCATGAGACATCTAATATGGTGTATTAACTATTTAATAAAATATTTCATATTTTTAACATTTAATATGGTATATTAAATATTTAATATTTTGAACATTGTATCTTAAATATTTAATATTTTATAATATTTAATGTGGTGTATTAAATATTTACTAAAAAATAAATTTAAAAATATAAAAGTTATTTAATATTTTTTAAAATGATAGAAAATTTTTAATATGGTGTATTAAATACTCGTTAACAAGATTCATAATTTAAAAATGCCTTCATTTTATTTTTTTACCTGAAAATTTTTATATATAAAAGTCACAGTAAGTCTCGATTAATTCAAATAAAAATTTAGGTCAAATAAAGAATAAAAATAAAAAAAAAGTTGTCCAAATCCATCCCTTTGACATGCTATTCAAATGAACGTTTCATCTAATTTTCATCTACAGTGGCTTATAAAAAGGAGTAATATAATATTCTCATGATCCTGACATATTATATTTAGATAATCAACACCTATATCTTCATAATATTCAGGTAAATCATAATAAAAAATATATATTTTCACCTAAAGAATGATATATTATGCTTCTTCATTATTTTATTCGTTGCTTTTATTTTATTTTTTTCTAAAATTATTTGCTTTCAGATCTCATATAACTCATGGGACAAGATTTTAACAGATAAAGAGAATGTTGCATAATCAATTTACTGTGGTGATAATAGAAAATTTTCAAAATTAAGGACTGTATAAGTATTCTTAGTTTAATTTCAATATTTCATCAACTTTTTATCTGAATATTTCATAATTATTATTTTTATGAAATAGAAGTGTTCACACTAAATTTTTTTTTTAACTCGTGTTAAGAAATATTTAATACACTAAAAATGATCATAAAGGTTTTTTTTTTTTCGAGATATAAGTAAATATTTTAAACATGGTAAATAAATAAATAAAACTTAACTCATCCATGATTTAATCGTTAATAAGATTTATAATTTAGAAATGTCTTCATTTTATATTTTACTCTGAAAAAACTTTGGCAATAACCTATTATAGTTTTCAATTTTCATGTTCCATCCGGACTAACTTCTGGGCTATCAAATCAGTTCGCACGCATCAAGAGGCACAGCTTAGTGCCTAACACTTTGTTTCAAATCGATATTTGAGGTTGCACCATAATCATCTTATTTGTTTCTGAACTCTCTTTTGCCTAATGGTTTTATGGATAGTGGTTGTCCATAGTTTAAATTTGAGTTAAGAAAATTATTCTTTCCATTTATACTAGTATTCTCTTATGTTAATTTAATTTAACATTGTTAATATTCTTCTCCATATAGCAAATATTATATTACTCTTCCTTTTATGGTAATAAAATATAGGATAAATTATAATTTTTTTATGTAAATATTATATTGTTATTTATATTTTATTTTAAAATATACAATTTAGTCTATTTAAAATATACAATTTAGTCTATTTAAAATATTTATAAAAAATATTCATTATAATATTGTCAAATATTTTTAATTAAAATATATATTAAAATATTTTTAATTTATTAGATTATTGTTCACTCATTCAATATTTTTTAAAATATATGATTTAATATAAAATAAATATTTCTTTTATTAAAATAATATTTAAAAACAAAATTTATGAGCTAAATTATATGTATATACATATCAATTTATATATATCATATAAATATACATTTGAATTTTTGTACTTAAATATATTTTAAACAAATTTTTATAAAAGGAATAAAATAATAAAAAAAATTAATTATATTTTAAATATATATAAGTATTATATTTTAAAAATTAAAATTTATTTAATAGTAGATTTTTAGTATAAATATATTCATTTAAAAATTTACATGTTTAATATACATATATTAGCATTGCATTTATTAAATTTAATAAATACAACATTTAATAATATTGTTGAAATTAATTATATATTAATTTTAATAAATAATACTATATATAAAAATTTTAATTAATTTAAATATTTATAAAATATTATATTAATTACATTAATCAAATACTACCTTAATACTTGTTTGCGTGTATGTCTGTGTGTCTAGTCTGTGCATGTGTGTTTGTATCTGTGTTTTTGTGTTTGTTTGTTCATGTTTGTATTTGTCTATATATATATATATATATATATATATATATATATATATATATATATATATATATATATATATATATTAAAATAAATATATTTATATTTGTTAAAAATATATATTATAATGATTTTAAAATATTTTTGTGAAAATAATTATAATTAAAATATTTTTTTAAATATATAATTAAATTTTTAACATAATTCATAATAATTTTTTTAAAAATAATTAAATGATTAAATTAAGATAAATTATTATATATATATATATATATATATATATATATACATAATAAAATGTTTAGAATTCAATAAAATATTTAAAATAAATTCTTTCCTTCAAAATGACTTTTGCTTCTCCAATGAATGTCTTGGCGAAGATATGGTTTCTTTAAATTGATGTTTATTTGTCTTTAAGTAACTCAACAAGAAATTTTTCTTACCTGTCAATTTCTAATGAATCAAGATAATCATTCGTTTTGGTATAAATAGTGATACCATGAATCAAAATAATCATTCGTTCTAGTATAAATAGTGATTAATATGTGTGTATTAAAATGAATATATTTACATTTGTTCAAGATGTATATTATAATGATTTAAAAATATTTTTGTAAAAATAATTATAATTAAAATATTAAATATTTTCAAATATATAGTTAAAATTTTATCATAATTCATAATAATTTTTAAAAATAGTTAAATGATTAAATTAAGATAAATTGTTATATATATAATAAAATATTTAGAATTCAATAATGAAGACAATGTTAGTGTTAGTAATGTAAAATATATTTTGATAATACTTTTTAATGGAACCAATGAAACTTTAACGAAAAATTTAATAAAGAAATAAAATGTAATATATTTTAACATGTGAGAGGAGAGAAATGTAATTTTTAACAAAAAGAGAAAAAAAATAATGTAATATTTACATTTTTTTTTGAGAGGAGAGTGTAATTTGTTCTAAATATTAAATAATTTTTACATTTAATATGGTATATTGAATATTTAATATTTTTAACATTTAATATGGTATATTAAATATTAAATTTAGCATTTAATATGGTATACTAAATATTTAATATTTTTTAACATTAAATATGCTGTATTAAATATTTCTTAACTCATATCATTAAATACTCGTTAACAAGATTCATAATTTAAAAATGCTTTCTTTTATAATTTTTTACTTTGAAAACTTTTATATCTAAAAGTCACCTGGTCGTCTTGTTTGTTTCTCAACTCTCTTCTATATCTAATGGCTTTATTGGTTATCCAAAGTTTTTATTAAGTAAATTATTCTTTCCATCTTAAAAGACATTCAATATGCTACATTAAGTATCAGATTAATTCTTTTCATCTTAAAAGACATTCAATATGGTACATTAATTCTTTCTCATTTTCATGAGAAATATAGTCATTATTACATTGTTTTTTTTTATTAAAATATATATTTTAGTTGATATAATTTAACATCATTAAAATAAATAATATTTTTCTCTTTTCATAAATGCTAATATTACAGTATTCCTTCTTTTATGTTAAATATAGAATAAATTACATTTTCTTTCATCAAGTATTACATTGTCACATTTCCTTTATTTTAAAATATATAATTTAGTCTATTTAACTTAATATCAATAAAAATATTCATTATAATATTGAAAAATATATTTTTACTTAAAATATATTTAATTTATTAAATTATCATTCACTCATTCAATATTTTTTAAAATATATGATTTAATTTAAAATAAATATTTCTTTTATTAAAATCATATTTAAAAATAAAATTTATGAGATAAATTATATGTATATATTGTTAGTACATGTGAACACAAGAAAGGGAGGGGTTGAATGGTGTCCTTTAAAAAAAATTTAGAAATCTTTTTAATGCCATGTGTCTATCAAGATCAAAAGCTTGTGAAAAATGGATGTGTTTTTCTTAAAAACAAGGACCATATGATATAAAGAAAAAAATAGAAAGAAGAGATCACCACATAGAGATTTTATACTGGTTCAAGTATAACAAGACTACGTTTAGTCCTTGGTTACTCTACTAAAAATTTTACTATAAGCAAGAGCTCTTTTGCTTACAGACACAACAACACAATAAGTCAACCTAGACTTATGCCGAGTATTCTTTCAGTTGCTTTTCCAAGAAATAACCAAAGTATTCTTTGAATTGTTTCTTTAAGCAATCTCCTAAATATTCTTTATAATAAGACTCTTCAGGCTCAACACTTTTTTACAAGAAAGGTGTTTGAAGGAGTTTGACCTTTATCGTCTACTAAGACGCTTTTAAACTATAAGGTCGACTCAAGTACTTTATAAAAAACAAAAGGAATAGATGTACAATGCAAACTTAAGATGATATTTTAAAGATTCTATCTCTTGTATCTTGTTCTTTGTTTCTTCTATCATCAAGTTATTTATAAAACTTCTTGAGGATGTATACATTGAGTCTTCAAAGTTCTTCCTGGTGAATTTGAAAATTTTCTTCTAAGGTCTATAGAGACATTGAATAATTTAATGCACACATTAAATGTCTTTCACCAATTAGTTATTTTGATATAATAAAGTGGTGTGCTTATCTCCTTTTAAATAACTTTAGCTAAGTGGTTCGGACTTTACTATTCCTAAAAGTACATTGATCAGAGTTGTTGGAAAAAGAGACTTGATGTGACAACTTTTTGTCTTGCTTCAAAAGATATGACCTAAAATGTTTGTTAAAAGATATTAATATTTCTAGAAGAAATATTTAATCAAATGTTACGTTTAAGTATAACCTATCATATGTTAGTAGAGTACATTTTTCATTTTCTATAGATGGTGCATCTTACCATATCTTTTCTTGTATCGTTTAATGTAGTAGATGATCTGTGTAAAACATCTTTTGCATGAAAAACATTATTCTTTTTTATCAAAACATATAGTGTTTGTTTTTCAACTTCAAAGCTTCCTTTTAAAAAAAAGTTTGAGGGTCTAACAATCTCCTCCTTTTATTATGATGATAAACAAACATATAATCATTTTTAGAAAAATAGTTTTTCAAAAATAAATGATTAGATCATATTATATCTTTTTAAGAAAAACGATTATGTTTCATCAAATTAAGGCATAAATCATAGGCATGTATTTGAATGTTAAGCATATAGCAAGATGATAGCTAAGAGTAAAGACATCAGATGATGCATAAACTTATAAAAACATGAGTTCTGTTTGATACTTCCCCTCAAACATGATGGGGAAAAGGTCACCCTTTTGATGATGGGAAGGTAGTACGGTACCACCAATAAGGCACCACCAATGTGGTGACACAACACAGCGGATAAAAATTCCCATAACTTGCAAGAATCCCTAAGGAGTAACCACAAATGCAAATGAAAGTGACAATGAGAAGAATCACACAAGAGAGACCAATATTTTTAACATGGAAAAACTCCCTCAACGTGAGGAGTAAAAACCACGGGTTGTCCAGACCAAAGAAATTAATCTACTATGATTAATTAAGAGTACAAGAGTTATTTTCTATATCTCTCACTCACTCTGTGAAAAATTCACTCTTTCTCTCTATGAGAAATCCACTTTTTCTCTCTATGAGAAATCCACTCTTTCTCTCTATGAGAAATCCACTCTCTCTGCATCTCCAAATCTGACCCTTTCTCTTCTTATAAAGAGAGACCTAGTGGACTTGAGAGTATTGGGCTTTTGTCCACATAGTTGGGAGCCCAAAAATAACCCAACATATCTCCCCCTCACAACTATGTGGAGGTAATCGTCAGTCCGACGATCTCACAACAAGCTTCAAACTTCCCTCTTGGAACAAGATGAATTGTACTTTGACTATCACAGAATAACCAATGTTCGTCTTGAACAAAACCAACCTCTTCCTTGGTAGTGGACAAAGCAACATACTTCTACAATTTAGATTGCCAAGCCTTTTGCCTTTCTTCACTCTCCATGGACTCCTGGTAACATTCAGGTTCTTCTCCATCTGTCACGGTCACATACTCATCAGAAGTATACATTATAGATGATTGTCTTTGCCTATTAGACCTCCTGAGTTGAACTGGAGGCAATTTAGGAGCATCACCCAGATTCTCATCTTGTGACATCTCTTGCTCCTCTTCAGCATCATCATCAAGAGGAACATCAAAGCCATCTCCAAGTTGCTGATCACCATAGTTATGTTGCTCATCATTCTGAACATTATTATCAATAGTATCCAGATCATGTACAGGCATCCGAACTGGATCAATTTTAGACAAACTATTGTCTTTCTCAGGTATAGACTTCTTTACCTTATCAATGTCTTCAATGGTTTGATCTTCCATGAATTGCACATCACGGCTTCTGACAAGTTTCTTCTCAACAGGATCATACATCCTGTAACCATACTCATCATGACCATACCCAATGAAGATACACTACCTAGTCTTCATATCCAACTTGGATCTTTCATCCTTTGGAACATGCACAAAGGCCTTACAACTGAAAACTCACAAATGATCATACTTGACATCTTTGCCAAACCAAATCTTGTTTGGAACCTCAGTATTCAAAGCAACTGCAGGACTGAGATTAATAACATGCACTACTGTGTAAAGTGCCTCACCCCAGAAATGCTTAGGTAACTTTGCTTTAGAAAGCATGCACCTAACCCTCTCAATCAATGTCCTGTTCATCCTTTCTGCTAAGCCATTCAACTGAGGAGTTTTAGGAGGAGTCTTTTCATGTCTGATACCCTACTACCTGCAATATACATCAAATGGTCCACAATACCCACCACTATTGTCAGAACGAATACATTTCACCTTCTTGCCTAATTGTCTCTCAACCAAAGCTTGGAATTGTTTGAACTTCTCCAACACTTGGTCCTTTGTCTTCAAAACATAGACCTAGAGCTTCCTAGAACAATCATCAATAAAGGTAACAAAATAAAGTGCACCACTAAATGACCTTCAATGGGCCACAAACATCAAAATACACCAATTCTAGCAACTTTGGCTTCCTTGAGGGAGGATGCTTCTTAAAGGATACTCTAGTCTGCTTACCAGCCATGCAGTGAGAACACTTCTCCAACTCTACATTCTTCAATCCTGGAAGCATGTCCTTTTTGGCTAAACAAGTCAACCCTTTTTCACTTATATGACTAAGCCTTCGGTGCCACAAAGATGCTTCCATATCCATGGCATTCACACTATCTTTAGCAACCAAAGCTTTTGTCCAATACAATTTATAAATCTTCTCCCCTCTGGCCACAACCAAGTTACCTTTGGTGAGTTTCCATTTTCCATGACCAATGTGATTATCATAACCACCATCATCAAGCATATGCACAGATATCAAATTAAAACAAACATCTGGAGCATGTTTTACTCCTCTGAGCCACAACTGCATTCCTGTGTTGGTTTGTAAGCAAACATCACCAACACCGATCACCTTGGTCACACCATCATTACCCATCTTCAACACTCCAAAACCACCTGTAGTGTAAGATGTAAAGAACTCCTTCCTTGGTGTAACATGCAATGTAGCATCGCTATCAATAATCCACATGCTCTCATCGGATACAAGATTAACCGATTCAAAGTCTCGAAGAATGACAAGATCATCACCTGTAGCAGTGGTGACACGATCATGATCATCATCATCATCATCCTTCTCTTTTGACTTACCCTTTTTGCCTTTGTTCTCCTTTTTCCACAGGAAACAATGCTTCTGTATATGCCATGTTTTGTGACAGTAGTGACACTCCACATTCTTGTATCTAGACTTGGATTTACTTCTACTCTTTTCTCTTTCCTTTTTCTGACTTCTCCCCCTATTTTCAGTGACAAGTACCTCAGATTGAGATGAAGAACCTTGTGCCTTCCTTCTCATCTCCTTGTTAAGTACACTACCCTTTACCATTTGCAAAGAGACAACACCATTAGGGGATGAATTTGTGATAGAGACCTTAAAAGTCTCCCAAGACTCAGGTAAAGAATTCAAGAGTAGTAATCCCAAAATCTCATCTTCAAACTTGATGCCCATTCCTAACATCTGATCAATAATCCCTTGAAACTCATTCAAGTGATTTGATAGGGAAGTGCCTTCTTTGAACTTCAAACTCACAACAGAATTTAACAAAAATAATTTGTTATTCCCACACTTTGAGGCATATAAGGATTCAATCTTCTCCCACAAAGTCTTGGCATCTATCTCACTTGCAATGTGATTATAAACATTATCATCCACAAAAAGTCGGATAAAACCACAAACCTATTGATGCTCAAAGTCCCATTCTTCATCAAACATAGATTCTGGCTTCTGAGCAGCAAAAACAGGAAGATGCATTTTCTTCACAAATAATAAATCTTTCATCTTCCCTTTCCACAAGTGATAATTAGTGCCATTTAGACTCACCATTCTATTTGTATTACCCTCCATTATTCTTGCAAGTAGAACACCCTTCAAATCAGAGAGCTCTTATACCACTCTGTTGGGGAAAAAGGTCACCCTTTTAATGATGGGAAGGTAGTACGGTACCACCAATAAGGCACCACTAATGTGGTGACACAACGCAGCGGATAAAAATTCCATAACTTACAATAATCCCTAAGGAGTAACCACAAATACAAATGAAAGTGACAAGGAGAAGAATCACACAAGAGAGAGACCAATATTTTTAACGTGGAAAAACTCGCTCAACGTGAGGAGTAAAAACCATGGGTCGTCCAAACCAAAGAAATTAATCCACTATGATTAATTAAGAGTACAAGAGTTATTTTCTGTATCTCTCACTCACTTTGTGAAAAACTCACTCTTTCTCTTTATGAGAAATCCACTCTCTCTGCATCTCCAAATCTAACCCCTTCTCCTCTTATAAAGAGAGACCTAGTGGGTTTGAGAGTATTTGACTTTTGTCCATATAGTTGGGAGCCCAAAAATAACCCAACAAAACAAACATATAAAAAACATAATTGTTCTTTGTAATCTTCATCTTCTTCTTCTGTTTTTGCACCCTTCTTCTTTATTTATGTTCTTCCCCTTTTGGCATAAGAGGAAAGTGGTCAAGCATCAAAATCCAAACTTGATCTTAGAGCCATCTTCTTTGAGACTTTCTCGAGAAGCTTCAAAAGAGTCTTCTAAGTTTGTTGGCACATAGTTCTTTCTTCTTCTACTTCAGACTAAAGTGTTGAAACCATTTGTCTTAGGGAGACGACTTCAATTCTTAAATCTTCAATAAAGGTTGGCAACTATGATGGCTCAAACCTAAAATTAGAAAAGGGTAGTTCCAGAAAAAAAAAAGCAAGAGTCTAGAAATGGATACATAAACTCTATTTGGAGGGGCATAATTTGATTATGAGGGTTGGAGGAATCATAGCAAGAGAGAGGGCACACTTGAACATGGCAAAACCTTGAGCATGGTGCCAGTTTCCTTCACTTTAGATGTTAAGCCAGAGGTATACTGAAGTGCATCAAAGTGTTAGTGTAGACATAGGCCTTTTACTTTAGTGATGGCTTGCTTGGCACATAGAGCAGAAAATTTCTCTTTGGTCATAGCCCTTCGTTTGACATAGACGAAAAGAGCCTTAGGCATATAGATTTTCTTTTCTTTGCCCTTGCACACATATTGAGTGATGCATTTTACCTTAGACTCAAAGCTTAGCTTCAGGTTAATGTTGAGGAAAATGATGTAGTCAAGCTTGCCACCAAGCATGAAAGGTACAAGATGATCAACTTTGGCGCACTAGTGCTCATTCATGTAGTAGAAATGTTGCACCTTCTTCTTCTCTTATCGAAACAAATTGAAACCCCTTGCAAGTTCCAAATCAAAGTCTTTTCTTCTCAATTAATCAAACTCAAGGCTTTCCTCAGCATGGAAAGCAAGACCAATAGGTTGTGCCATGCGAAGTAAGGGCCCTAACACTTGGGTCCTACATGCTCTTGAATGCACTTGGTGATGTATTCCAAGATATTTTATATTCTAGTGAAAGAGGGATAGGATTGATTGAACTTGGTTTTTGGATCACGAAAGATTCATATATCTGCATTAGGAGGGTTATATAGAAAAATTCGATTGGAATAAGGTGTCTGGGTATTGGTATTTGGGTATATGGGAAAATGTGGATTATAGGTTAAGGTAGGAGTATGTGTGGTTAGGTCATCTTGGCAAGATATAAATGTAGAAGGGTCTAAAAAGGGTACTCCTAGTTCAATCAATAAATTTACTTTCAAGGGTAGGAAATTCACCATGTATTGTTAGTTCTATAGATGAAGCATTAACAAAGGCTAACAACTTCTCTTGAGTATGAAATTTAGCTACCTAGTGGAAGCACTTTAGAAGTAGGCTCATTGGATAGAGTAATCATCTGATAAGGAACAACTTCCAACATTTGTTTAATCTCCTCTAAGGAGCATTTGTCTACATGAGGCACTTAAGGAGCTTGAGAAATGGCCAATGCTTCTGCCAAGACAACTTCCTCTTTTTGCTTGATCATTTTTCTTCTTATTTTTTGCTTCTTTAGGAGACTTATAAGTTTCTTCAACTCTCTCTTCTTAGCACCCTTAGTCAAGGGTTTAGGAATCGTCTAAGGGGTCTTAGATGATACTTGAGTAGTATCTTCAACTTGTATCTCAAATGTAGGTTCATGAGCATCTATTTTCGTGCACCTATTTCTTCTTCTTGATATGGGTGGTAAGGGATGAAAGTACTTAGAGCTTTGTTTCTTTTTATAACATTAAGCTATTGTCTCATCATCATTATCAAGAGCATCAGACAATGGAGGTTTAATAGGTGAATGAGGTTTTCTGTTTTGAGCTTTGAAGGAAATTCTTAGCTTTTTCTTGGTCGTAGGTTTAGATGGAGTAGGTGTAAGGTTTGGTTCAAAAACTAATTCAGGTTGTTTCTTTTGGGGGTAAGTTTTAAAGGTTGTTTTTGGAGTTATGCTTGTGTTTGGGGTCAAGTTTGTTTTTTGGAGTAATAGGTTGGATGGAATCAAACGTGGATAAGGATTTCATAGAAATAGTGGGATAAAGCTTACCGATTTTAGGGTTCATAGTTGGATCAGTAGAGGATCCAATCTTGAAAGCGTCTCCAATGCGATCTTCAAGTGGCTCAACCTTGACTTTAGGCTACTCCACAAAAAAAGGAAAGAGTTTGTGAACTCTGATATTCTTCAACATTGTCATATTCACTATGAATCTTGGGGGTGACATTTCCCAATTGGACTTGAATATCTTCGTATCATTGAGAATTTTAGTGAACAACCTACCATATGGGATTGGATATTTAACCTTCTTTATTGAGCAATTGTGAGAGGTTAGGGCAAAGATCCATTGATTCAAAATTAGATTGGGCAGATTAATCTTCTCGCCCATAATCATGAAGTATAAGCACAACCTATCTTTAGAAGAGACATGGCCCCTTGCACCTTGTCTAGACATGATTGTGTGGAAGAGTATTTTATGCAGTACCTTGCATATGGGCTTCAGGTTGATGCTGGATGTAACACACTTGTTTTTATTCTATTTTATTATTGGATGTAAATATTGTATTTTATTAATTACTATTAATAAGTGATTTAATTGTTTTATAATTAAATAAAATATTTTGGAAGAAATATAGGTTGAATTTTAAATTGGGTTTTAATTAATGAAATTAAGAAAAATATGTCATTTAAATATGGTAAATGCTTAAGTCTCACATCAGACATGAAGTCATGTCGTACCTCCTTTTCCTATATAAGGAGTGAGATAGCTCAAGTCCTAGATCAAACAATATGAGCTCATGCATTGTCTCCTTATCCTATATAAGGAGTTGGATACCAAACAATAGGGAAGGCAGTAGAGTTTCCAAAGAAGTTGGGTTTGATGCAAAGCATTGAACCTAGATAGTTTAAATTTTCTCATCTCTTGGAACTTTCTCAATATGTCTGGAGATTGTTTGTTTGCATTTCATGTGAGTTATTAGTGGAAATTAGGAGACCCATTTTATAGCTATGTAAAGGGGTGATCAGAGGAACTGGAAAGACCTCTACTACTGAGTTAGTTTTCCTAAACACATAGTTTCAAACTAGAGAGTGGAGGAAGGAGAACCTCTAGAGAAAACCACAAAGAAGGAACCAGAAGATCGTGGATAGAAGGGGTCGTCCCTAGGACCCCCAAGAGTATATGCTTTGGGTTATCTGAAGGGGAGATTGAACTCCCTAGATTAAGACTCTTCCTTTTTATTAAGATTATTGATAACCATTTATTAAGATTATTGATAACCATATAATTGTAAATTGTATGTTCTTGGTGTTTTCTGTA
This sequence comes from Mucuna pruriens, assembly GCA_025330945.1. Taxonomy (NCBI): domain Eukaryota; kingdom Viridiplantae; phylum Streptophyta; class Magnoliopsida; order Fabales; family Fabaceae; genus Mucuna; species Mucuna pruriens. The sequence goes on from JAENHJ010000243.1 coordinate 70,246, forward strand.
GGGGCTAAACTCCTTGGATTAGGTCTTGCTTACTTCTACTTATTTGTCAAATTGACTATGTACTTGGTTGTATGTGTGCAAAATGTAGAAAGCCATAGGTTTCCTTATTAAAAATCGAAATTCTGGGCGAAAACCTAGGAAATTCAATAGTAGGCTATTAAGCACGACCGTGCTCACGAAGAATAGCCTGTACAGGTTCTATGCACGCCCATGCAAAGTTACACTAACTATGCATGCTTGTGCTAATGGGAGCACGTCCATGTTGTCTTATTTATGCTTGTATGAGTTTGTTGTATTGGAATTTAATGCTTAAAGTGTTGGAATATGCATATGTGTAATTATATTATTGAATTGCATATTTGAGAACGATGGTATGTAAAAACGAGTAATAAGGATAGATGTGCTCGAAGGGTGACTTAGTATGTGAAAGACAAGAATGAACTTGAGGGATATTTATCTAGTGAGTAACCTAGCTTGTGAGAGGCAAGAATGATACTAAATAATCTGTGATAAGTTGAGAGATGATGTGCTTAGGTTGTAAGAGGCGAGAATGGTCTTCATCGGCTGAATATTGAAAGTGAAATAATGATTTAATTGAACCGCATTCATATGTCATTTAATGAAACAAGTGTGTAAGGAAGTAAACACTAACCTATGTGGTAAGGTTACTAGACCTCCTAGGAGCTACTCGATACAAAGATCCCAATGGTCGTGACTGATCCCACAAGCTAGGTCAGACGATGCAAATCGAGTATTACTTGACGTGCTACCAAAAGGACATCATGCTAGTGTGGGACAACCAACAAAGAGGTTGAGCTGCGTGCCCCTAGATTACTTCTTGGATTAGAGTTGGTACCACATGACATATGGAGTAGTATTAGGTGTAGGATTGAGTTGAGGCTCCTCATTTACTATTTTTTTTATTCTTAGGTTTACGCTTTGATAGAACATGTGACATCGAAGTAATAACTTTATGATTACGTAGTATGGTTCATATTTTATGACAGTGCTAGTAGGGATGTAGGTTTGTTTTCAATTATAGTATATAACTAGATTTTGTGAATCCTTTGCCCATCGATATATGTTTTCAAAATTTAAATTGTTCTAAGTCTATTTTATTAGTATTATTAGTATTGGTAGTAAAGGATTGTCATATTTTAGCTTAAAACCAATTGTTAACAAGTGAAGTTATCTAACAAGTATATAAGTTGCACCCTAAGAATTGAGGCAGACAATGAGGGACTTTCCAACACCCTTCCTCCACAAGTGCCTGCCCAAACAAGCAATGACCAAGATACCTACTAGAATAGGCAATAATGCTTACTAGAATAGGAAATAATCAAGATTCCTACTAGTATAGGCGATTAACTAAGATTGACTATAGGCTCAAAACTATGTCTCCTCTTGTTGAAGAATTCTCATAAAAATACCATTTAATTACAAGATATTAAGCTGATTTGCAACTCACTAAATTAGGTAAATTGTCAACCTACTAAATTAGTTAAACTGTCATATATACATTTATATGTTAGTTAACCCTACTTAAGAGAATAATAATTACAAGATATCAAACTGATTTTTAACCCACTAAATTAGCTAAATTGTCATATATATATTTACATGATAGTTAATCTTAATTAAGAGAATAGTAATTACAAATAGTTGAAATTACATTGACAAGGATGTCACACTAGACATGTACTTTCTTGCTTCAATCTTATAAGACGAAATGGGTCCTCTTATTCCATAGAGTGTTATATCAACAATAAATGGAGTAATGACCTTGTCCTAATCCTCGGTGAAAACACAACTTTCATCTTTACAACTAGTTGTTGTTGCAAGTACATCAATAGTGATGTTGATTGAGTCATCATCCACTTTCCTCACTAATGCTCCATTTTTTATCTCTGCTTCAACCCAAAACTTGGCATAGGGGGCATGATACTAAGTTCTTTTGAACTTTAGATAGTTCAGACATCCAGCGTATGCAAAATACATTTTGGCATTGATTCCACCTTTCTCCAAGTCAGGAAAGTTCACCCATTTTCCTGGAAGAAAATATTCAAGAGGAAAATATTCAAGGTTGTTGGAGGTTCTTTTGGGTGTCATTTCTTTCTTGCTATTGAGTTTTTCGTAGAGAGGAGGGTTTAGCTTAAGGTTTTCAAAAATATAGACAATGGAAGGTTTTTTATTTTTGAAAAGAGAACATATAGTTTCTGTATTAAATAAAAGGAGGAAATTTAGGACAAATAAACTTTAATACTGATTGGACAATATATTAAAAAATGAAATAAATAATTTTAAGTAAGATCCAAAAAATGAGGCATTAGTTTCGTAAAGATTTAAAAAATTATTTTTCTTTGCAACACATTAGATGGTTAGTCTATGAGACATAATAAATATTGATTAGATTAGATGATATAACTCAAATGATGTATAGTAATGTCGTCAGATGATGTATTATTAACTAATGTACTATGAGTTTGTTAATTAATGTTCAAATTTTCTCTTATAAAGGCAAAACATTCTTCAAATAAAGGTGCATATATCATCCCATTGATGATTTATATCTATAAACTTGATATCAAAGACATCTTTTTGTACATAATCTCTAATAAAATTATGTCTCATTTTTATATGCTTGGCTTTTGAATGCTGAATAGGATTCTTAGACAAATTAATAACACTTGTATTATCACATAATATGGGAATATTGTGTTCAAAGTTAGAATAATCCTTTAGTTGATATTTTACCTATAAAAATTGTAAACAACAACTTATTGTTGAGACGTACTCAGCTTTTGCACATAAGCATACAAAGAACACGATATCAGGTTTACTAGTAGTTAAGTATAATAAAGAGCCAATTATACCTTTGTAGATTGTCTAATCTATTGGTTTACCTTCATATTTGAAAAAGAAATAGATGGATGCATGAAGTGTGCTCATAGGTGTTTAGCATCTCCCATCTTAAACTTCTTTAGAAGTTCCTTTGTATATTTTTGTTAATGAATCTAGATACCTTTGTCTTCTTGTTTAAATTGGAGTCTTAGGAAGAACTTGAGCTCTCCCATCATGCTCATCTTGAATTTGCTTTGCATAAGATCAGAGAAATTCTTGCACAAACATTCATTAGTAGCACCAAAAATAATATCATCTACATATATATGAACTATAATGAAATCCTTGTTTTCCTCTTTTCTAAAAAAACCATTTGAAATGAGAAAACTGCTAAGTTTGTCATATCAAGCACGGGATGCTTGTTTAAGACCATACAAAGCCTTTTTAGTTTAAAAACACGATCTAGGTGTTTTTTGTCTTCAAAACTAATATTGTTTTACAAAAGCTTCCTCTTCTGTGGAACCATTTAAAAAGGAAATTTCACATCCATTTGAAAAAGCTTAATATATTTATATGCAGTAAAAGCAAGTAGAATTCTTATGGCTTTTAGTCTATCAACAAGAGCATAAGTTTCAGTAAAATCTATACCTTCTTGTTGGTTAAAGCCTTGAGCTACTAACCTTGCTTTGTTCCTTACAACCTTGTCATTTTTATCAAGCTTGTTTCTAAACACTTATCTTATTCTAGTGATACTTTTGTGTTCAAGTTTTGGTACTAGCTTCCATACATCGTTTCTGGTGAACTGATGAAGTTCATCTTCCACAGCTTCAATCTAGTCACCATCTTTCAAGGATTCTTCAATTTTCATTAGTTCTATTTTAGACACCAAGGCATATGATGCTTAGTTCTTGAATGATGCTTTGGTTTTTACACCCTTGGATTAATCTCCCAAGATGAGGTCTTGAGGATGATAGGTGACAAATTTCTAATCCTTATGAAGTTGATTGTCTGTTGCTATCGTCTATTGGATAGCCCTTGCATATGATGGTTTAGGTGCATTTATTGGCTTATCAGATAATCCAATTTGTATATATGCAAAATCTTCCTCAAGTTCCAATAATCTCTTATTAGATGTTAGTCCATCATTGAATTTAACATGGACAGATTCTTCAACTACTAAGGTTCTTGAGTTAAATTCTTTATATGCCTTAGATGTGTTCAAAATATCTTGGAAAGATAGCTTTGTCAACTTTGGGATCAAACTTTCCAAGTTGATATCGAGTATTTAAAAGAAAAATTTCACATCCAAATAGGTGGAAGTAAGATATATTGGATCTTCTTCCTCTTCATAGTTCATAAGGAGTTTTATTTAGGATATGTCTTATCAATATTCTATTTTGAACATAGCATGTTGTATTTACTGCTTCTGCCTAAAAGTGTTTTGAAAGAGAATGTTCAAAGAACATGGTTCTAGTAATCTTTTGAAGAGTTCTATTTTTCCTTTTAACTATCCTATTTTGTTAAGGAGTTTTCAGTGAAGAGAAGTTGTGGAAATTGTCATTCTTTTCACAAAATGTCTTAAACTCAATATTTTCAAATTCATTTCCATAATCACTTATGGTTATAGAAATGCAAATGTCTTTTTCATTTTGAACTTTTTTACAAAATATTTCAAACACCTCATAAGACTCTTGTTTATGGCTTAGAAAGTATACCCATGGGTATCTAAAATAGTCATATGTAATGACAAAACCATACTTTTTTACCTCCATGACTTAGAGTTCTTATTGGTCCAAAAACAAATCTAAATTTAATAGTTCTAGAGGTCTAGAAGTGGAAACAACACTTTTTTTTATTTTAAATAACTTTTGATTTGTTTCCCTTTCTAATATGCATTATACAGAAGATGAGTTTTCCAAGAAATCTCTAGTAATCCTTTTACCAAATGGTTTTTGTAAAGCTTTGAAATATATTTCAGATTGATGTGCCCATGCTTTTTATGCCAAATCAATCTTTCATCATCTTTGGATATAAGACATGTTAAAATTTGATTATTTAGCTCATTAAGATTAATCTTATATAGATTTTCATGTCTTTGTGCAATAAAAAGATCTTTATTTTTGACTATGCATGTTTCTTTGTTGAAGGATATTACATAGCCATTGTCATAAAATTGACTTATGCATAATAGTTTTTATTTCAGTCCATCAACATACTAAACATTTTCTATGATAGGTAAATGATGCTTACCAACTTTACCTATGCCAACAATTTTCCCCTTTTCACTGCCTTCAAATGAGATAGTTCCTTCATGTGGTTTTAGGTTGAGGAACATAAACACGTCTCTCATCATGTGTCATGAGCATCCACTGTCCAAGAACCAATGTGAAGTCCTTCCTTTGCCTACCAAAGATATTTGCAATAGAGAAAATTTGAGATTTTGGTACTAATATCTTTCTAGGTTCTTTTGGGTCAAACTTTTTTAATATTCTTTTGAATCTTCTCACAGGTATGCATGCTTGTTCAGCATCTTCAATAAAGTTGCATATGGAACATCTTTTAATAGGAGATTTGTCCTTTTTCCTGTCATACCCTATTTTAGATTTGTTGTAACGCCATCTTATTTTTATAAAGAAAATAGAGTTTGGATGATCCTTCAACAAATTTGGCTAAATCTGCTTTCAAACAAGCAATCTTTTCTTTAAGTTTTTCAATTTTAGATGATTGCTCCAATTGATCAAATTAAGAGTGACTAAGTTTCAAATTTTCTTTATTTTGTCATTTTCAGATTATTTCTTTCCATTTTTCTTTATATTTCTTATATTCAATGGAAATTTTATGAGTGAAGTAACAAAGTATAATAGGAAATTTTTACTTCATCAAACATTGATTCATATTCATTAGATAATGAAAGGTTTACCTTAGATTTTTCAAGGGTCGTGTTTGCCATTTGAGTTGTTGCTGCTATCTAAATCTTTCCAGGTGACCATCAAACTTTTCTTTTTCTTTGAATATCACCTTTTTTTGAGCTTTGGGCAATCAACTTTGAAGTGACCAAGTTTCTTACATTCAAAGCATATCACTTCCTTTTCTTCTTTTGACTGCTTCTTGTTCTTGTCTTTCTTTCTTAAAAAATACTTATACTACCTTTCTTCTTTAACATCTACTTAAACATCCTTGCATTTGGGAGATCTCATCATTTGTTGTCACACTGGATGAATCATTTGAGCATTAAACGTTTCCACTTTGAAGGCTTTAAGGCATTTCACTTCTTTCCTAGAACTTGTTTCTCTAATCTTTAAGGCTAAGGGATCTTTTGAGGAAAACTTCTCTCTCTTTTGGAGATGCACTTCATGAATTCTTAGAGCTCTAAGTAACTCATTAAGAATTAGAGTCTTCATTTTTCTAGCCTATTGTTTTGTTGTGCTTTTGGGTTCCCATACCTTTGGAAGACTGTTTAGGATTTTGGGATTGTTCTAAGCTTTGGAGAACTCATGACCTAAAGAAATGAGACCATTTAAGATGGTTTGGATTCTTCCAAACATTTCATTTATGGTTTCATCATCCTTCATGGTGAACATCTCGTAATTCATCATAAGAGTGACATCTTTTCTGAGCTGAACGTCTTCTATTCCTTCATATGTGATTTGGATAGCATCTCACATGTCCTTTGCAGTTTTATAGCTACAAAATTTGTTATACTCAATTTTAGATAATGCATAAGTAATAATATAGCTTGATCTGACATTAAGTTACAATGCGTTGTAGTCGTCTTGAGTATAATCCTTTTTTAGGTTTGTTCAAAACTTTATCTCTATGGTGATAATCCCCCATACATTGTATCGAGTAGACTTGATAAATTTCCATCTTGTCTCTACAATAAAGATAGTCTTCTCTTGTAAAGGTAGGAGGTTGTGCTAGGGAGACTCCCTTAGGAATGAACCGAGCTTCAAGATTTGACATCTATGGATCTTTTCCTCTAACACTACAAAGTGCTTAACCCTCTAGAGATTTAGCTTTGATGCCAAATGTTAGTACTGATGAACACAAGAAGAGGATGTGTTAAATTGTGTTCTTTAAAAAATTTTTGCAAATCTTTTTAAGCTATGTATTTATCGGGATCAAATGATATAAACACTTGTGAAAAACTTTTTTGTAAATATGTTTTCTTAAAAGCAAGGGACTGCACGATATAAATAAAAATAGAGAAGAGATCATCACGCACAGGTTTTATATTGGTTTGTGTATAATGAGACTACTATACCAAAAATTTTACTATAAGCAAAAATTCTCTTACTTACAAATGCAACAACACAATAAGTCAATATGGACTTATTATTTTTTCATTTACTTCTCCAAGTAATAACCTAAGTATTATTTGAATTACTTCTTCAAGCAATCTCCCAAAAATTCTTTACAATAAATCTTTTTAGGTTCAACACTTATTTACACGAAGGATGTTTGAAGGAATTTGACTCTTATTATCTGTTAAGATGTTTTTAAATTAAAAGGTTGAGTCAAGTACTTTAGAAATGGATGTATAATGAAAGCTTAAGAGGATATTTCTTAAAGATTCTATTTCTTGTATCTTGTTCTTTGTTTCTTTTATCATCAAGGTATTTATAGAACTTCTTGAGGATGTATACGTTGAAAGTCTTCAAAGTTCTTCCTTATAAATTTGAAAATTTTCTTCTAAGGTCTGTTGGATTATTTAATGCACACATTAAATGTCTTTCGCCGATTAATCACTCTTGATATGATAAAGTGGTGTGCTTATCCTTCTAGGTGACTTTAGATAATGCTATTCTTGAAAAGTTACGCTAATCAAAGTTGTTGGGGAAAGAGACTTGATATGATATCTTTTCGTTTTGCTTCAAAAGATATGACTTGAAATGCTTTTTAAGAAATATTAATATTTATAGAAGAAATACTTAATGAAACACTACATTTAAGTATAAACTATCATTTGTTAAGAGAGTACAATTTTCATTTTCGATAGATAGATGATGCATCTTATCATATCTTTTCTAGTATCTTTTGATGGAGTAGGTGATGCATGTAAAACATCTTTTGCATGAAAAAAATATGATTCTTTTCTTATCAAAATATATAGTATTTGTTTTTAACTTCAAAACTTCATTTTAAACAAAACTTTAAGGGTCTAACACACCTACGCACGAATACACATATACATATATATCGATTTATATATGTCATATTAATATACATTTAAATTTTTGTATTTAAAAATATATTTTTAAATTTTTTATAAAACTAATAATAAAAATTTAATTATATTTAAAAAATATATAAGTATTATATTTATTAATAATTACATTTTATTTAATAATAGATTTTTAGAATAAATAGATTCATTTAAAAATTTGTATGTTTAATATACATATATTAGCATTATATTTATTAAACTTAATAAATATAATATTTAATATTATTCTTGAAATTATTATATATTAAATTTAATAAATAACATTATATATACAAATACTAATTCATTTTGATAAAAATTTATTATATTAATAATATCAATCAAATACTACCTTAATATTTGTCTGTAATTTTTTTTACTTAAATATATATAATTTCAATTTAATTATTTTAAAATATTTTTATAAAAATAATAATAATTAAAAATAAATATTTTTAAATATATAGTTAAATTTAACATAATTCATAATAATTTTTAAATAATAATTAAAGGATTAAATTGAGATAAATGTTTATATATATATATATATATATAATAAAGAATTCAATATAATATTTAAAATCAATTTTATGAAATAATTTTTACAAATAAGTATATATATATAATTATAATAAAATAAATATATCTATATTTATTAAAAAAGAAAAAATGTATTTTAATATAAAGAGAAATGACAATGTAATATTAAAATATTTGAAGGAGCGAAAGTGTAAAAAATGTTTTAAATGATATTTCTTTTACTAGAAGTTAACAAAATTTTAACAAAAAAATTTAAAAAATAAATAAAATATCATATATTATAATATTAAGAAAGAAATAGTAAAATTTACTCTAAATATTAAATAATTTTTAATATTTAATATGCTATATTAAATATTTAATATTTTTTAGTATTTAATATGGGATACTAAATATTTAATATTTTTTAGCATTTAATATGGTATACTAAATATTTAATATTTTTTAGTATTTAATTGGGATACTAAATATTTAATATTTTTTAGCATTTAATATGGTATACTAAATATTTAATATTTTTTAGTATTTAATATGGGATACTAAATATTTAATATTTTTTAGCATTTAATATGGTATACTAAATATTTAATATTTTTTAGCATTTAATACGGTGTTTTAAATATTTCTTAACTCATAATTAAATACTCGCTAACAAGATTCATAATTAAAAGTACCTTCATTTTATTTTTTACTCTGAAAACTCTTATATCTGGAACTCACAGTCTCGGTTAATTCAAATCGTGTTAGGTGAATCAACAAAAAGGAATAAAACTCGTTATGCCGTCCATTTTTATATTCATAAAACTTCATTAAAAACCATGTATAAGGAAAGTCAATCTTCTTACCACTGAAAATCAACGTACATTAATTTTATTTTATAAATGAACATTTTAAAAATCATAATTAGAAAACAAAGAATACACAATCAAAACAAATTAATTCATTTTCAACAATTATATTTATGACTGTGATTAATAAACTCGTTTAAAAACATCGATAATAAAACTCCCAATATTTAAAATAAAATCTATTTTTTTTTTTGAAAAATCAGTTAATGCACCGGCCTAAAATGGTAAAGCATAAGATACTTTCTTTTTTAATAACACAAAAATTTACTTTTTTTTTTTTGTTACTTTTACTGTTCGTGTAGAAGTGATGTAAGATGTTTGATGTGTTTCGATTTACAAGTTGGTTTTTTTTTGACATGAAGAGCTTACTGGGTACTCTAGTCGACCGTTTCCAAAACACTCTTCACACGCCACTGTGGCTCATAGCAGAAACAATAAAACCTTAAACTCATCATAGAGTTCCTTTTCATTCTAAATTTCCAACACAACGCTGTGTTTAGCTAAGAGAAAGAAATGTTGAAGGCCAAGTTCCTTCATTCGAGAAGTAATCCTGTGCGGGTTGCAGCTTTCTGCTTCAACAACCTCAAGAAAGCTCAGGTCCTTGATACTCACATTCCTTCTTCTATTGGTTAGTCTTCTCTCTCTCTTTTTCATTCTCTACGTGGGGTTTTGAAGAAAGGGTGGATAAACTTGTTTTTTGTTTGTTTTACTTTGTAAAATCCAAGGTTTTGGTTGGTTTGTCTCATTCCTCATTCATAGACAAGGAAGTGTTTGTTTTTCTGTTGTTGTTTTTTTAATTCTGAAGAATGGTGATGAGGGAGGGAAAGTGTATTTATACATTTTTGTGTTTGTTTATGTTGTTCTGTGTATGTGAGTAGTTTGGGAAATTGGTGGGAAAAGGGGCAGTTTTGGTTGGGGCTAGTTGCAAAATTGCTGATGTAACTCTGCTGGCCAGTTAAAATTAGTGGTGGAACTAGAAAGCATTTTTGTTTATGGGATTCTGAATTATTTTATTGGTCCCAAGATACCCTTTGGCTTTTGGTTTAACAGAATGGCTTTAACCCTCTGGGCAAAACAATATAGCTGTTATGGTAAAATATGATGAAACTTCTGCGGCTTCAATGTTTTTTTTTTTTTTTTTCTCTTTAATGAAAATTGTTTACATTTTTCATGTCTATTATATATCTGAAGCAATTATCCTATTTCCCAGTAGCCGTGATTTTCAAATCCTAAATCCTCTTATAATGTGAATGTTATTGGAACTGAATTCAATTTTAAGGAGAAGAAATGGCAGTGATGATGAATTTGGTGAAAGTGAATTGGATTCATAGTGTATGAACATACAGATATATACAAGGAGAAGTTAACAGTAGTCTTGTAGAGTGTAACAAACTAATGGAAAGGCAACTAACAATTATCTACATTACAATCATGCACGTGGAAGGAGATACATGTAGCAAAAGTGCTGCTTGTTATATGCTTGTGTAAATATCATAGATATCTTATTAAGATATCATGAATATTTCATTTTATCTTTATAGTTATCTTTTATTTTTTTTATGTTATCTTTAAGCAGTTCACATGTATCCTATAAAAGAGATTAGAAATTGTATTATTAAAATCAATCAATACACAATTTCTTTTACTTCAATTTAGTATTAGAGCTCTCGATTTTGGGAGCTTTATTTTTGCTTCTTTGCTCTAGTGAACTGCTACTTTCTGGCGAGACCCACACGTCGATGCCAGACTCGTCAAAGTCTTCTATGCCCTTACCACCAATTTGTGATAATGGCAGAAGACAAAGCCATTATCTTGGACCTAATGAACTTTTGAATCTGGTGGGCTATTCTCAATTTGATGGTCGCAATTATCTACAATGGGCTCAATATGTTCATACTTCTCTCAAAGGGCGCAAGAAGTGGAGTCATATTGAAGGAGTTGAGCCACTTAGAGATGATCCAAAGTTTGAAGCATGGGATGATGATTCTCTCATTATGACTTGGCTATGGAACTCTATGACTCAGAAATTAAGCCGGAATTATATGTTCTATTCCTCCATTCGTAAGATATGGGAGAATCTCATTGAGACATATTAAATGAAAAAAGACTTTGCTACTTGCTATGATATTGAAAGCAGGATCTTCAACTCTAGACAAGGAATCCTCTCAGAGTATTATGAGACTCTGAATGGGTTATGGATCGAGTTGGACTAGTACCAAGGATTGAAGATGTGCAAAGCTGATTCTATTGTACACACCGGGCTCGTTGAGAGGGGAAGAATCTTTAAGTTCCTCCATGGCTTGAATTCGGAGTACAATCCCATTCAGGTTTAGATTCTAGGCAAGGAAAAACTTCCTCTCAGTTTGAGGTATTTTCTACTGTACGGGGTGAAGAGACCCGATGATCAGTCATGCTTGATAGAGAAGCTCCAACACAGGATTTGCCATGGTGACAGGAAAAAAGTTCCACAAAAGATCAACCTTCTAAGGAAAACCTTCCACAAAGAGTAGTCGTGGAGAATACTAGAAGTACTGCAAAACGACCAGGACATACCAAGGATACCTACTACAAGCTTTATGGAAAGGAGAAATTTCTTGAACGAATAGGTGGAAATAAAGGCCCAACTCAAATGTGGGTGAATCAAACGACCTCCAATTAGGAGAATGTAATTGAACATCCTTCTGCCTTGCAACTTAACTAGGATATTCAAGCTTTTAGTAATGAGGAGATGGACCACCTTTGAGCCCTCCTAAACTCAACAGTAAGCCCTCTTACTTGTGTGCCTTGACCATAAAGTGTAAGAGTTCCTTCAATGTTTTTAGTTCAATTCCACAAAGCATGTGGATGCTTGACTATGGGCAACAGATCATATGATCCTGTTTCCTTTACATTTTAAGTTATACTCTAAAGCATTCAAAAAACAACTTATTATTATTGCTAATGGAGATCATGTTCCTATTGTTGGATCTGGAAATGTCCAACTTTAGTCCTCTTTATCCCTACACAATGTTCTTCATGTTCCTAAACTTGCTAACAACCTTATCTCTATACGTAGGCTTATACAAGATTGGAATTGTGTCGTAACCTTTTTTTCATTCTCATTGTGTTTTTCAAGATCTTGCAATAAGGAGGGATTGAAATTGCTAAAGAGTAGGGTGAGTTATACTAATTACAACACATAAAGATAAGTAACAATACCAATAAGGAGGATTTGCCTCCTAGTCAACGGGCGACCTCAAAAACTTAGACAACTTCTCATATTCGACCTCACCATAAATGTCTTGAACATCCACCATTTAATTTATTTAAGATAATATTTCCACATTTATTTACAAAAGAGTTTGTGGAGTCTTTTCATTGTGATATTTGTCAGTTTTCAAAACACCATTGTGCAACATTTTCTCCCAGAACTAATAAAAGTTTTGTTCCTTTTACCTTATCCACTCTGATGTGTGCGGGCCACCTAGTAATTCTAAATCGGGGGCTAAGTGGTTTGTATCATTTGTTGATGATTGTACCGGTCTGACATGAATATTTCTTATGGAGTATAAATTTGAGGTTTGTCAAATATTTGTTGATTTTTTTTGACTTGTCAAAAATCAATTTGGTAAATCTATTGAAAGACTACGGTCAGATAATGGTACAAAATTTGTAAATCTTGAGTTCTCCAAGTTTGTTAAAGATAATGGTGTGACTCATGAACTAACATGTGTGAATACTCCCAAACAAAATGGTGTTAGAAAGGAAAAATCCCTCCTCTTCCAAATGTCTGTTACTAATGCCTATTGGGGAGAAACTATCCTAACTGCCACCTATCTCATCAACAGGTTACTACTCTTGTCTTAAATGGTATTAGTCCAATTAAATATATGTTATCCTTCTTTCCTTCTTCTCCCCTAATGTTAAGCTTATCAGGTCGTGTCTTTGGTTGTGTTGCCTTTGTCTATTCTCACAATCCACATCGTGGTAAGTTAGATCCTAGAGCTATCAAATGTGTTTTCATTGGTTATCTTTCAAATAAAAAGGGGTTTAAGTGTTATCACCCTTTGAGTCACTGGGTCTTTGTCTCAATGGATGTTACTTCTCATGAAACAAAGTCATTCTTGACATGGGTAATGATTATATCATGTTATAGTATGTGTTTCCTATGGGGTTAAAAATGGAGGTGAAAAATTCATGAACCAGTTTTATTTGTATTAAAAACCCTTGCTGCCTTTCAACCAACTGACTGAATTGGCCTACATATCAGTGGAATATTCTGGTTACAAGATGGCAAGTTACACTGAATAATTTCCCTGGTAGACAAGGGATATGAAAAATCATCTTTGAGTTTTTCAAATTCATACCAGACTTACTCTTAGTAATAAACAATTTCTTAGGCTGTCGATGTGGTATTGGTGTTATTATTGGTTTATAAATAGATGAAATAAAATCAAAATTTGTGGTGATGGAGAGCTTAACAATCAAAATGGAACCAATTTTTATAGGGAAAATTACAAACAATAATTTTTTGGTAAAAATATTTCTAGTTTAGGACAATTAGTTACTCAAAGCGTTTATTCATCAACTACTAATAAATGAGCAATCTATTATTCCTAAACTGGTAGTATTTTAACCCAGAATTTTATTTATTTATTTTTGTAATTTTCTCAATTCTATATTCTGTTTTATGGTTCTGCCTTCAGAATAGACCTTTTATGATCTTTTCATTTGTATCTAGTTGTAATTTAGGTTAGGTAGTTTGTGATGATTCTTTAATGTTGTTGTGACTTTTCCATTTTTAGATGAATAATCTACTCTCAGATTTTCAATTTGATGTTTCGACTTGGTTTCAGGTTTTGTCTATGTTAAAAGTAATGAAGCATGGGCACCTCTTTTATTTGAAGTGTTGGGACATGTTTCTTACACTGACACCTGTCTAACGTGCATGGGACACTCCTCATAAGGTGTCTAATTAAAAAATTATTTTTTGTCAGCTCAACACTTGAACCGACACTTTTATATGGCTCACATGGGTGGACGACACCTCCGCATAGATGGAGACATACTAATATTATTAAAATATATTGTGATACTCATTTCATTTCATTTGAGTCTCTCTTTCTCTCTTTATATATATATGTGATGTCTCAATGTCCTATATTTTAGACATTAGCTGTGTTGTTGGAGTGTATGTGTATGTGCTGTGTCAAGTGTTTGTGTCAAAGTCTATATACTTCATAGGTTAGAACTAAGAAACTGAACATAGTTGCTAGATCTAATTCAAAGGTCGAGTATCATGCAATAGCAGCAGCAACCTGTGACAACTAAGTTGCATTACATATTGCTTCTAACCTAGTCTTTCATGAAAGGAACAAACACAGAGATTGACTACCATTTTGTCTGAGATAAGTTGGTTTTATTAACTCCAATGATCAGTTAGCTGATATATTAACCAAGCTCCATAGAGGGCCTTGGGTTGATTTTATTTGACAATAAGCTTAGTGCATATAACATATATTCTTCCAGTTTTAGGGAGAGTATTAGAATAGTAACATGTATAAAGAGTAGTCATAGCTATATTTACTCATAGATGATTAGTATTTACTATTTAGTATTGATCAGCTCTAATTTAAGAGATGATCTCTCTCATAATTACTTTACATCATATGAACATACATGTGTTGACTGATTAGTCACACAATTTTTTCCTCTTAACTTCTCCTAATTCTATTGTCTTCAATGATGGATGTTTTTATCCTATTGATCTTGTTTGGAGTTGTTGGTTCAATCCTGATTTAAAGGAGAGGTCTTGGGTCCAAGGGTGCTCCATGTTCTTGGAACAACCCATGCAGCAACTGTAATATTTAGCTTTTTAAATATGAAAAATGGTAAACTAATTTGTTTATTTGCCCTTATCAACTGGATAATTATATTTCATTATATTAGAGGTTGGTAAGATCACTTTTATATAGATTATGTTTGATGGCGCTTGGTCCTGTCACTTCCAAAAATTGTTAAGAATGTTGTAAGTTCTGTTTATAATCTGCCTTGTGGAATCCAGGTTAATGTTATGTTATTGTTTTGCCATTTTTTTTGTTTCACTTTTTCCGTCTGCAGACAAGATTTTGCAAGATGAAACAGATATTGTATCCTATAGAGTACTGGGCTATCTTCTTCTTGGTGTTGTCAGAATATACTCAAAAAAGGTTGAGTATGTGCTTGATGATTGCAATGAGGTGCTCATTAAAATCAATAAATTTGTGATCAATACAGAAGACTCTGCCAGTGTGGAAACCTTGCGTATGTCTTTTACCATACCAGACAGATTAGAGTTGGATGCTTTTGAGTTGGATGTACTTGAAGATGCTGACGGGTAAGGTTTTATTAGGTTAGAACTTAGAAGTTTAAATTGTTATGGAATTTTCTTTTGGGTTTTGAGCATTTTATTACTTATCTTCTGTTGTTTCAGACTCCATATTGCTCCTCCGGAAGAAATTACTCTTAAAGGTACTAGAATTGTTTCACTGTTTTACTTTATAGTAAGTTTAATCTTAGTCTATTGTTTAAGTAATATGCCGTGAAATGACAGAGGTTGTGTATAAAACTGAGGGATTTGGGCTGCTATCTCAAGAGAAGGTATGCATTCCATAGTTCTTAATAGATGTCGTATTGTAGTGTTTCAATTCTTTAAGCTTTACCTGAATAATGTTTCTTCCATTTTATCTACGCAAGTAGTTTTTTGTTTTTGTTTATCTTCAACTCTTACTAATATATATGCCAAATCAACTTCTGTCTAATAAATGCTCTTTCTTTTCCCTGTCTGTGTATCTGTTGGATTCAAGAAATAAACTCATTGAATTCTGAATAATTTGTAGAAATAATCTAGTTTTTAAACCAGATTTTAGACTTTTAGTACAAAAGTCAAGAAACATAGGATTTCCCCCTATCAAGGAGTTTCCTCCTTCAAAATACCAAAACCTTAATTGCCTTCTGCAAATGTGTCACAACATTACATATAACTTCCTAATTCAAAAATAATATAGAAACAACTTCCTAATACAGAATTATAACTGCTTAGTTTAGAACTTGCCTATCAATGCCTTTTTTACAAAAGCAACCTAGCCCTCAGGACTTAAATAAAGGAATTGTCCCTTGCAGATCAGGTTTTAATTTGGTCCCATCAATTCAACCCTTCTGAATTCTCCTTCTCCCTCATCTTCATCTCCCCCCAACATAAGCACTCTTAACTTCCTTTCAGGATACCCACGAAGTGGCCCAAATGGTTGGCCACATTGAAAACAATGAACTTCTTCCCCTTTTCTTAACAAGGTAAACACCTAGTGCCCCAGCTTTTGAACAATGAGTTTTTGTGAATTACTAGTAGTAGAACTTGCACCTGTTCCCACTGTATTTCTGTCTGGTTTCCCCCTTACGGAAGAAACAAAATGCTGTTCTTGGGCTCGATTAGGACTCATTCACTAGGTTACTATACCTAGAAACAGCCAAGACCTAGTGTTCTCGTGCAAAATGGCACCAAACAGAAAGTTAAGGATTTCAATTATTTTCTCTAAACCCAACATCATACTACCACTATACAATTTATTCTTGACACTTTTGGCTAAATGAATGGCTGTGGGCACAATTTGTGGACCAGGAGTCCTCACTTCTCTTCTAAATTCTAATCACATCATTCACAAAAAGTCCTAAATTCTTCGGGAATCTCGGTTAATTGTACCAATAACATTTTAAATTGCTGCACAAACTCCTCCACTTCAATAAGAATTTTCTGTTCCATTACTAGAAAACCTCTTCAATAATTCCAGTTTGAAAACCTCCAATTTTGATAGAGCCCAGGAGCAGGGGATCAGCAGGAGGACCAAGGATCTGGAAAGTTTACTCCAAAAGTAGAAGGCGGACGCGTGGCAATTGAGAGGTGGAGGAGGAGATTATGCATAGTGAAGTATTGGACTATTGGCTGTAGCAGAGGGAATGATTAAAAAGAGTATCACATGGTAAAGTGCAGGCAGCAAAATGAATTGTGAGTGAAACGGCTTCGGCCTACAGTTTTAGGAGCTGAGAGGTATTGTTCTTGTGATTTCTAACTTTATAAATACTTACTTTTTCTTCTTCATTTTGGGCGTTCTGGTCTGTTTGGGTTTATGGGTAGTGTTTGAGTTGTTGTAATCAGGAGCTTCATGACATGTTATCTCCAGTAGTCTTTTTCTCAAATATTTAAACCAGTTTACTGTAGTCTCTTCCATACAACTCAAGGCCGTGGACATTTTGAGCTTTGGTTTAGTCTTTTGAATTTCGAAAAACTTTTCAGCTCTGGTCAGCCATCCAATGGATCGTACTCATCAAAAATTGGGTAATTCCACTTTCCGCACTACCCGCACTGTCTTTTATAAACCCATTTGAATCCCCACCTTTAAGGCTGGATGACTGAGTGTTTAAATGACCTCGATAATGTGGTTGGCTAGTTCTAACATGGTTAGAACTTCTTGTGAGGTGTTTTCCATTAATTGGCTTTTTTTCTTAGCCAAATCCTTCAACAATGGTAGAATTGTATCCAAACTGTTGAGCCTTTCTCTCATTTCTCCAAAATCTCTGCAAATGTCTTGGATAGTGTCTCCCATTTTTCCCATCTTATCCTCATGTGAGAATTGGATCTTTGCATCTCATCATTCATCTCCTCGACATTATGCTTCTATTCTTCTACTCTTGAGTCCCTCCTCTTCCATGGCATCCGGCAGGTTGGATAAATTGTTGGACTCAAGAAATAAGCATGCTGAGTTCTGAATAAATTATAGATATATAATCTAACTTTTAGATCAGATTTGAGTACAAATATCCACAATAGTCAATAGTGTGCCATAGCAGGATAGTGGAGTGGCCCAGGCCGATGTGGGATTCAAATAGCTGGAGTGATTTTCAATAGCAGCCATAACGGCCTAAATAGTGGCTTTTCGCGTAGTGGTGCTACCATGATATAGGCTTCAAAAACTCATTTTTACCCCTGGAAAATAGTTGTTTAGTTTTTTTTGGGTAAAATATTTCACAAAAAGTTACGTTTGTTTTGACCTCTATTTCTTCACACTTTATAGGAGTAACTTTCATCCTCTTTCTTCATTCTTTAGACTTCCCAATTCACATTCTCCTAATTTTTTATCTAATTTGTTATGTTCTTTCTCTATTAATTTGACCATCATTTTTCATCTTTTGACTTGATTACTATGTTCTTATTGCTCCTAGATTGATGGTGATTGTGTGTTTAAATTGTGACTGATTATTTATCATGAATTTCTTTAATTTTGGATTTTTTTATTTTGTTTTTTTGAGTATTTATATGTGTAGCATAAATTATTTAGTTTTTTGTATTATAATATTTAAAATAGCAGTCATCCCGCATCCTGCTATCCCCTTGTAGCACTTTCAGAGTTAGCTGCTACGCACCACTGTCCAATATTGATAACTATTCAAACATCAACAGAAACAGGATTCCTCCTAACAAAGAATTTTCACCTTCAGAACCTAAAAATGACTATCTGACACCTTAATTGCCTTCTTCAAGTCTAACATACAACCTATATATCACTAAAACTATCACGCCTAGCATATAACTGTGTGGTCCAAAATTAATATAAAAAGCTGCCTAATAACATAATACAAAACTATAACTGCTTAATTCAAAACTTGACCTATTAGTATCTTTCGTTGATTGCCATTAATGCTGGTTATTAAGTAATTTCATTTATGGAGTTCCTTTAGGGATTTTAATTGATTATGTAGTGCAAGCAATGTATAACGTACATACCAGATACTATTTTGCTTGGGCTCCATCTGAAAGCTTAAACTTTTAGGTGAATTAGTCCTTTACATATTCATATGTGATAGTTATATTGGTTTTTCATTATATTAAATGTCTTTTTATTTTTGTTTTTCATTTTCATCTTTCTTGTTATAGATTTTCTCCTGATAATATTGAAGGGAAAACCAAGGCAGATAATATTTAGTGATATTTTGTTGTAACATCTATAGAAAAAAAATGGGGCATAGATTTATACCAAATATACTTGAGCTTAACTAACAGAGTTAAATGATGGAATATGATGCTAACAAATAAAATTGTAAAATTATTGTAGACTATAGTCATCTATGTTTGGAATAACGTACGTGGCAAAATGGGTTGACACGCCAAAAATATTTTTTATAGAGGGGAACTATTAATAGTTTATAGTATAATTATACTGTATTTAAGGAATAATTCTTATATAGTATAATGTATATAAATATAATTAAATAAAAGTATAATGTAAATTAAATTAATAATAAAAAAGGAAATAACATTCTTATTGAAATGAGTTAAATTATTATCTTACATTTTTAATTAATTATGCTTATTGACCATTGAGTTATTCAAGAGTTGCTAAATACTTTGGACATGTCTTAAATATTGGCCGGTTAGGCAAGTTAAGCCGCCTCACAGACCAGGTTGGTGTATTGGTGGGTTGAGTCACCTAATCTATTCCGCCAGTTTTTGCAGTGTTGGTGGGTTGACCGGGTGACTTAGTTAAATTGAATTTTGTCTTAATTGTAGCCATCATCTGTTATAGGCTTATTGATTGAAGACATTTTCATATTCTTGATAGTTTTAAATTTACATAAAATAGAAAGAGCAAATCCTTATGTTTTTCTTGATTCTGCACATCCTAAATATCTTAGTTTTTGTAATTTGCAGTTTGAGGAGTTTGATATCGGTGAAAATACCAGCTCTTATGCTCACCATATAGTGGAAAAGTATGTCAATCCAATTTTTGAAAAAATTTATTTTCTTTATTCCATCATAATATGCTTCTGATTATCATTTGGAATTATTGTATATCTTTTTCATTGAACTTATTTAATTGTGTAATATACTTGGCAGTGTTCGTCTATCTCACCTGTTGAACATGATGGACATTGAAGTTTTTCCACAAACTAGTCCCGTTGATTTACTGGAAAGCAAGGATATATTTCAAAGCAGCATATTTTCTCGAAAGGAACCAATGAATTTTGATAGTGTTTTAATAGAAGGACTAGAAAAAGAATCTGTCAATTTGTCAGGTCAAGATCAACAAATTATTGAAGATCGGACAGTTAAAGACATTGTACCATGTGAAGATGAAATACATGAAGAAAGTAGCAGAATCTATCAAGAGGAATCTATGCATATCAGTGTGTTTTCAGGGAGAGAGAAGGAACACTTGTTATCTGTTGAAGCATTTAATGAGTCTCATCAAGTTGACACAGGTCAGAGTTCTGCCAAGGAAACATCAAGCTCATTATGCAAAATGAATCAGGAAATTATTGGAGTTCATGAAGCAAGAAGTTATCAAGAAAGTATAGAAAAGCCTCAGGATGTTGAAGTTTCTCCACAAAATAGACCAATTAATTTGCTGGAAAGCAGGGATATATTTCAAAGCAGCATATTTTCGCGAAAGGAACCAATGAATTTTGATAGTGTTTTAATAGAAGGACTAGAAAAAGAATCTGTCAATTTGTCAGGTCAAGATCAACAAATTATTGAAGATCGGACAGTTGAAGACATTGTACCATGTGAAGATGAAATGCATGAAGAAAGTAGCAGAATCTCTCAAGACGAATCTATGGATATCAATATGTTTTCTGGTAGAGAGAAGGAACATGTGTTATCTGTTGAAGCATTTAATGAGTATCATCAAGTTGACACCGATCAGAGTTCTGCCAAGGAAACATCAAGTTCATTATGCAAAATGAATCAGGAAATTATTGGAGTTCATGAAGTAAGAAGTTATCAAGAAAGTATAGAAAAGCCTCAGGATGAAAAATCCTATGAAAAAGAATGTGCATGCCATGGCAATTCATCTGTTACCAAGGAGATCCATGAAGAACTCATTGAAGGATCTGTTGAAAAGCATGATAACAAAGGCAAATTAGAGTTTCAAGAAAAGGTTTCAGTTGAAGATGAAAGGCTTAGTGTTATTCCGCAAGAGTCAAAAAATCTTGATGTAACTCCTCAATCTAAGTTTAGAGGTGATTCAGTTGGAAGAGCAAAACGAGGTTCATAAAACCATTATTCTGCAGAAGTCTTGAAAATGCAACTGTTGAATATTTTCTTTGTTTTTGGCATGTAGATCATTATCCTACTTCAATTTTTTTTCTTAAAAATCTATTTTGGCAGGTGCTACTACACCAGAATTGGTGCTCGTTTCTACACCAGCTGTGAGAGAGCGCCCTCACTTTTCCAGGAAAAGAAAAGTTGTCCTTGATGAAATGGTTGTCCTGCCTAACAAGTATGTGATAATAATTACAGAAAATATTCACACAAGCCCTTCTTTTTAATCCTTCTTTCTTGCTATCTATTCAAATGTCTGAAGTTCTTCTGTCATGCCATTGTATGAGATACAAATATTTTAATGCTTATTTACCTTGCTTCCTTGTGCCCAAGACTGGTGCTAAAGGATTGTGTCATGTAGTATAATATGTCCATTCACATAATAGAGAATGTGTCCATAAGTATATGAGATTTTATTCTCACCAAATTTTTAGTATAATATGTCCATTCACATTGTAATAAATGTGTCATAAGTATAAGAGATTTTTATTTTACCTAATTGAAATTTTGCTTATTGTTAGAGAATGGTGTGGAAAAATCCATATTAGTTATTTTAGGAAATATTCTGTAAACGAATGTTACTCAAGATTTAGGCCCATTTACCTCGATTTCTTACTCTTATAGGAAATCCCACAAACCATTGGTTTCGACTCTATTTTCATTCCTTTTCCTATTAAGATCATAGATGTATATCTAACCATGTGTATTTCATCTACAATTTGAATAATACCCCATATTATTCAATATCTAAGATATGAGAGCATGGTTCCAATCTATGATTGCCTATTTCCACTGAAATCGTCCGAACACCTTCTCTTTGAATCAATTGGCCTTCATAGCCAAATGATTCTTTGCTGCTAGGTGCTGTGTTTCGTTGTCCTTTCTCTCATAACTTTATCGTCCTTCATTGCTGATTTCTTGCATCTGCTAGTTATCTTTGCTGGGTATCACCCACGATGTGAAATGAAGAGAATGCTTCCAGTGCTGTCCAATCAAAGGAAGATGCTTGTTTGCAACAGCCTGGTGAACTGCAGAATATTCAGCCTGCTTATAGGATGAATGGAAAAAATAATCTGAAATGGTCTCAACTTTTTCACACAATACTGAAAGGAGGGATTGTTGGGAAGTTCCACATTGCCTGCCTTAATCCTTAGGGTGCAGCTTATATACTTGTTAGGCAACTTTACTTATTGCCAATTGGTTTTAAGTTGAAATCTAACATGATATCAGAACCTATAACTCATCTTAGTTAACCATCTATTCTAGTAGGCATCTTGGCCATTGCTTCTTCTAGCAGGCTTTTGTGGAGGAAGAGTGTTAAGAAGTGGATGGATGGACATGCTGAAACAGTCTTTGATAGAGGCCGCAATCGAGCAACACCTTCAAGATGGCCTTGCCAGTTTATCTATCGGACACTACCCTTGGAGGGAAGATGGGCAGATTCCTCAGGTTCTTATCAAATGGACCCATCTTCCTGTGGAGGAGGTCACTTGGGAGGACATTGAGATGACCATTCCCTTATTTTAAGCCTTGGGGACAAGCTTTGTCCAATCTGCTACAACAGTACCAATGCCTTTCCCTATTCTGCTTTTCTACCACTGTTTCATCCTTTAGCCAATTTTCCCCTATGACTAGGAACAGACATTGCAGATGACCTTCCTCCAAAAATGTGTACCCGAATGATGCCAATTGTCTCCACTGATGTTTCCAACCTTGTTAATTTGAATAAAGACAATATGGACGTGGAAACATACCTGAGTAATTGATAGTTTCACTGCTGACTTTGAAACCCTTATGCCTTTCACTAATAATGCAGAGATGAATGTGGAGCAATATAGCAAAGTTTTGTGGTCATTGCTTTAACTGACCTTCCTTTTGGTCATGATTCCATGTGCAACCATATGTATCTAGCCCTTTAGTACTGTGTTATGAACACTGTAAGTGAACAATTGTTGTGACTCTCAATCTGTGGCTCCATTATCTTTGTCTCTACACTTGTCACCCACTCACCCCATCATGGAGAATGAGGTGGTCATGGAGGTAATCGTTCACGTCTACCTTGTACTTATTGCAACCTCTCCAGTCATACCAAGGACTAGTGTCGCACTCTGGCATTGTCTCTGTTGACTCTAAGGGTGATCACAATTAAGGACATTTTCCAAGACACCCCCTCACGCCTAGGGCTATGGGCTTGGAGCATGATAATGTTGGTGGCCCAACAATGGATCTAAGATAAACTCTAATATTATCTTAAAGTTTGGGCTTAGAGCTTAACTTAACCTCAAAAAATCGACTTAAGTGATGAGGATTGCTCAAGCTTTATAAGCATTACTTAAGCCTTATCTCTAGATGATGTGAGATCTCAACCCCTAGGAATCTACATCCCAACAGTTGCACACTATGATGCTTTACTTAGCCTTTTTGGTCAGTTCCTTCATAGGTCCTTTTCTGGGCCATTGACAACCAACTCTAATAGGCCGCAATTAAGATGGCTAGAGGTGACCACAACTAAAGCGACTTTCCAATAGAAATATAAGGTCTAGTTGCAAAAGCGTACACCCAAACCTATGAGATCGAGTATGAGGAGACATTTATTCTATGGCAAAAATGAATACTGTAAGGATCATCCTCCCCTTGGAAACACACTATGGTTGTGAGATGCACCAATTTGATGTTAAAAATGCATAGGAGGTGTATATGGAGATGATGAGATCCCACCTGGATATGGCGCCAGTAATGGAGGAAATAAGGTTTGTAGGTTAAAGAAGGCCTTGTATGGCCTCAAACAATCTCCCCACACTTGGTTTGGAAGGTTACTCAGGCTTTGGTATCCTTGGGTTACAACCAGAGCCAAGGTGACCACACCTTCTTTATAAAACCTTTTTAGGATGGAAAACTTATAGTGCTCTTTGTCTACGTAGATGATACGATTATTGCATTTTAGGCAATAATGAACTTGTAAAACAAACTCTGAAAAAGATTTTAGTTGCCTAATTTGAGATGAAGGATCTTAGGAAGCTGAAACACTTTCTTGTGAGAGGTTGCCTAGTCTAAGAAAGGTATTTTTATTTTTCAAAGGAAATATATCCTTGACCTCCTCAAGGAAATTGGTAAATTGGGTTGTAAAACTATTGGAACACTCAGAAAAATCACGAGATTGGAAGTAATGAGGAGAGCCCAAAGGAGGAGAAAGCCTAGTACCAAAAACTTGTGGGAATACTCATTTATCTATCCCACCATGCTAGACATAGTTTATGTAGTGAGTGTGAGTTCATGCATGACCCATAAGAGAGACACAAGTGGTGAATAGAATAATTCAACACTTAGGTCACTCCACAGAGAGGACTAGTGTTCAAAAAGGAGGGGAATTTATCTATGAAAGAGTATATAAATGCTGACTATGCAGGGTCAATCATTGATAGGAGATCTACTGCAGGATTTTGTATGTTTCTTGGAGGAAATTTAGTAAGAAGTAAAAAGAAAAATGTAGAGGCAGAATTCAAATCTAAGGCCCAAGGGGTTTTGAGTTACTATGGATGAAGATCGTGCTTGACACCCTCTGAATAAAATATGAAGTTCCCACAAGGCTATTTTGTGGTAATAAATTTACCATTGGTATTGCGTACAACCCAATTCAGCAATGACCAAACAAAACACAAAAGATAGACTGACATTTTATTAAGGAGAAATTGGATAGCAGACTTAAAGCAACTGCATAACTTCCCTTCAGGAATCCAGTTGGCAGATATATTCATCAAGGGACTTCCCACAGAATGCTATCATGATCTTACTTGCAATGCAAGCCAGGAGTGACAGTTATCCATGCCCCAAATTGAGGGGGAGTGTTGTAATATAATTAGGCCAGATCTACTCCTATAATTAGGCAGATTTGATTTGTACCATTTTTATTCCCTTGTATTTCCTTATTAAGCTAAGGCGGAGTCTATTTATACCATATCTAGTCACTCTAATTTCAAGTCAGAAATATAATTCAGATCCTTTCTTTCAAATGTAACCATGTCATTTGATCATTCTGAATAATGTGCAACTTGGATATGATGGACTTGAAATGTTTTGTATATGTATTTCAACCAGCTTTATTTTGATTAAGATATGGGAGGAAAAACTCCAAACACCATTGCGATTCCTTTTCTCAGAGTAAATTGCATATTTTTTCATCCTTCTTCTGTCTCTCATGTTCCTCTGCTTGTAATCACCATCTTAGAACTATTGTCTTTTGGTTTTGCACTAATATTTATATGTACCTCATGTGATCTATTAAATGAAATAACAGCTGTTCCACTCATTATAGAATATTAACTCAGTTCTTTTTTGGACGTGCAAGTCTTGATGTTGCCCTCAACAGTGTTACATTGAACTCTGATTGAACACACTACATTTTGAACCATTTCAGGGAAGTTAGAAAGAGCATATGTGATGCAAGTGACTTAGTTTCTAACCGAAGAAAATCGCGTACTTTACTTACTGTGCATAGGGAATCTCTCATTTCAAGTCTTCCTAATAGATTCTATGAGCCTTTGCTTCCTTGTAAGTTTGATTTTATCACATTTTTTTTCTCTTTTTCTTTATAAACTCTTCTATCTTTGCTAACGATATTTTTCTCTAGGTAACTCCTCAAAGCTTCAACTCCTACTGTCTAAAAAGAAAATGAAAATACCAGTTTCCCTTCAGATTGTGGAAACTCTGGGGAACTTAGATGTGTCAGAATCTCAAACTGTTGGCAGTCTAGAGAATATTACAACTGCTCCACTAATTCCTCCTCAATGTCTAGATGTATCTGAATCTCAGGCTTCTGCCAGTCCAGAGCATATAGCAACTGCTCCACAAATCCCTCCTCAATGCCCAGATGTATCTGAATCTCAGGCTTCTGCCAGTCCAGAGCATATACCAACTGCTCCACTAGTCCCTCCTCAATGCCCAGATGTATCTAAATCTCAGGCTTCTGGCAGTTCAGAGCATATACCAACTGCTCCATTAATCCCACCACAATGCCCAGATGTATCTAAATCCCAGGTTGCTGTCAGTCCAGAGCATATAGCAACTCCTCCGTGCCTAGAAACAAAAGGCAGGTCAGTTGAGCACCCAGAGAGAACTGAAATTCAAAACTTGGGTAATTTAGAACCTTCTAGTCCACATGAAGGCATAGAGATTGAGCAATATTCGGAAAGGAATGAAGTGCTTAGTCTAACTGATGAGGTAAAGAATTACTAAATGATGAAAAATCTGTTTGATGTTCTAACTTGAGCACTCTGATTAGTTTGATGTTCTAACATGAGCACTGTGATTAGTATGAAACTTCAGATTATATGACAAAGGGTGAAGCTTGTTAAAATATATGAAAATATCCAATATTGTCTTGATTATTGATTATCCTTTAGGATTAGCTTTCACGGTATTATCTCTCTTAGGATTTGATTTGTTTCCCATTTATATAGGATTATGATTATGATTGCAATAAGTAAGGGTTAGTACTCTAGGTTTTATGATCATATCATCATATTATAAAACACATCACAATACTTGAGTATATTATTTATAGTTTCTATTTTTTCAATTTCCTTTGTTTATACTTAAAACCTTGTAATTTCAACACAATATCAGAGCAATACTGTTCTTTGTGTCCTATCTCCCCACTAATCCATTGCCGACACTGGTATTTTCATTTGTTTGTTTATTCCCCACCCCCGCAAATTTTTGTTAAGAGGATTCCTAATCCTTCTATTTTTCTCTGCTCCTTCAGTGAATTCTTCTTTCATCCAATAAAATAACTTTCTTACTTTGTCATAGAAATATCAAATATGTTAAACATGATGATTATTTTATAATCAAAGCTAAGCTTCTCTCTTTGCCAAACAACAACAACAACAAAAAGTCTATCCCACTAGCTCTCTTTGCTGAAGAAAAAGAATAAAAAGTCCTCAATTGGCTTTAGGAGAAGATGTACATGTGAGATGTGACTATGTGAGGATGTGGTTTCTTGGAATGTAATTTTCTTCCTGAGCTTATTTGATTGAGTTGAGAAGTCCCTTTTTAGTTTTCTTGTTTTCTCCTTATTCCTGGACTATGATCTAATTGATGTATCCTTGCATATATTATGTTTGTCGCAGGAGATAAACTCAAGTGGAACAGAGAAATCAGAATTATGTGAGAACTCCTGCTTCATCTATAAATTGTAATATTTTTTGTTAAATTCTATGTTCTGCCTAATAATGAATGATTTCTTTCTTTCTTTTTCTTTACAGTACCTGGGTGGTCTAATCGTACCAGGTGAGATGGTAGTTGGATTTTGGAATGTCAACAGTTCAATTATTGTTTACAAAATTGGCTCATGATTGTCTTCTTCGATGATGTACAGGAAAGTTGCAAGTTACTTGCAGCATAGTTTTCTACATCCAAGGAAACAAAGAGAGGAGAATGTTGTAAACTTTTCACAAGTTTTAGGAGGCCGAACCCGGAAAGAATGTGCAAACCTATTTTATGAAATACTGGTAAGTTCAATTTGTGTTTGAAAATTATATTCATGCTTATGAAAAGTTTGGTGACTTTATTTTTCTTGTGGCAAACTTCTATCTTCATTTTCTGTACAGAAATCAGAATTATGTATTTGTGTCTTTACTACTCTTCTTGTTCTGTAGATGATATCATACTTTTGATCTGTTAAAGGAGGAAAATCTGTTCTTAATATAACTCTATAATGCAAGGCAATAGGGAACAAATGTCAGTTCGTTTGCTCTTTCTTAGCAACTATATTTTGTAGCAGCAAAACAAGTTGATTATTTCAATCATTTACTTTATAATTATTTAATATAATCATACTTTTCCACATGAAACAAACTAGTTGAATATATGTGGCTATGTGCCTGTGTGATGGTATAAGATACTACTATTGCCATTGCTTTTTAGCCACCATGACAATGCTTGAATATTCATAGATGAAAAACTTTGGGGGGAACTACCAGTTCAGTCTTAGTCTAAAGTATGAACTCATAATTAACCAATTTTTGAGAATGTTATTTGTGGAGTTGCTTTCTTATGGAACAAAATATCAACTCATCACCCTGATCAGAGGAGGGAAAAAGATTTTAACCTTGTTTTCTGTGTAATGTTTTTCAGGTTTTGAAAACTACAGGTTATGTAGATGTGGAGCAAAACAAAGCTTATGATGATATTGCAATCTCTAAACTCCCAAAATTAGATCAAACTTTTTTATTTGATGGTCTATTAAATGATATAGGTAGATGTTAGAGGAAATTTAGAAATAGCAAATTGGTAGGATTCTAGTTGATTTACTTGCAGTAGTTTTTTGTTTTTTTTGCCTTTTTTTCATTTTGCTATTATTATGTTTAACTGTACAGCATTATTTACTTGTCAATAATTTTAGCAATAATCTGCCAAATTTGTGGATTTCTGCCCCCAAGTTTCTCTGTACAGTTATGGCAGAGTTAGAAACATTAATTATATGTCAGATTATTTGCTTCGTCTTTCTCTACTGAACTTTTTATCTACCAAATTTATTTCTCACATTTATGCTAATGATGTGTTCTTATAAAAATTCAGAAATGGTATTGAATCTAGAGAATTCCTTGCATATCTAAACTTGTTACGTTCCGTGATAATTTTTTTTTTTATCTTTTTTTGAAAATTTTTGAATCAAGTATGCCAATTTATGTACGATTATAAGATTTTTTTTTTTTTGGTTATATTTTCTTTGATGAGTGTCTTGTTTCTTGTAGTAGAAAAAAACGGGAGAACAGTTTCACAACCAAGTATACACAAATTTATGTTTAGCTTAACTCCCTTGTTATAGGGATATATTTCACAATTTTGAATTGAAAATTCAATATGCTAGCTTCAAATTCGATAATCTAATGTTCGCACCTAAATTAAATTTGAAAATAGATTTGGATAAAAAAACAATAAAAGTAAAAGTGACTTTATTTACTATTAATATAAAATAGGTTAAATTTGCTAACTGGTTTAATTTAAATTAAACTTTTCTATTTATACTTCTTTTTTACTTTAAAGAAGACATTATTTGGAAAACTATCTTAGATCTAACAGGTAATATTCCGTTTGTTCTAAAAATCAGCAAAATTGATTGGAAAATTTAGATCTAGAGCTATAGGTGTTTAGTACTCTTTTTCAATGGTAATTAAAGATTCATCTCAATAACTTGCATCTTAAAAGGTTAAGTTACATATACGAATCTTGAATTTTAACTGGAGAATAGCATTAAAGGTTTGGATTGAGTGCTTATAAATGACTAGGAATAAATTAAGTAATCTTGATTATTGAGACAAATAATGATTAATATTTTAAGTATCGTATAATTTCTAATGCATGCGCATTTAATATTAACTACTAATTTTTCATTAATAGTTAAATTATTTATTTTATACTACAGAAGGAGTTCTTCACTTTAGAAAAGTTAGACTCCAAAAGTTTTTGTGTAGCTATACATAAAATTTGTTTAAGTTGATTTTGATAAAGTTGAGAGAAAAAATATGTCGTTTAAATAAAGGAATGAGAATTAATTTTAGAGTGTATTTAATGTGCATTAAATGTCTATTTCAACAGGAATATATATATAAATTAGTAAAATGAGGGTAAAATTGTAACTACTCGAATTAATTTAATCATATTACATTGTCATGGTGGAAACTTTAATTTTATAATAGCAATTGGATGTAATTAAATTCAGTCGATAATTAGATTTAATTTCTCATATTAATGCTATTTATTATATAATTTTAAAAAATTTAATTGAGTTAATAATATATTTTCTCTAATCAAGTGACACTTAATAAATTTAATTATTAACTAGATATTTCAATAAGAAAGAAAAAAAAATAACAAAAATTTTAAAATTATTGAATCAAAATAAATCTAACTAAAGCATATTCCCAAATATATATATATATATATATATATATAAATTTAAATACATTTTATGTCCATGTAAATATAACTCTATCTAATTTTAATCCTAGTAAAACATTTTTTTCATAGATCGTGGTATTTTCTTGGTGTCCTTTAACCCTTATTTAATTTAATACTAACATGACTAATAAAATGAATAATATTAATTAAGATAATTAAAATAAAAAAATTTTAAATTAAGATAATTAAATTATTTTTAAGCATTTAATTCAATTAATTAATATATTTATATAAATAAGATGATTATATATAATTTACTTTTATAATTTATTTTTTAATATATTATAAATAGTGATTTTATTTTTTAGTATTATTCTTATTTTCCACTTCACTAATCTACTTTTAATACTTGTTAAAAAATATATAATTTAAATTTATTATATTACTTTTAATGTTATTTTTAGACCCAAATGGTAAGTTGACTGTTCCGGTTTCAAATAGTCCAAAAGCAAATGAGTTAAAACATAAGAAGGGTTTTATTTTCTACCAAAATGGTAAGTTGGTTGTTGCCGTTTCAAAATCAGAAGGTTGTTGGTTAGGTATTAGATATCTTTTCAGATACTTGGGCCACTGTAGTAAACAAACTATTACTGATACAGCACTATTTGATAATATAAGAAAAGTGACATTGCTTTTATTTTTATAATGAAGTTCTTGTCAGGCTGCTTTTGCCAAAAATAATTTGCAGCCTCTATCCATCGGGATGAACCAAAAACTTCTGTTCTTTCACTGCCCTGCTGGACTTCTCAGTTTCAGCATCAGTAGCTACTACGTGTGTCACAGACTGATCAATTTCCGTCAAACAAGTAGCTCCCATCTGCTCTGCTGCCATCTTCTGCAGGGATGGTAATGCACCATAAAAAATACGGCTGAATACGATCACACATCCACTTAAAACTTCACTTCGAACTGATGACAAAACCTTGAGAAAATGATTGATTGTAAGGAACCTTGAGAAAATGAATTGATTGTAAGGAACACGTTAAGAGAATATCACATTACGATTCCAAGATTAACTAAATATTTTCACTAACATATAGCTAGAGCAACTGCCTCACTTCTCGGTCAACAAGATCTTCTTGATGTTTCTACAAAGGGTTCCCCACAACACAATTTTAGTTATATAAGAATAACAAACATTTAATCAGGATGACATAATGAGTGACATACATCAAAGAATCTGCAATGGACTTGCTTGAGCACTTTGAGAATTTTTGAAAGTGCTCCATCTGGTTCATCTTCATCATTCTTCAGTTCAAGAAGGGATTTGCAATTGAAACCAAACTGCCGACAACTCGAAGCAAAATAATGGTCTCTTTCCATCAGTATCAGATTATCTTTATGCTTCATCCATGCCTTGCAACATTTAGTAGCAACATTTTCACACATCCCCATAAAGGAGATATTCCCATAAAGGAGATGATTTTAGATCATAAATTTCCAAATGACAAAGAATGGCACCTGAAACATTAAATGGGTAGATCTTAGCACGTTTTAAATTGAGGTTTATATATAGAGAATGACTTTACGGGGATAATTAGATTCAATCTAAATAAAAGAAAGGCCCACTGTTAACCAATAATCAGGCAAAGGCAAACCATTACACTAAAACCCTCACAAAATAGTCTGACCTCTAACCTGTAATATTAATACATCTAAGTATAAATGAAAACAGAATTATTTTATTTCCTAAAATAAACACATAATTCAATAGACACCACCAACTAGAAATGCATGGAGCCATATTTCCTCATCTGTTATAAGTTATAGAAAGCAACATTGCAAAGTGATTTTAACAGAACTAAAAAGAAACTAAGTTTTTCTCAAAAGTATAAACAAATAAAAAGTTTAAAATGCTCTATGACAATTTGATGTAGTTACTAGTCAGCTCTGTAAAATGATTTCCGAAATACCTTTAGACACAGGATGCTGGCAAGGCTATCCTATTCTTTTTTATTACAAACTCAGATTAATGGCCATTCTAGCACCACCAAATGCAAATGCACAGAAAACTATTTTCTTACTTATGTTCTCATATCACCCATGTATAGGGTACAACTTTTTTGTTCATACTATACAATCATATTTCAATTATTTCATCCTATGCAGAAGCTTGGACAGTGACAGGGCAAGCTTGCTGAAGTTCTTAATGAATCTTCTGTAGAAACTTGTATGTCCAAGGAAAGAGCGAACTTCCCGCACAGAAGTGAGGTTAGGAAGGGAGGTGATAATGTCAATCTTTGATTTATCCACCTCAATGCCTCTATTGGAGACCAGATGTCCCAATATTATTCCCTCGGTCACCATGAAATGACATTTTTCAAAATTCAGCACAAGGTTTGTGTCAATACATCTCTTCAACACCTTGGATAGGTTGCTCAGACATGCTTCAAATGAATCGGCATAGATCGTGAAGTCATCCATGAATACTTCCATGCAATTCTGTAGTAAGTCCAAGAAGATGCTTGTCATGCAACGCTGAAATGTACTTGGAGCATTACATAATCCAAATGGCATGCGAATGTATGCAAAGGTGCCAAATGGGCAAGTGAAGGTTGTCTTGTGTTGATCCTCGGGTGCAATATGAATCACATGTAGCCTGAGAAACCATCCAGAAAACAGTAATGGGATTTCCCTGCTAGCTTTTCAAGGATTGGTCAATAAAAGGCAAAAGGAAGTGATTCTTGCGAGTTGCCTGGTTTAATCTTTTGTAATCAATGCAGACTCGCCAGCTATTCTGAATCCTTGTGGGCACCAACTCGTCGTGTTGATTCTTTGTGACAATCATCTCGGACTTCTTCGGCACCACTTGCACAAGGCTCACCCATTGGCTATCCGAGTTCAGGTAGATGATCCTTGCATCAAGGAGTTTGGTAACTTCCTTTTTAACCACATCCAGGAATGTCAGATTCAGTCTTCGTTGTTGTTGCTTTATGGGCTTGATTTCCTCCTCCATCAAGATTCTATGCATGCAAATGGAGGGGTTTATGCTAGGAAGGTCTGATAATTTCCACCCTATTGCCCTCTTATGCTGTCTTAGGACTTCCAATAACTTGTCTTCTTACTCCTGGTGGATATTGTTGGCAATGATAACCGGGAGTTGTTGTTCCTTGTCCAAGTAGGCATACTTTAAGTGATTTGGCAATGGTTTTAGTTCCATGGGTGGTGGTGGAGATGAAGATTTTTCAATTAAAGATTTTGGATCCGTCTAGCCGGCTTGATTTGGACTCAGCACCAGGTGTGCCGACATGATTTCGGCCTTTAGCTGCTTTGACCGACTCCTATTGGTGGGCTCAGTACTTTTCGAATTGGAGTCGGCATCGGCTTTTTGTGCAACCGCGGACTCGGATCCGTTTGGAGTAGTGAATACCGCTCCAGCTTGCTTCTGGTCTTCATTGGCCAAGACGGTCTCGGCAAGTGTGTTGGCCTTACTGTCTGACTTTTTGATCGAGTTGACTTTTATCCTTTCCTTGACTTGGCCTGCTCTGGCCGACTTGATTTTGGCCGTAAAAGTAGTTGCCAATTATGCTGAGAAGGGCCTTTTGGTCTCGGCAACCTCGACTTCTTCATGATTTGCACACTCTGGGTCCTCTAGGTTGCAGACTTGGTCTAGCATTTCAGATAGTTCGGCTTCAAAATCCAAGTCGACAATGTCATTATGATTGTCCTCAGAGTTGGGAAGATCTCGTAGTTCCTCATAGTCGGCCTTTTCTGTAAAGGACCCTAAGTAGTTGATTTGATCAGTGCTTCCAACAAAATTCACAATGTCTTCACTACTGCTATCTAGTTGAAGATACTCCTCAACCAGCTTATCAATCAGGTCAATGCCGAAGAGAGAATGGTCTTCGGTAGGGTGCTTCATGGCTTCAAAAATATTGAATTGCACCAGTGTGTCACCGAATTCCATTGAGAGTATCCCGTCATGCACGTCGATCTTTATTCTGGCCATCATTAGGAATGGTCTTCCCAGAATTAAGGTGGATTCCTTCCTAGATGTCTCATCCTCCATATCTAGCACATAAAAATTAGATGGAAATATTAGCTCATTCACCTAGACAAGAACATCTTCAAGAACTCCCAAGGGTTCGACAATGCTCCTGTTTGCAAGCTGAATGGTCATCCCTATGGGTTCAAGATCACCAAAATTCAGGGACCTGTAGATTGATACAGGCATGACATTGATTGAGGCTCCCAAGTCCAACATGGCATCAGTGAAAGTGCATTCGCCAATGATGCATGGGACAGAAAAGATTCCAGGATCTTTGCATTTCTTTGGCAAGGCTTGAGTACCTGCAATGAGTTCTTCTTTTCTTGTAAGGGCTGACACCACACCTCCAATTTCCCTGTTCCCCTTCATCTTTTTTTGTTTGTGTACGCACAATTCCTTGAGGAATTTGGCGTATTTAGGAACCTGTTTAATCGCATCGAGGAGTGGAATATTGATTTCCACTTTTCGGAACATCTTCAATAGTTCTTCATCTGACTCTAGCCTTCTCGTTGAGATGGTCCGAGTTGGGAATGGCGTTGGGACAGTTTTCTCTAGCCGAGACTGTGAGTTGGCATTTAGTTTAGAGTCGGTTTCGGCTGACCTTGGCAACTGCTGTAGTGTAGGTTAAGGCAGTTCCTTTCCACTTTTGAGAGTGACTACACTGGCATTTCCTATAGGATTTGCAATAGTTTGAGAGGGGAGGTTGCTGGATCCAGCCGATTGTAATTGGCTCACAATGGTGGCCAACTGTCCAATATGCGTTTTGAGGTCTTGGATGGTGGCGGTCACGTTCTGCTGGAATTGCATATTGCTGGAGCTCACAGATTGTTGAAACTCCAGGTTGTTGGTTGCAAGCTGCTTCATCAGGTTTTCCAGAGATGGAGAGTTGCCTTGAGTAGGCACCCTCTGCTACTGTTGTTGTTGTTGGAAAGGAGGTGCTTGATATTGCGGAGTCAGTTGTTGATAACCTGCTTGTCTCTGATATGTATTCGGTGTGGACCCGAATTGTTGAGCTGCATAGGGTCCCTGATTCGGTCCCGACTGAAATGGCTGTCTTCCATGCTGCTAACTATCAAATGGCCGATTCTGATACAGCTATTTCCCGTACTGAAATCCACCTATGGCTCCAACATTCTCTGGTTGGTCCTACTCAATTTCTTGAAGAGTGGGGCACATATCAGTGGGGTGCTCCACGGAAGTACATATGCCACATACTTTTGCTACCATGGCTGGTTGGTGTTTTCCAACAGCAAGCTATCTCACCTATGATGTCAATTCGATTAGCTGATTCTCCAGTCTTTGGTTGGAAGCTGCACCGATTTCATTCACCATCCGAGATTGACTCGGCCCTCTGATCCCAAACTGTTGTGTATTACTTGCCATATTGGAGATCAAATGCCTTGTTGTTGTTGGTGTTTTATCCATCAAAGCTCCTTCGCTGGCGGCATCAATCATACTTTTGTCCATCATTGAGAGTCCTTCATAGAAATATTGGATCAGCAACTACTCACGGATCTGATGGTATGGGCAGGTGGCACAAAGTTTATTGAATCTCTCCCAATACTCGTGCAGGGTCTCTATTGCATGCTGCCTTATCCCACAGATTTCCTTCCTGATGGTCATAGTTTTGGATGTTGGAAAGAACTTCTCTAGGAACATACGCTTCATGTCTCCCTAGGTGTTAAAGAGAACTGGTTGTAGATACAACCAATCCTTTACTACGCCACATCTGGTGTAGCCAACTCCTTTAATGTTCTATCATTGTTCTCCATCTGTCCTAGCTCTACAAAAACGTTAGAGCTAGCAACGGAGTTATCAGTACACAACTGGTTAGAGTTAATGACAGAATCAGAATTTCTATTATTATTTACTACTAGATTTCTAGCCTTCTTAATCTATGTAAGGTTTTCTATTTCGGGGTCAAAAGCATGTAAAGGGTCAGTGCTACTCCTAGTCATGCATTGTACAATTTATGCAGAAGAATTAAAAGTGAATCGGTACTCACAATAACAGTAAACTACCACTATCAGTTAATCACCTAATAAAACTACAAGAATGCAATGTAAAGAAGATGCAAGTCAATTGTGTAATGCGAAAATGAATACAGATCAGAATGCTAGCAGTATGCAATGTAGAGACAAATATTTTGTTGTTGTTTTTGTTTTTTTTTTTTTTTTGCGGTGAATTCACACAGAAAAATTAACAGACCTCAACATGCTTTTATTATTCAAGTAGAAAAAGATATAGACAATTTCAAGAACTCAATAGACTGACTCAACAAACACACTCTACAGACTCGGGATTCGACTCACTTAGCTTGGTACACCAAGACACAAAAGAACTTGTATCCCTGACAACGGGATTCGAATCACTTAGCCAGCAAAAAGCTGCAGAATAAGAAGTGAGAAAAAGAAGAAAAGAAAAGCAGAAAAAGGGAAAGAAAGGAGGGAAGTCAGAGCTGTTCCTAGAAAATTGCAGTGCCTTGGGGATCCCCTACACTAGCGAAACTACTCCCCACTACTCCTCTCTTCTCTGTGGTTAGGAAGCTCACTTCCCCATCCTGTATCCCACCTTTTAACCCTTGCCACAATACAAGCCGAAAAGAAAGTCCTTTTGATCATGACTACATGTGTTTTTAAAGGTGTGGAAGGAGAGGCCAGTCAAAGTTTGGTAATACTAGTTACATGGGACGTTGAGTGTATATACAAGCCCAAACACCTAAGAAGTTGCGAGAGTATTTTTCCTAAGAGAGAACTCTGTCACTCTCGGTCGTCCATTGATGTTGCAAGTCACTTAATTGCCCCGAGTATGGGGAAAGTAATTTTCACAAATTGCTTGAACATCTCAACTCTTTGGGTGAAGGAATGTCAATTTTGTTTTATCTAAGGCTTGAGAAACTTATTGAAAATTCTTTTTCTCTTTTAAAATCTCCCTTGTGATTTGAACTCTGATTTTTCCCAAGAGTGCAAAAGTGTAAGTGGGGGGGTTTGATGAGTCACATTTTATACACCTTGCAGGGACCTAAGATAAGTGTTTTTGGGATCTTTTGGTGCTTAAGAATTGAGTATTAACTAAGATTCATATTATGTACCTAGAAACAGGAAAAACATAAATCTATGATAATTTGAGGATTTTAGCTAATAAGAGAATTTATTCCTTTTTGTAGGCCAAATTGATCTCAGCCCATCAAGAGTTCTGGCCCAGGTGAGTCGTCCCAGCCAGACCGACTCCTTCTTGGACCGATCGACTCTGTAGGTCCAGCAACCACATGGAGCAGCCCAGATCAGCAAGCCAATCTGGCATCCAAGTTAGCTCTATCCAGCTCAGCTGCCCCATCACTCTGGGAGAAGCTTGTAGCGCAAGTTATGCAAGGGTAGAGTAGGAATTTCACTCTGCAATTCAGTTAGGAGTCTGTTAGTTTGCATGTTCAGAAGTCCAGCTCGTGTATATATAGAAGGAGCTAGGCGCGTTTAATGGTTGTTGAATTCAAACTTTATACCATATATATTTATGCTCCATCTTCTCGCTCACGCCTCCATCTTCACGGTGGTGCACGACTCTTCATTAGTGTTTCTCTTGATCGAGGAAGTGCAGCTCAAGGACTGAGAGGCTGAAGGTTGCTAGAGGGAACAACTTGGCTTGCCATCGCACTCTGGTGGACCTGATCCTCAGCATCTTGGCCAACAGAGGTGCACCATCGCTGCTGACCATGGCGATCGTTGTTGAAGACGGATTCATCGAATTCACATCCTGTGTTTGTATTTCATTCTTAATGATATAAGTAGTTCTGATTCCCATCCTGTGTCGCAATTGTGCATTGTTCAGTAGATAACATTGAACTAGGCTGATTGGAACCAGTTTAACAACTTTAGTAGGTAATCAATTAGAGAACCTAAAATCAACTCTAAACTTAATCCCTGTCAACTAATGAGGTAGCAATCACGTAATTCCTCGGTATGACACTGGACGAATGTTTGACGATCGTCATAAGAGAAGCTAAGGTTGATATGGAACATGAACATGAGTGAACGAACCAGGGCCGACTTGATTGTTGAGATTGAGCATGAACACAGTAGTAGTAGTAGAGGTAGTCTAGCTTAGCTGCATTTGCATTCTTAGCTTAATTGTTGTTTTGCTCAATCTACATCCAACCCCATTTTTACTACAATTTAGTTTGAAACAGAGTTAGTCCGACTCTGTTGCGTCTGTCAGCACTTAGCCTAGACCATGTCGGATAAGGCTCTGTCGAGTCCATATCGGACCTGTCTCTGCCAAGAGCAACTCGACACCTAGCTGAGAGTGAGTCTGCATTTTACACTTGAGTTTTTGCGCCACTTCAGTTCTCACACAAGATCATAATTGAGCGCATTGTGTCCTCGAGAGAATTCGACCTAGGGTTGACTATGCTATAGTTAGCTTTAGTTTATTTGATGCGCGTTGAGACAACTAAAAATGAGCTTTATTAGTGGGTTTTTAGTCATCTTACACGCCTCAAATAAATACTAAAGCTAACTATAGTATAGCTAACCATAGGTCGATTCTCTCGAGGACACTGTGTGTTAAATTGTGACTAAGTGTAGAAATCAGAGAATTATGCAGAAACGTCAAGTGTAGAATACTGACTCGCTCTCGACAAAGACTGATCTGATTTGGTCTCGACAGAGACTAATCCAACACGGTCTCGGCTAAGGGCAGACTCGGACACAATAGAGTCTGACTGGCTCAGTTTCAGAAGGACGCGACGGAGTCGGATTGACTCAGTCTCGGACCCTGGCAAGCAGTAAATAGGGGGGTTTTATGTTTAAGTACAGAAAATAAACTAAGTGCAGAAAATAAGCTAAACTAATCTATACTAACTACTGTACCAATTCGAAAATCAACACACAATAGTTTGTCATTCTTACTTAGAATTATTCTCCAAATCAACCTTAGATTCTTACGACAATCGTCGAACGTTTGTCCATTGCCATACCGAGAATTTACACAACTGCTACCTTATCAGTTGGCAGGGAGTATGTACTTGGCTGATTTTAGGCTCGCTACCTAATCAGATTATTAAACCAGTTCCAATCGGCCCTAGTCTAACATGATCTACCTCTAGCAATGTGCAATCGCGGCAAAGTTAAAAGCAGATTAAAGCACAGGTGATAAGATCAAAGTCAGAATTGCAAATCAGTTATATTATTGAAACATAATTGAATACAAGGTGAGAAATTTAGAGTTTCTAGAGAATCCGCCTTCCACGTTGATCGCCTTGGAAGGACGGTAGTGGTGCACCAATGAGAGCCCAACGTTAAGGTTTCTGTCCATCAG
The DNA here is from genome assembly GCA_025330945.1 of Mucuna pruriens. Classification (NCBI taxonomy): domain Eukaryota; kingdom Viridiplantae; phylum Streptophyta; class Magnoliopsida; order Fabales; family Fabaceae; genus Mucuna; species Mucuna pruriens. The sequence continues at coordinate 110,058 of JAENHJ010000243.1, forward strand.
AGTGCGTCGGCTATATCGAGCGATCACCTCCAACAGCTTCCAACTTCCCAAATCCTGGTCCTGTACCTCCTCGATTGAGAGAGACACCTTACTAAAGCTTCATGTAGCACCGTGCTAGCTTGGAATGTCTGTAGTTGTTGATGACGCTAGGTCTAGAATTCCACTTATTTTTCCACACCGAATCGTGGCCTGGCGTGCATTATTTATACACAAGCTGGCTAAATCTAAATCTAATCCTATAAAATTGTTGATTCCCTTATCTCAGCAGATTTCTTGCTCAGTTACCTGAATTACATATTTCCCTTATCCTAACAGATTACAAATTTGAATTACTGATTACAGATTTCTCAATCCTAGAAAATTATGGATTCCTCAATCCTAAGAGAATACAAATTCCTTGATTCTAACATAATCATATATGTATTACAGATTCCTTAATTCTAAGATAATCAAATCTACATTACAGATTCCTTAATTTTAGCATAATCATATTTTCATTCTTGTTGGAGTGAATTTTGGCCATTGAAGTCGGCTTGGGTCGGGACCGCTTTTGTTGGGCCGAGATGCTCTTGGCTGGGCTGAGACATCCTTAGCTTGAGCTTGCAAAATAAATCCACTCTTTTATTAGTAAAAATCCTCATTTTAGCACAGATTTATATTTTTCCTATCTATAGGCCCATAATTCGAATCTGAACTAAGACAAGACTCTTAATCACTAAACAGTCTTAATGATACCCATCTTAAACCCTTGTGAGGTGTATAAAATATGACTTATAAAATATGCCAACAACCTCCACTAGGAGCAGGAAGAGAAATTGCTGCAAGTCTTAAGGCACCATAAAATGGCAATAGGATGGAAATTATCTAACCTTCCAGGAATAAGCTCCTCCATATGCATGCATAGAATCTTACTTGAGGAGGAAGCCCAACCGATAAGGCAACAACAACGAAGGTTGAATCCGACCATCCTGGACGTTGTGAAGAAGGAAGTGACAAAACTATCCTCTTTTGGAATCATCTACTCCATTTGGGATAGTAATTGGGTCAGTCAAGTACAAGTGATACCAAAGAAGTCTGGGATGACTGTCACTAAAAATCAACACGATGAGATGGCGCTGGCACAAATTCAAAATAGTTGGTGAGCCTGTATTGACTACAGGAAGCTTAATCAAGCGACTCACAAGGATCACTTTCCTTTGCCTTACATCGATCAAGTCCTAAAAAAACTAGTCGGGAAGTCCCATTACTGTTTTCTGGATGGCTACTCTAGGTACATGCAAATCCATATCATACCTGAAGATCAGCATAAGACAACCTTCACATGTCCTTTCAGCACATTCGCCTATACCCAAATGTCGTTTAGATTATGGAATGCCCCAAGTACATTCCAGAGATGCATGATTGGCATCTTCTTGGAAGGAAACTCTTACATCCTCCTTGTCGTTGACTACATCTCAAGATGGGTGGAAGCTAAGGCCACCGAGACAAATGATGCAAAGGCTATTGTACGCTTCCTAAAGCCCAACATCTTTTGCAGATTTGGTGTGCCAAGAGCATTGATTAGTGACCAAGGAAGTCACTTCTGCAATAAAACAATGTTGACACTCCTCAAGAAGTATGGGGTTACTCACCAAGTTGCAACAACCTACCACTCCCAGACCAATGGTCAAGCTGAAGTATTTAATAGGGAAATAAAGAAACTACTACAAAAAATGGCAAATCCCAATCGGAGCGACTACAACTGACTCTTGGAAGATGCCTTATGGGTGGATAAGATAGCCTATCGGACTCTACTAGGAATGTCCCCCTATCAGATCATCTTCAGTAAGGCATGTCACCTGCCAGTTGAGATTGAGCATCGTGCCTATTGGGCAGCCAAGAAGTGCAACATGGCCTACGACCAAGCCGGCTAGGAAAGAAAAATTCAGTTACACGAACTGGAGGAGCTGTGCTTGGAAGCATACGAGAACTCCAGGATCTACAAAGCAAAGGTAAAGAAATTTCATGATAACCAAATCCTAAGGAAGGAGTTCAAAGTCGGGCAGAAGGTGCTTCTGTTCAATGATGGGGTGGACAATTTGTTAATACTAATGTTTTCCCTATGGTGTAATAGAGTTAAAAGACAAGACTAGAAACAGGATTTTCCAAGTCAATGGGCACTAGCTGAAGCATTTTCATGAAGGTCCAACGCTAGTAGTGGGCGAGGTGGAAAGCATCTCGCTATGTGAACCAGCCATACCGAATGACGCATCTTGAATGACCTTTTTCCCGTTCCCATTATATTCATGTTATGCATTGAGGACAATGCATCATCTAAGTGTGGGGGGGGGGTGTAGTTAATTCCAGTTTGCTTGCTTAGTGTTCAACTGTGTTTGTTCTTCGATCCGACTTCGAACTCCATATGTTTCCAGTATTCTGTCGAGTCTCTGCCGACTCCAGCCCTGTGTTTTCTTGTGTTTTCTTTTCATTTGCATTTGTTTCTTTGATTTCTATTTTCTATTCGAAATTTTGTTTCTATGTTTTGCTTTCTGATTGTGAGAAAAATATTTTGCGAAAATTCAAATAGAATTCTTTAGGGTGAGCAAAATATGAAGAAGTAATACATAATCTCGAATAAAAGGTTTTTCAACGGGACATATAAGGAAACATTCTTCATCTTTAGGAGGTAAGTGACTGAAAAATTCAAAGCTAAAACCATTAGTGGTAGAGCAATTTAGTCGTGTGAGAATTTTTGAGCCTTGCATAAAAAAATAGCTTTACATCTCGTCATTCTCTTCTTTCTTGTGTGATTTTTTTTCACCTATGTGATAGATTACTCCAAGTTTTACCTCGACTCTCTTGATACTTCTTGTTTCACATGCATAAGTGATATGATCTAGACCATTTTTTCTATACAAGCTACTAGCCAAATACACCTACCTTGCAAATGAATCCCTTGTCTACCCTCTTTGAGCCTATATAACCATTTCTTAGGATGTGATAACCCAATACAAGCCCAAAAGTAGAAAAACCATGATCAACCTCAACCTTAGGGGTCGAAGGAGCTTTGAAATTATTTTTGGTAGTAGGTTTTATATAAGTGTGGGGGTGATACCTTAGGACATTGCGAGAATGGCACATTTGTGGAGTAGTTGTTATGGAAAAGGATTGATAAAAATGAAGGAAGGGGTATGAAAATAAAATTTGAAAGATGAACCAAAGAAAAGGCAGCAAAAACAAAGATTTGCAAGAAAAATGCAACACAAGGTTACAAAATAAAAAGTGAAGAAAATTACAAAGGGAAAACTAGAGCAGTGAGCAGTACATAAGATGCTCTCAAAAGACTTGTAGTGTCTTGGGGGGTATAGTCTCCACACTCACAGACTTATTCCCCATTGCTCCTCTCTCCCTTTTTGGTTACTAAGCTCACTTCATCTTTTTATCCTACCTTACCCACGGCCACATTACAAGCCCAAAGCAAGTCCTAATGATCACTACTACATGTGTTTTTAAAGTCGTCAGAAGGAGAGGCTAGTCAAAATGTTAGTAGTACTAGTTAAAATAGAGTATTTTTAGTGTAAACACAACCTTAAACACATGAGAGAATGAGAGCATATACCTTGTGAGAGCTCTGCCATTTTCGATTATGCTTTAAAACTCTTTCATGTTGTTTGTCCCATTTGGATGAAGGTAGGAGTACTTCCATGTGTTGATTGAACACCTTGATATAGGGTGAATGCGTGCTTAGTCTATTTTGTCACTTTGAAGAATTCATTTGGAAAAAGCATCTTATTTCTCACAATCAGTGCTTCCTCATTTCTTTCGTGATGATTTGTTTCTAATTTTGCCCAAGAGTGCAAAAATGTAAGTGTAGGGGTGTGATGAGTCATATTTTGGCCACCTTACAAGGTCTAAAAAGGGGTACAATAGAGACTATCCTGTAACTAAGAAACACAAATTAACTAAGATTCAGATTAGTAACCTAAAAATAAAGAAAACCTAAATCAATGCTAATTGCTTGATTTTAGCTAACAAAAGTTCAACTCAATTGTGCAAGGCCAAAAGCTGGAATCAGGACCAGCCTAGGTCGAGAGGAAGCTGGCTCTAGAGTGATGATTCCATAGGCCGACTTCCATCCGTCCGGATCCGTCCTGGTATGCAAGACCAACTCCAGGTAAAAGGACACATAACCAGCATGGCAATCTAGCACATGGCCAAATGAAGAAATCTAGCACGTGAAGAAAATGGAACACATGAAGGAAATGGAGCACACGACGAATGAGGCAACTAGGAAGCTATTTCCGTTAAAGAGTTAGTTATGGTAATTAGCATGGGACAAGTGTTTAACACGTGATTAATGTGGAACCCGTGAATTAGAGTTAGTTTATTTTCTCTCGGCCAAAACTTGTATATAAAGGACTACATAGATCAGTCTTATGTTAGTAAGTCGCGCTATTACACACACGATCCATTACACACAAACACTTAGTTCAAGATTCTTCCCTCCATGGTGGTGCACGGTGCTTCAATGGCGTCTATCTCGGTCGAATGGATACAGGCTAGAGATTGAGTAGCTGGAGGTCGCCAGAGGAGTCTGTTAGTTTGGCTAACACACTATTGGTGGACTGAACCCTTAGTGCTCTTGTCATCTCCGGTGAGCCACCACCGTTCTTCCATAGCAGTCGCCATGAAAAGCAGATTCCATCACCATTCCATGTAATTTTGTATCAATACCTTATTTGTCAATAAAATTATCTCTTTTTTTTGTTTGTGATTCCTACATATTTCGCTGCTTAGTACTCCATGCTTGCACGAGGAATAGTAAGTCGATAACGTTAGATTAGGCCAATCGAAACCAATCTAACAACTAATTAGGTAATCGCTAAGAAAACCTAAAATCAACCAGGTGTGTAATCCTTACCCCCTCAAGGCTACGATCATGTAAGACCTCCAAAGGCAAGGGACGAATGTGCGGTGGTCGCCTTAGGTCTTTGGGTTGCTTTGGAGTCACAATTAGCGATTAAAGAACTAAAATTATTTCATTGTTCAAACTTGTGTGTTGGTAACATAACTACCATAGAATATCATAATGTAGCTTAGTTCGCATTTACTTTTATACTTAGTTACTTTTTGTCTTACTCTACATTTCCGCAATACAAACCACCTGTTTACCTGCGTTTCAGTCCAAGACTGAGTCCAATCTGACTTTATCACGTCCGTTTGTGTTCGAGTCCATGCTTAGCCGAGACAGTGTCAAATACAGCTCAACCGAGTCTATATCAAATCCGTCTCTGTCGAGAGAGCAAGTCAGCATTCTACACACTTAGCATTTTTGCATAAAACTCTAATTTCCACATTAAGCCATAATTGAACACACTATGTCCTTGAGAGATTCAATCTAGGGCTACGCTATGCTATAGTTAGCCTTAGTTTTATTTGATATGCGTAAGACGACTGAAAAACGAGTTATTAGTAGGCACAGCAATAAAATCCAGAAAACTCGCTTTGAAATTTATTGGACCTTACCAAATTTTGCCTAAAGTCGACCATGTAGCTTACCAAATAGCTTTACATCTCTTCTTGTCAAACATTCACAATGTTTTCCATGTTTCCCAGTTAAAAAAGTACAGCTAAGATCCTTTGCATGTGATAGAACCTAATACAATTCAAAGACAAGAGGCCTTAACCCATGAGGCTTGACTCACATGAATTGAAGATTGAAGGGTGAAGCAATTTAGAGGAAAGGAGATCAATCTTGTCAAGGTTGTATGGAGTGATGGAAAAGAAGATACTACATGGGAATTAGAGGATAAGATGCGAGAATAACATCCATAACTCTTCCTAGGTAAGTGAATTTTTGAGGACAAAAGTTTTCTTGTTAAGGAGTATTGTTACTTCATCTTTTATGTGATTAATTAAGTGACTAAAGTAAGCATAAAATCAAACTACATTTAATTTCAGCGCAAAATCTAGATAAAAAACAAAGTTGCATGTTTTTTTAGAAAGGTCTCGAACAAGATCATAACGTTTTAATATGCTTTTGCAAGGTAACAACCTTCCCTCATGGAATGGAATCCCATTTCAGAGATACCAAGAGTTAGTAACACAATGTTGTCTACGCATTTCTTGAGACAATTAGCACATTTTTCGAGATAAATCACTAGTTGACCTTCTATTTTACAAAAGGTGATTATACCATTTATAGTTAATTATCTTATCACTTTTGTTATAAAATTAAAAAGCTAAACTTACAATTTGAGGTAAAATATACTCAGCCCATTTTCTTGCCTTATTTGGAAAAATTCAGTTTTCCATTCATACCTTTAACCAATGAATGTTCAAACCCCTTTGTTCCATGGATCATGAGCTGCATTAGGACTTCTTCAAGAGACCTTCAACTAAGATTCAAAAGCCTTTACATCCCCTTGAAACCTATGAAATTCATCCCACTCTTTTTGCACCTCCATTGGTGCAAGTTTGAAGTTCCTTCACTAAAGTTTTCTCATTCCAAGCTTCATTCCAAGTAAGGGAAGCTCATGTTTGTATATTTTCATGGTTGAAATAGGTCATATATTAGTCTAGGATGTGACATAACACCATCAAGTTGATGAGCCTTTTCAAATTAGCTTGGACATCTTGAGGTGGCATAGTGGGGAAATGAAAGCACTAATTTGTAAGTAGCAGATACAAAATATGAAATAAGCAACCAAAGTGAAGGTATGCATAATTGAACGAGAAATAATGTAATAAGGAAATGATGCAATTTATTCAGAAAGCATAAAATACTCAAATCTTGATGAACTCATGACAGCTAGTAGTCAAATCTAGAGAGAAAAAAGTGATGTTGGGAGAAGGAATAAATGTCAGAGGGGGGAAGACAGTCCTAGTTCACATCTGTGTTCTCTGCTCCTATCTTTCCACCTATATAAATTATTTTTTGTTAGTGACTCTTACTATATTACTTCTTCTTACTTCCTTAATTCATGGATCAACTACTTCCTGTCCATTTGTTCTAATAGATTCAATCATCCCAAGTGAGGTGGCATTTTCCTCTAATTGCTTAACATGTTCAAATATAGATTAGTTTCTTGGTTGGTAGAGTAGTGATCAAGTGATAAGCTTATTTGGTTCAAAAGACCCCATCAAAAGTAAGATTCCAAATGAATTTATCTTCTCAAAGGTCAACTTTAGAGGGAATTTGATGGAACCTTGGATTCACAATTAAAACAAAAGCTTAGAAAACCAAAAATCCCTCACAAAACATAGTCACTGAAAATTGTAGAAGAAGAAATAGAAAATGGAGAAAGGTAGAAGATGAACTTGAATCCTAATGGATTAGATAAGAGAAATAGAGATTTTCCACAAGAATCTTGGAAACTTGATGAGAATTAGGGTTATTTTTCAAGAACAAGATAAGAGAGAAAGTCTCTCATAAGTGCATAATACAAATTCTATTTTATGTAAAAAATGATTAAGCTAATTACATTTGGACCTTTTATAGTCTTCCACTAATCCTAATTAGCAACTGAACTAATCCAAAACTAAACTAAGACAAGGCCAAAAGGATCCCAATAAGAGTCAAAGGAGCCCAATAAGAGTCAAGTCAATTTTGGCATTCACAAGGTTCACGGATTAGTGATGCCAATAGAGACTGAAAATGCCTAGCAAGGAAAATGGTCATAATTTGTGCCTTTGTCCTAAGAGCAAGATATACAAGAAAAATACTAACATTCTACTGTGAAAATATACTAATAATACTCTTTACAAAGTACTAAATAAGGCCAATTTGGCAACTAATCAAGGTATACAAAGTAAGGTCATCACTAGGCCCTCCTTGGCCTTGAAGGAGGCTTAATTCCTTTTGCACTCCTTCTTGTAGTCTCCTCAACCTACCCCTTGTCACGAGGCCTTGAAGTACAATACTCTTTATGCTCTCCATGTCCTCTTGAGTGTATCTCGAGTCCTAGTCCATATCCACATCATGCTCCCCTTCTTGGAGAGAATTTGTCCTTAAATTTGGTAATGGGGTACCTAAAACAAAAGAAGATAAATCAGAGACATTAAAAGTGTTACTACCCTCATACTCTTGGGGCATATCTACTGTATAAGCATTATCATTCACTCTCTTGAGGATCTTGAAAGGTTCATCCCCTAGGGAGGAGTTTAGTGTTCTTCCAGCTTGGGAACCTTTCCTTCCTTAAATGGAGCCATACTAGGTCCCCTCTCTCAATTTTTTTTTCTTTCTACCCCTATTTGCTTGTTTATCATATTGCCCTACTTTCTTCTCAATGTGAGACCTATCCCTCTCATTGAGCTTCTTAACAAACTAGGCCTTAGAGAGTCCATCCTCATTTAGCCTAGAAGCCACATTTGGTAAAGGCAAAAAATCAAAGGGTGTCAAGGGTTGAACCCATACACCAACTCAAAAGGATAATGAGATGTAGTAGTACTAACTACCTTTTTTAAAAATGAGGATTACAAGGATGACACAAGGATTTTTACTCCTTTACCCATCCTTTTTCAAGGAGTTTCTCAACTTGCTTCTAAATCTCCTTAGATTCTTCAGCATTAGCCCAATAAGCAGACCTATTTGGAAGGAAGTGATAGCGCATATTTGAGGCACCTATGAATGACTTATGTTGGACACATTTGAGGCTAACAATCACACATTGGTTGAGTATTGGGTCATTGAGCATAGTTGACGATAATTGTTAACCCTTGCTTATTTTCAAACTTAATTCTCACTATCAAGTTTATATCTTGTGTAGGCCATATCTAGAGTTACAAACCTCCAAATTGGACAATCTTGGTAGCCCTAGAAATCCAAAACAAAGATCTAAAACTTTTCTTCTTATAGCTTAATCCATTTTAGTCATTTACAATGTCAAAAATGAACTTGAAGCCACTACCTCCACACCACTTTGAATTGGACCTCTCCTTGTTAATTGGTGGGCTTGTTGGGCTGCTCAAGCTTCTGTCCAACCCCATTCTCCATGGAAATTTCAACCATGTGATCAATTAGGAAGTAATTAGGAAGTTGAAGAGTTAGTTAGTCAGTTTTTTTAGTTAGAAATGTGTTAGAGACTCTTGGTTAGGTTAAGTTGAAAGTTGTTGCTTAGAGAGCAAGTTCCGAATTCTTTGACACAGATTTTAATACTACGTTTTCTGGTGTGATTTTTCTCTGCATCTTCTCTATTTTCCTTCTTTCTGTGGATACTGCAAAGTCTTATATGACGATGAACATGGAAGGCTAACTACATTATCAATTGAGGATTCATGATTGCAACCGGTTTGAGCTCCTAATTCCTCACTTTCTTTATGCAATTTTTGTTGTTGTGTTTTCAAATTCTCGTTTTGTTTTCATGATTATGATCTCCCTGCATTTGGATTATATTTCCAGTAGGTAATCGATTGATAACCTGAATTCAGCCAATACAATCTTGAATCTATGCTAATTAGGGGCTACAATTATGAACTCAATATGCATAGACAAATGTTAGGTGATTATCTGAAGAAACTTAGTTGGTTGATATGAAATTACATAATAGTTTAGAAGAGCCATGATAATGAGTTGTATGACTGAATTCTTGAGTTAATGTCTCTTACTTCGTTTAAAATCAATTATGTTATGTCAATTTACCTTTGCAATTCCTATTCTAAACAATCCCCTTTTGTTATTCTGGTTTCTACATAATTTCTTGCATAACATTCTAATCTGATTTCTGTGATGCATGATTAGGCATGGTAAGAGTGTGTCCTTGTGAGAATTGACCTAGGTTGGTCCCTACACTACAAAACTTAAAGGACACCTAGTGATTTGATATTGTGTCAACAACATTATTAAATTGGCTTTGTTGTCGGAGATACATGTTGTTGTGACCTATTCTTGTAATATTTAGTCTTTTTTTGGTGTTGTGGTACTGTAGATCTAGTAGAAATCATAGGGGCTAAAAATTTGACTAACACAAAATTGGCTAGAAGTTGGTCACAAGGTAGAAAAAATTCATACAAAAAGGCCACCCTATGAGGGATAAGCATGGTGGCCAAGGCCTGAGTTTGCCAAATTCGATCATTTAGACCACTTTTTCAATTTTTTCATTTTCATGATTTTTAAAAATCACCAAAAAAATCTAGAAAATCATAAATACATCATATAATGTCACTATGGTGTTAAAATTTTTTGGTATCATTTTTACCCCCCATATACCCTTCTTGACATGTCTTTACTATTACAGGGGCATTTTGGTCATTTCATTGTTTGTTGTTTTCTTCTGGTGTTTTTGTAGTTTATGTCAATTTGTTTTTGTTGTGTATGACTAGGAGTGGTTCTGGTAACTTGCATGCTTATGATCCAGAGATAGATAGAACACTTCATAGGTTAAAAAATTTTAGGAGTAATTAAGTAGTTAATAATAGTAGTCTTAATTGTAGTGTTTCTACATTTAATTCTATTAGTAGTACTAGTGCATTTGATCTTTCTAACAATGTTGATTCTAATTCTGATCTTGGTAGTTCTGGTACTAGTTCTAATTCTAATTTTGGTGTTAGTGTATCTCAATTTGGCCTGGATAATATGGAGAACAATGACAGGACCTTAAAGTAGTTGGCTACACCTAATGTCATGTATCAACCTTGGTGTATTCAATATCCTGAATTGGAACAAGCTCACTCATATGAGCTTAAGTTTGGACTAATACATTTGTTGCCTAAGTTTCATGGTCTTGTAGGTGAGGACCCCCACAAGCATCTCAAGGAGTTCCTGTTATGTGTTCCACCATGAGGCCATGGAATCCCTAAAGACTACATCAAGATGAAGGCATTCCCTTTCTCCTTTGATGGAGCTGCTAAGGACTGGCTATACTTGCAACCAGTACTATTTAATACATGGGTAGACATGAAGAGGATGTTCTTAGAGAATTTCTTTCCCACATCTAAAACAGTTGGCGAGTGTGCATAGACTACAAGAAGATAAATCAAGCAACTCGCAAGGACCACTTCCCTCTACCATTTATTGATCAAGTTTTGGAGAGGTTGGTAGGGAAATCCCATTATTGTTTTTTGGATGGCTTTTCAGGTTACATGCAAATTCATATTGCACCGACATATCAACACAAGACCACTTTCATCTGCTCGTTCGTCACATTTTCCTACCCTAGGATGTCATTTGGCCTATGCAACACCCCAAGCACCTTCCAAAGGTGTATGATTAGTATTTTTCTGACTTATTAGAGAGTTGCATGGAGGTCTTTATGGACGATTTTATGGTGTACGATCATTCATTTGATGCATGTTTGGAGAGTTTGTCTAGAGTTTTAGATAGGTGCATTGAGACTAACCTTGTGCTGAACTTTGAGAAATGTCACTTCATGGTAACTGAAGGTATAGTCCTAGGGCATCTAGTTTCTAATAGAGGTATTGAGGTCGACAAGGCCAAAATGATATTATTGCTTCTCTCTCTCACCCCGCATTTGTGCAGGAAGTTCGCTCATTCCTTGGACATGCAGGTTTTAACAGGAGATTCATCCAAAATTTTAGCAAAATAGCCTTGCCATTGTCCAAACTTTACAATAGGATGTGGAGTTTGTCTTTTATCAATCATGCATTGAGGCCTTTTAGGAGCTGAAAAAGAGACTCACCACCACTCCCATCCTTCAGGCACCTGATTGTGAGCTTCCTTTTAAGCTCATGTGTGATGTCTCTAACCTGGAACTTGGGGCGGTTTTAGGCCAACTAGTTGGCAAGCATTCACATGTTATAGCTTATGCATCTCACACATTGGATTCGGCCCAAATTAATTACACCACCATTTAGAAGGAACTTTTATCTATTATTTTTGCATTAGATAAATTTCGTTTTTATTTGCTTGACTCCAAGATCATTATTTTCTCTGACCATGCAGCTTTAAAATTCTTATTGAAGAAGCTCGATGCAAAACCAAGATTGATTCATCGGATGCTTCTCCTTCTAGAATTTGATATAGAGATCAAAGACAAGAGTGGAGTACAGAACTTAATAGCTAACCACTTGAGCATAATTGAGAGGAGAATTAACCCTCTACCTATTAGAGATGATTTCCCTTATGAGCAGCTCATGTAGCTAGATAGTATCAACCCATGGTTTGCTAACATTGTTAATTATCTTGTTACATCTATTTTACCTCATGAAGCATCCAGATCATAAAAGGATAAAATTAAGAGTGATGCTAAATATTATGTGTGGGATGATTCATATTTGTTGAAATTTTGTAATTATCAGGTCATTCGCAAGTGTATACCAGATCATGAGATCCAACCAGTACTCTAGTTTTGCCACTCTACATCCATAGGCGTGCATTATGGGTCACAGCAGACAACTAGGAAGGTATTGGATAGTGGATTTTATTGGCCTACCATTTTTAAGGATGCGTATCACTTCGTTACCACCTGCAAGCAATGCCAAAGAGCTGGAGTGGCCATTACCCGCAAGCATGAGATGCCCCAACATCCTATTCTTTTTTGTGAAGTCTTTGATGTTTGGAGTATTGATTTCATGGGTTCATTTCCTATTTCTTATGGTTATGCTTATATTTTGCTTGCTATTGATTATGTTTTAAGATGGGTGGAGGCTAAGGCCACCAAAACTAATGATGCTAAAGTCATGGTGGATTTTGTTAGATTAAATATTTTTTGCAGGTTTGGTGTGCTTAAAGCTTTCATCAGTGACCAGGGGAGTCATTTCTGCAATAAGACCATGTCCACCTTGCTTGAGAAGTATGGGGTGGTGCATAGGGTGGCTACTGCTTATCATCCCCAAACCAATGGGCAGGCCAAAGTGTTTAATAGAGAGATCAAGCAAATTTTGCAAAAGGTGGCGAACCCCAATAAAAAGGATTGGAACTAGTTGTTAGAAGATGCTCTTTTGGCTCATAAGACCGCTTACCGAACCCCGTTAGGAATATCCCTTTATCGGATAATTTTTTGTAAGGGGTGTCACCTTCCAATAGAAATAGAGCATCATGCATATTGGGCAATAAAAAAGTGTAACTTGGCCTTTGACCAAGCGGGCAAGGAAAGAAAGCTTCAATTGCAAGAACTTGAGGAGCTTTGCTTGGAGGCCTACGAGAACTCCAAGGTTTACAAGGAAAAATGAAGCTTTTCCATGACAACATGATCTTGAGAAAAAGAGTTCAAAGTGGGTCAAAAAGTGCTTTTGTTCAACTCTTGTCTTAAGCTAATAGCAGGTAAGCTTCATTGTAAAAAGGATGGACTATTTGTCATTACTAATGTCTTTCCCTATGGTGCAGTTGAAATAAGAAATGAGGCTACCAACAAGACCTTCAAAGTCAATGCGCACCAACTTAAGTTATTCCATGAGTGTCCAACAATGATGGAGGGTGATGTGGAAGACCTCTCATTGGTCAAGCCAACCCTCTTGGAAATGTAAATAAATACACCTTGAGAGAGTTTTACCCCCCTTCCCTTATGGTTATTAATGCTTACGTCATGTTGATATATGTCTACATTGAGGACAATGCTTCTTTTAAGTGGGGGGTGTTTTAGTAGTATGTGTTTTACTATTTTATGATTGTTTTGTTTTGTTGTTTTTTGTTTTCTGTTTTCGCTGTTTTCTGCTATTTTTTAAGTTTTTTTTGTTTGCTATCAATTTCGTTTTTGCTAAAAAGAAAAAAGAAAAATATATTTTACAATTTTTAGCACTTTTTAATGGATTTCTAGGTTGTATAAATTATGAATAGTTGCATCATCCTTGATTAAGAGGTTTCACAATTTGATATGAAACCATTTTTTGCATCTTTAGTGTAATGAGTGACTTGAAAATTAAAGTTTGAATCATTGGTGATAGAGCATCTATCATTGTGAGATTTTGAGTCTTGTATGTTGATGGCTTGCATCTTGTCATTCTCTTTTTTTGTGTGTGTGATTTGCACATGTGTTGTTAGTTACTCTAGGTTTTGCCTTGATTCTCTTTTATACTTCTTGTCTTACAATTGGTGATATGATTTAGGCCTTCTTTCTTTATAGCCACTAGCCAAATGGATTTACCTGCCATTAAATCCCTTGCTTACCCCTTTTGAGCCTATCTAACCATTTCTTTGATATTATAGCTCATTACAAGACTAAAGTGGAAAATCATGATCACCCTAACCTTAGGGGTTAAAGGAGCTTTGGAATTGTTTTGGAAATGGGTTCTACATAAGTGTATGGGTGATACTCCAAGACATTGCTAGTGGTACATTGATAGTTTGACTTGTGCAAGTGGTACTTGTTATGTTGTGATGATTTGTTTTTGGGAAAAAAAGTGGTACATTGATAGTTTGACTTGTGCAAGTGGTACTTGTTATGTTGTGATGATTTGTTTTTGGGAAAAAAAAGTGTATGGAAAAAAAATCAAAGAAAGAAAAAATCCAACAAAATGGTTGAAATAAAAAACAAGTGCAACAAAAGATTGTAGAGGTGCAACAAGGAGAAGTGAAATTGAAAAAAAAAAAAAAAGAAATTAGAGGAAAGGAGTCAAAGTGGACTTTACTTGTCTTGAAATGCTTTGCATTAGTTTGATTGACTTGTATTATTTTTGGGGTGATCTTCATGCTTATTGACTTATTCCTCATTGCTCCTCTTCCCTCTTTGGTTGTACAAGCTTAAATCACTTTTCATATCCTATCTTGTCCTTGACCATATTATAACCTTAATAAAAGCTCTTTTGATCATTTGTGCATGTGTTTCAATTTGTAGAAATTAAAGGCTAGTCAAAGCTTGGTAGTACTAGTTAGCATAGGATACTTGAGTGTAAACACAAACCTAAACACTTAAGAGATTGAAAGTATATATGTTGAGAGAGTTCTATCATTTGTGGGTTACTCTTTAATTTTTATTGTTCCTTTGTTTGCTTTAGATGTTAAAAATAAATTCATAGATTGTTGGGTACCTTGATTCTAGGATGCTTGTACTCTTATTCCTTTTATTGACTTAAGGATTCATTGGAAATGCATTTTATTTTGTACTCAATACTTAGTTCATTCACTTCATTTCCTTTTCCTTTATATTTTTTGTTTGATTTTGCTCGGAGTGCAAAAGTTCAAGTGTGGGGGTATTTGATAGCGCATATTTGAGGCACCTATGAGGGACTTATGTTGGACATATTTGACATTATTGTGTGAATAATAATCACACATTGGTTGAGTATTGGGTCATTCAGCTTAGTTGAGGATAATTGTTAATCTTTGCTTATTTTTGAACTTAATTCTCTCTATGAGGTTGCTATCTTGTGTAGGTCATATCTAGAGCTACAGACCTCAAAATTGGACAATTTTGGTATCCATAGAAAGCCAAGACTAAGATCTAAAACGTTTCTTCTTACAGCTCAACCCAGTTCGGTCATTTACAATGTCAAAAATGGACTTGAAGCCATTGCCTCCGCACCACTTTGAATTGGACATCTCCTTGTTAATTTGTGGGCTTGTTGGGCTACTCAAGCTTCTGTCCAAGCCCATTCTCCATGGAAATTTAGACCATGTGATCAATTAGGAAGTATTTAGGAAGTTGAAGAGTTAGTTAGTTAGTTTTTTTAGTTAGAAACGTGTTAGAGACTCTTTATTAGGTTAAGTTGAAAGTTGGTGCTTGGAGAGCAAGTTTTGGATTCTTGGACACAGATTTTTCTACTACGTTTTCTGGTGTGATTTTTTTCTGCATCTTCTCTGTTTTCCTTCTTTCTGTGGATACTGCAAAGTCTTCTATGGCGATGAACATGGAAGGCTAATTTCGTTATCAATTCAGGATTCATGATTGCAACCGATTTGAGCTCCTAATTCCTCACTTTCTTTATGCAATTTTTGTTGTTGTGTTTTCAAATTCTCATTCTATTTTCATGATCATGATCTCTCTGTGTTTGGATTATATTTCCATTAGGTAATCGATTGATAACCTGAATTCAACCAATACAATCTTGGATCAATGCTAATTAAGGGCCACGATTGTGAACTCAATATGCATAGACAAATGTTAGGTGATTATCTGAAAAAAACTTAGTTGGTTCATATGAAAATGCATAATAGTTTAGAAGAGCCATGATAATGAGTTGCATGACTGAATTCTTGAGTTAATGTCGCTTACTTCGTTTAAAATCAATTATGTTATGTCAATTTACCTTCGCAATTCCTATTTTAAACAACCCCCTTTTGTTGTTCTGGTTTCTGCATAATTTCCTGCATAACATTCTGATCTGATTTCTGCGATGCATGATTAGACATGATAAGAGTGTGTCTTGTGAGAATCGACCTAGGTTGGCCCTTACAGTACAAAAATTAAGGGATACCTAGTGATTTGATATTGTGTCGACAACATTATCAAGGAGGCACCAATAATGAGGTCAATGTGATGCTTTATCCCCCTCAAAGGAGGCAAACCTTGAGGCATCTCTTTGGGGAAGATCCCTTTACACTCTTCAAGCATATCCTAGAAACCTATAGCAAATCAAGTAAAGGAGAAGTAACATGAAAGCTTATAATAGTAGGCAATAATAATAAGGGTTCCTTCCTAACTAGAAGTACCATCTTCACTTCCTGTCTACCTAAAAGGAGTGTCTCTTTCCCCTCACTAGCACTATTTCTTTTCTCACTTTTCATTTTCTCTTTTTCCTTAGACTTCTCTTTTTTTCCTCTTTCTTTTGTCTTACATTCTTGCTTTTCTCTCTTATTTTCTTACTTTCTTTTTCTCTTGGCCTTTTCAGCCTTTGCTTTTTCTTTCTTTTCTTCCTTTTTTTTCTCATTTTCACTTGATCCTTACTAACCTCTTTTAGAGATAAAAGCTTAAGAACCATCTTTTTTCTTGAGTGTACAAAAGTGAATCTATTTGAGACTCCATCATGGGTCACTTTTCTATCATGTTGTCATGGCCTACCTAACAAAATGTGAGTGACTTGCATGAGCACCACACAAAATATCATCTTTATAACCCCCAAGGGTTATGGCCAATAACACTTACCTATCCACTATAGACTCTCTCTTCTCACTAAGCCATTGCAACTTATAAGGCATAGGGTGAGGTAAGGTAGGTAAGGCTAACTTCTCCACTAGCCTAAGGCTAGTCACATTAGCACTACGTACACCATCAATGATGATAGGGCACAAATTTCCTAAAACCAAGCACCTAGATGGAAAATAGTCTCTCTTTGGCTCTCGGTTTCCTCTTCAATAACATTACTCATAAGCCTCCTCACCATGAGAAGGCCTCCCTCATAGTGGGTATCTTTACTAGAGGACTATCCTCCACTTGAGAAAGAAGAATCCTCACATGAACTTTCACTATCCACCTCGCCATTCTCCTTCAACACCATAGTCTTCTTATTATGGCATTAGGAGGCAATATGGCATTTCCCTAGCACTTAAAACACTTAATACTACTTGATTTGGATGTACTAGAGGTGGGAAATGGTGTCACCTTTTTTCGGCCTTGGGAGACATCACTCCCTTTCTTGGGACTCTTATCCCTTCTAGGCCTTTCCTTCTCCCTTTCTTTATCCTTCCAACTACTACTATGATAAGGTTTTCTAGAGGATAACTTACTCTTGGGTTAAGCTTCCACTTTAGTGGCTTGATTGACTAAATCCTCTAAGGTACTATAATGGTGGAGTTCCACTATGTCTTGGATCTCCCTATTTAGCCCATGCAAAAAATCTAGCCAAAGTGGTCTCTAGGGAGTTTTCAATTTACACCTTTATCATGAAAATTTCCATCTCTTTATAATACTCCTCTACACTTTTAGACCCTTGGTACAACCTTTTCAATTTAACATAAAGGTTTCAAGCATAGTAGGAGGACACAAATCTCTTCCTCAACTCCCTTTTCAATTCAGCCCAACCATTACAAGTTGGCTTCTTCATCGTCCTCACATGATACATGATTTTGTACCACCATACCAAGGCATAATGACTGAATTCTAAAGTGAATAGCTTCACTTTTAAGTCCTCCCTAATGTCATGGCACTCAAATAATTACTCCACCCTCATCTTCCAATCTAGGTAGGTATTTGGATTTTTTTCACCTAAGAAAAGGGGGAAATTTGCACCTCACACTCTCTAAGTCATCCCTCTTTGGCTCCAACCTCTCCCTCCTATTCCTTCAATGTTTTCAACCCTCTTTTGATGACCATGCTTATGGCTCTTATGGGATCTAGAAGATCCACTCGCATGTCCCTCTTCATGGCTAGCCTCACTCTCTTGCATGGAAGGTTGTCTATGTTCTTCCCTTCCCTACTTAAGACTTCCACCTTTGCATTAAAACTTTTAGTGTCTCTCCTTAATAAATCTAAGCCTTCCTTATTCACCTTTTCCATCCTATCAAGCTTCTCCCCCAACTTGGCCTCTAGCCTTCTCATTTGTTCAAACAAGTTTTGTGTTTTGGGTGAATAGTTCTCCCTCTCTTAACTAGAGTCCCCATATAGTGTTTTCTCCTTATCTAAACCCACTCAAACAACTCTCAACCTCCTTACTACTACACTAAAACTGAGAGTATTCTAATGGCTAAACCTCACCACTCCCTAAGTGTTTAACACTCATACTCATGTTTCACATTTTGTTACTCTTTTCCTAATGTACTCTCTTGCCTTTTCCCACTCAAGGCTCTGCTCTATGTCTTGTACAAGAATCCTACTACATAGATCAAGATTCAAGCTGCAAGTGAAAGATAATCAAATCTCTACAAACTCTTAAGAAAATTTAAGAAGGAAAACTCTAAGACAAAACTAGGAGTCCAAGAAAGACAAGCAAGAAAAGTTCAAGAAAGAAAGCTAAACTCAAATGGAATTAAATAAGACAAGTAAGAAGACTCAATGACTAAGAAAATGAACTAAAAGTGCATGGAAAATACAAACATACATTGTTATTCACAATAATATTCAACACACTACAAAATTATGCACACAAACTAGTCAAACTAGAATTCTAGAAACTATGTGTATCATTTGTTTTTGCATGGGACCTTACACTAACTTTTCTTTTGTTTTTCTTTTTCCTTGCTTTTATGTGGCTATGCTTTGTTTTCACTGCACTTTTGTTGGCCACTAATCAATCTTTTTCTTTCACTTTTGAACTTTTTTTTTTTTCACAAACACTTTTGATCCACAATTTTTTTGACAACACCACAATAATTCTCACCACAAACTAATGTGCAAAATATCAAAAACAATTCATCAAACACTTGTGTGCAGTTCAAACACGTGTAGTACAACACCTTACAAGAGTTAAAACTTCACAAAACTATTGAAATTCAACCACAATAGCATAGGTGAAAACTAGTAGCAACATATACAATACAAATTTCAACTATTTAACATCATATCACTTGTAAATAAAAAATCTCCAAATCTTCCATGTATGAACCCTAGAAAATCAAATCACAAGCTAGGATAGGAGTTTTGCAAAACTGAACTATGAGAAGGTGGATGTGTGTTAGGTGAACAAAATCTAACAAACTAGAAGCAAAACAACTAAGGATTGAAGCTAGAATTGAAGAAATGGTTACTTACTTGGAGTTTGCCCAAAGCTCTGAGTCTTCCAAGGTTTTCGCTGCAATTGATGCTTTAATCCAGTACTTAAGTGATGATTGAAAGCTCTGAATACCACTTGATGGAATCTTGGATCCATAAGCAACACAAAAAGCTTAGAAAACCGAAAATCCTCACAAAACATAGTAACAAAAAATTGTAGAAGAAGAAAAAAAATGGAGAAAGGTAGAAGATGAACTCGCAACTAATCCTAATGGATTAGATCAGAGAAGTAGAGATTCTCCACAAGCATCTTGCAAACTTGATGAGAATTAGGGTTCTTGTTCAAGAACAAGAGAAGAGAGAAAGTTTCTCACAAGTGCATAGCACAAATTCTATTTCATGTAAGAGGTGATTAAGCTAATTAAATTTGGAGCTTTTATAGTCTTCCACTAATCCTAATTAGCAACTAAAATAATCCTAAACTAAACTAAGACAAGGCTAAAAGGAGCCTAATAAGAGCCACGTCCATTTCGACACTCACAAGGTTCACGGATTAGTGATGCCAATGGAGACCGAAAATGCCTAGCAAGGAAAATGGTCCTAATTTAGGCCTTTGGCCCAAGAGAAAGTTATAAAAGAAAAATGCTAATATTCTACTATGAAATATAGTGAGAATACTCTTTACAAAGTACTAAATAAGGCCAATTTGACAACTAAACAAGGTTTACAAAGTAAGGCCATCATTGGACCCTCCTTGGCCTTGAAGGAGGCCCAATTCCTTTTGCACTCCTTCTTGTAGTCTCCTCAACTACCCCTTGTCATGGGGCCTTGAAATGCAGTACTCTCTATTCTCTTCATGTCCTCTTGGGTGTCTCCTAAGTCTTGGTCCATATCCACATCAGCATTAAAGCTAAAATCTATACTCAAAACAAAATGGGAAGCAATTGAAAGAATTTAGACTCATCCCACTAACCATTTTCATCCACATAATCTATCACCCTATCACTCAATAAAGAAAAAGGGAGACTTTTAATGATTATTTTTTACAATATCACACCCGAAGGAAACCACCTATAGTCCAAAATTTAACATTTTTCCCTTTATCAATAACCCATCTACCACCTTTCATAATCCATTTCATAATCCATTCCCAAATACTTTGAATTGCTCTCCAAATATTTGAGCACATTTTCCTTTTAATGATAGCATATTAGTCGGGATAGTCTTCATACCACATTTTTATTTCTTTCTAACTATCTTCGCTCAAATTGCATCTAGATTGTTTATAAGCCTTTAACCCAATTTTAAAATCAAAGCTTTATTGAAGTCATGTAATTGTAGAAACCCCACACCTCCCATATTTTTAGGTTTGTAGAATTTAGACCGAGCAATAGTGTGATATCTACATTCTCCCTTAGATCCACCCCAAATAAAGTCCTTATTCATTTGTTCTAGCTTGTTGCAAACTCTTTTTGGTAGAAGAATGGTTTGCTTGGTATAAGTTGGAAGAGTTGCCACTACAAAATATGCAACGCTTTTCATTACAATAGTAACTCATAATAAAAATATAAAATTTATTGTTGAAATTTAAATTTTAAAAGTCAAAGAGGTTTGAAACATTATTTCAATTCTGATAAAATGACTAGTAATAATAAATGTTCCCATAAAATAAAAAAAATTATACGCAAACTTAATAATTCCTTATACAAGTCATATCTAAGTACCACAAAACATTGAGCATCTAAGTACCATTATTTCAATTCTGATAAAATGACTAGTAATAATAAATGTTCCCATAAAATAAAAAAAATTATACGCAAACTTAATAATTCCTTATACAAGTCATATCTAAGTACCACAAAACATTGAGCATCTACTAACAAATTCAAATAATAAATAAATAAACAAAATTATTTAGCCACAAATAATCTTCATTCAACTAAACATTAACTAGTTTAAAGGAAAGCTAAATAAATAAATACCAAGTATTCCAAGTATCTCCGATCTCAACAATTTTCGTCCTCATATTATGAAAACAACACTTTTAATGAAATATAATCTAAGTGAATAAAATTAAGTTCAAAAAGAGTTTGCAAATAGTATTTGTTCTCAGCCAGTCGTAACCGAAAAAATCATCCATGGTACTTGCGGATTAAACTTATAAAAGAATTATTTACATATCAAGTATAAATCATTCACTCACATATGTACTAAAAATAAAGGATTTTATAACCAAACAATCTTAACCCAAAACATTAAATTGTCAACTTCATACAGAAACCATTTGTTAATCAAGTGTAAGACATACACTTCTTGTATATACTTACAATAATATAATAGTTTTCATAATCAACATTTATACCTCAAAGACTTAATTTGTACAGTACTTGGTGATTCCCAGAATCACCTTACTTAACTCCTTAGTTCTCAAAAACTAATATGAATTCTAGATTTAGTTATCTTTTTGGATTGCAAAACCAATGTGAATTCCTAACTCATTCTGAATGCTAAATTTACTTATTCCTTTTGGTTCCCAGAACCATTGTAAGTCCTTGACTCATTATGAATCCTAGATTCACTAAGGTATATGAGCTCGTACTCACACAATGCCATCCCATTACCTTTCTCATCCTGAATAAAGGTAACTTATATCTCATCTCATATGTAGGTATGTTAAATAAATATATATCCCATCTCGAATGGTGATATTCTTCATCCTATTCCCAAAATAAGATTTATATCATCATTCCTTCTTAGAAGGTAATGACTGACTCTCACTGTTAATAAAATGTCATCCCCGATGACTATCAATTGGGTTCTCAATCCTATACATCAATAACAATTTTCAAAATTATACCATGACAACAATATAATATCATAAACACTAACGCATAATGTAAAACAATGTATATGTATATAAATAAATCTATGTAATTATACAAACATCCCATATATATCTAATATATACTCTTATCTAAACTTGTATTTTCTTTGTATATACAAAGTTAAAGATTTGTTTGAAATGTTTATGCTCACTTTGTGAATCATCTCTATGTAAATTCTTTTTACTTTATGTGATAACCTGGAGAGGCTAAGTATTAAAGAATATTTGGTTACTAGTAATTTGGGTTGTAGATTACAAGTGTGTAAAGTCTTAAGAGACTAAGAATACTTGTTATAAATCATTTTGGCTCAGTGAAGAATCATTCAATGGAATGGATTGGACGTATCTCCGAGTTGTATAGTGATGAATTGTAAAGTGAACTATGATGATAAACAACTTGTATTGATCGTTATATCCCTTTTTTTAGCTTTTGTTCATGCTTTGGATGGTCTATTCAAAACCTTTGTTTTAAACTTATATTTGTTGTGAAAAGTTTTTTAAGTGCTTAAAAATCACACATAATTCAATTCCTCCTTCTTGTGTGTAACTTGTTATCTTCAATCTTCAATATATATATCTTTTAAGAAGTTTGGAAATACACATACACACAATTTAACCTCATTCTTGTGTGTACTCTTATCATTTAAACTTCCTTATCAACCAGCTCAATGCCTAAGGTGAGACACTCTAAGCCACAATTCTATGGAGTTGTTGAGGGAGTGAATGAGATGGCATCGATCTTGTGGCAAGATCATCTAGAATCATCATGCCAAATTTATTTTAAGCTTCTCAACTAACATTGGTATTTTCTCAGTATCTCGAACTAAATTGGGAGATATTAACCAGAGATTAAAGTTAATTATTAATAGAGAATTAAATCTAACTAAAGTGAAGTTTAATTCTTAAATAATAATTATCTTAATAGGAGATGATTGTTCTAAAATATATCTTTGTTTTACTTTTATAAATAAAATTATTATTCTATTCTTATAAATGAAATTATAAATTTGATTCGATAAAGATGACCATTTTTGTGAAATTAATCAAATCGTAAATGCATTAGTGAAACAATTGTAAGAAAAAGGAATGATTTGTTATAAATTTTTCTATTTTTGAACCGACTTTTTAGGATTCTTCTTTTACATAGAATTGTAAGTTGGAGACTTTGGCTACAAATGAATCTCAACTATAAATATCACGTTAAAACATATGTAACTGACCCCAAAACAAGCCATAATTGTATTGAACTTGTCTATTTCTAATTTTCTACCAAGTTGGTTGGAGAAAACGGGCAGAACCGGAAAACTATATTATATCAGAATTTGTTGCCTGCACGTCTGGAACTCAACGCCATTGGATAGAAAAATTATCCTTTTAGGGGGATAAAACCACCAGGTGCTTGGGCGTGGGATTAATTTATTAATTTTTACTCCCAGGTTTGGTCAGTGTCAATCACTTGCAGCTAATTTTAGAGGGATGCCAGAAAAAACAAATTGATAAAGAGGATAGGACTCTATTAGATGTTCTTACAGCAAATCATTATATTATAATTAGATTTATAAATCACCTTAGTTTCGCAGTTCTAACTTAATTAATAGTTCTTTATTCAAATTTTAGACATATAAATGCATTAAATATTTAAAGAATGAGTTTTGTACTGTCATGGAGGATATAAAAAATAATTAGAACCTTATTGATCAGTTTTATATTTTCTTTTTTGAAAAGTAATTACATATATTTCTTAAAAGAATAAGTATTTAATAAAACTTTGCTTATGATATATTTTTAATAGAGATAAGTTATGTTAATCTAGTAAGTTATTATTCGTACATTGCATGGATGTTTATAGATTTTAATAGAAACAAATTATAGAGAATGGATATTTTTATTATTTAATTATAAATATTCAACTATATTAAGTAAGAATAGATTAAAGAGATAAGACTTATAAAATTGAGAGAAAATTATGAAAATAAATTATCTGAATCAAAACATACTATCTTTATTTATATAATATGTCAAAACTTAAATTCAAAAATCAAAATTTAAATTAGGATTAATTAATTTTATAATAATCTTATTAAAGTTTAGTTTATCCAAAAAAAAATACATTTTTCTTGATTAGTGTATTAAGATTTAAAATACATATATGATAAAAATTAAGTATTAAAGTTTTTTTAAAATAAAATAAAAAATAAAATGTTCAATATAAAAAAAAACATAGAATTGCTCCTAAAAATATTGTTGTTAATTAATAAGTAAAATTTATAATATAAGATACATACACACTTATACTCCAAATGAGATGTATTCATTCTACGAGGATTTAAGATAAGCAGAGGTGTATGATAAGCATGTAAATTTTCTCATTTAAAATAAGATGCTTTACGTTTATTTTTCAAGAATAATTATAAATATTATTATAATATCTTTTTATTGATCTTCTTATTATTAAATAAACATTATATTTTTATGTTTTTAAGATATTAAATTAATGTATTTATTTTTATTTAATATTTCCTTTATAAAATATCAAAATATAAAAAAGAATTATAAGAAGATTTGACATTAATGGTGTATTAAACTCTCTGTCAAGGCCAAGGAAGATGTCTATTAGTCGTGAAGAAAAAGAAAAACATAATGGTGTACATCAGAGCTGTTAAATTAAAGAAGCTATATATTTGTCTTTTATTGTCATAAGAAATGTTGAAAAGAGAATATTCTATTAAAAGATAGAGAAGGACTTTGGTAATTTTAGTGCATCAAAACAAATTATTCTTCGATCACTGGTGATAATCTTTTTAGTAAAAAAATATGTGAATCGCCTCGGCGGCGCAGCCTAGGACTCGCAATTCTACTCCACCTTCTCTTTTTTATAATTATAATTTGTTTTTTATATTATCATAAAGATCCGTTTTTATTTTTATTTATTTTTTAATATTTTGTTTCTTTAGCGCTTAAATTCAAGTTGTTACGGGGCTTTTAAAAATAATTATTTTTATTTTGAAACATAATTTTTAATTATTTTTATTTATTTAATAAATAAAATTTATCTCATTAAATTTATTTATAAAAAATTATAAAATTTAATTAAGGTTCAAATAAAAAAGAATTAGTTAAATTTTTTTTAGGTCTATAACTTTTTTATTCAAACTTTAATTGAATTTCATAATTTTCATATATATAAATTTAATAAATAATTTTATGTTTTAAATAAATAAAAAATAATTAAAATTATGTTTCAAAATAAAAAATTGATTAATTTTATTGAAAGAATAATATTAATTTAAATTTAAAAAATAAAAAATTAAAATAAATTTTTTAAAAAAATATCAAAATAAGTTTTTTTTAAATGAATTATCCTCTTTCTTTATTAATGTTGGGTATTCTAAGCTACCAACATACCCGCAGTATTAAATGCAGAAAACATTAAATTCCTTTTCTATTTATTAAATAAAGAAAATGTTAAATAAGTTTAATAAATATCTTAAAAGTACTAATTTAAGAATACTAACATTTAATTACTTAAAATATATATGAAATAAATTTTATATTTTAAATATAATAAATATTTATCCTATAAGTTTTTTATTTTTATTTCCTCAACTAACCCTTTAAAAAATCCTTAACAATTGTCAAAAGGATGGTAATATTATTTTTTCTACAAAAGTTCCGGACACGTAATAAATGCCATGTCAACAAGTCGTGAAGAGATAATATCAAAGGATAATTTTGTAATTTTAACACGAAGGTATATATCATGGTCTTATAGTTTATTCGACTTAAATACTTGGGTTCAGAGGATTCAGAGGATATTCTGCTTAACTTCATTGGCTTCTTTCTTGTGTTTTTCCGATACTGGTGTTTCTGTAAGTTAAATAAGAGGTGATGCCGTTGAAATTTAAGTGATAAAGAGGATACCCTCAATTCATCTCCTAAATCCTAATTTGCAGGTACTAATTTCTTCTTAATTTTTCTACCATTTTCTTATTACAAGTAACCAATAATCCAGGTTGTTTATCTAGTAAGATCAATCTCTTTTCTATACGTCAATAAGTATAGTATATTATATTTTTATTTTTTATCTTTTTTATTATTTGTTTACTTAGTTTCTGTAACTCTCTTAAAAGTTATTGATTTCGAGAGTTTTTTCTTTTTTTTCCAAAAATAAAAAATCTCTCTTATATGTTCTTCAATATTTAGCTATGAGAAAATACTGTACAATAATAAGCAAACAACATAAAGAAAGAGAAGTCTAAGTAACATTCTAGTATTTTTTTAATACTTTTTATTATTTGTTATAATTTAATAAAATTATAAATTTTGTTGAGTTCTACCTCTAAATCAGAAGAAAATTTTATTAAAGAAAATGTAAGAAAAATATATAAAAAAAACAGAGTAACTTGATATGTCTGGCTGGATTGAATCTCTGTGAACATATAACTATTTTTTTTCCATTTTATGTATATGCAATGCATCAAAACAAAGGTTTTCATATAGGGATGGGTTCTTATGTTCTGAAAGGAGGGACGATTATCAAATCAAATCTGATGTAATCTATACTAATTTTAAAAAATAAAGTAGATAACATACAGAGCTAGCTATTAGTTATATATCTTTTGAAGATGTATAATCGGGGGACATAGCAACAAAAATAAAAGGTTAAACACACAACATAATAAAGAATAATAATATTAGGTATAACGCCAACAGTTTTTGTCTAAAAAAGATATTTAAAATTATTTTTTTATTAATTACGTGGATACACTGTACACCCTACACATTGATCAAATAAAATATTAAGTATAACTAAATATATTTAATTTTTCACAGTGATGGTATATTCTTGCTCATAAAAGAATATCGTATATATTCTATTGAGTTTAATTTGCATACCCTACCCTGTTACTTGTTAACGCAAAATAAATTCATATAGAGATCTAATAAAAGTTTACTTAATTATTATTTTTATATTATATTAATGAATAGAATGACCTGATAAAATAATTGAATTTTATTAAATATTTATATAAAAATAATTTACACTTTTATGTAAATTAATTTCTATTCTAATTATATTAAATATTCATAATAATTAAAAAATATATTATTTAAATGATTTTTATACCTTTTTATATTTTAATTTTAATCATTTATTCAAATCTAAAAAATAAAGATTCATAATCATCTTTGTTTTTTAATACCTGTCCTGGCGGTAACTTTTCGGTTTTTGATTTTTAAACTCAAAATTTAAAAAAAGTCATATTTAGATAAAAAAAAATTGTTGAATTGTTTTTAAATAAATTTCAAAACTATTTTGACTCACTTTTGAAAACATAAAAAGGATTTTTTTTTTAGTTCTAGTTTTAAGTTTTTAGAAGTTGTCCTAATCTTTTTGTATACTTTCATTTGGCCTTATACCTTTTATCCCCAATCTTCTAAAGGTGACAAAATGAGTTTGGCTAATAACTCTATCCAAAGTTACTCTTTAATGTTTACACTTTAAATATTAAGCATGAATGAATTTTGATTATGTTTAATGGACTTAATTCACAAAATTATGTATAAGATAGACTTTCATTGGTCTTAGGCCTCATTTTAGAAGCTTAAATTGGATATGAACATTTTGGCTCAATCTATTATATCTTGTAATTCACATCAAGCTTATGATTAACCCAACTAAATATTCGCTTGGTGAAATGTATGATTTAGACTTTTAATTATGACTATAAATTCAATTTAGGTCTTTTTAGCTCAATTCATTTATTGTCCAAGCCAGTACAAACTGAGCTTTCATCAAGCTTAAGCCTCATTTTATAAGCTTGAATTGAATGAGATTTTATTTTATTTTTGCCTAATTTGTTGTAGTTCACAACTTGCATTAAGCTGAGGATTGACCCACTCAATGAAATGAGTTTAGACTCTTTTTAAATTTTGAGCACAAATTAAATTAAGGTCTTCTTAGCCTATAAAAGCCCATGCAAACCAAACTTGAATTGAATTTAGATTTTTTTTTGTTTTACTTATATCAAGCTTAAGATCAACCTGTATCTAACATGTACAATGAAATATAGGATTTGACCTTTAAATTTTGTATACGAATTAAATATAAGTCTTTTTATCTTAATTTAGTCAAGAGGGTTAGCCTAAAAAAACATCCATACATATTGGGGTTTTACAATATTTGATTGAATTAAATATAAACTTTTTGATCCGACTCATTATAGTTCACAACTTGCATAGAGTATGCAATCATCCAACCCAAACTCTCATCCAATGAAATGTGGACTTGTACTTTAAATTATGAACACAAATTAAATCTAAGTCTTTTAGCCCATCCAATTATGGCTAGAATTGGAAAATAGTCAATAAAACTTAAATCTTTTTATTTATATTATGTTTTTCTCTTCATATCATTTCATTACAGTCTTATGTAAAGAGTCTTACATCTTTTTAAGAAATTTTTTAAATGAAAATTGTAAGATTGACCATTCATTTTTAAAATTAAAAAAATAAACTATAAACTTAAAATCAATTTTAAATTTTAAAAATTTAAAAACTTAAAATAAAAAACCAAATGAGACCATTTTTTTTAGAATAATTTCACTCCTCTTGTTTTTCTTATAAAATTATTTTCATTTTTATTCTTGGATTTCTCGCATCATTTGTGTATCATTTTGGTTTTTACAATTCCCGTATCTGATTTTTGAAGAAACCAAAATCAATGACCTTATAAAGACCCTTCTTCAACTACTAAACTAAAGTTGCCTTACAACTTAGCACCCTTGTAGCTAAATTATTTTATTATTTAAAACAACCATTTCAGTGAAACTATAACTTATTTTTCTTGAGTTTTGATGTTTACCTTACTTTACTTTTTTCATTAATAATATTAGGGTATAAAGCAAAGGTTTTAGTAGCTAGTGACCTTACCCTTAAGCCACCCATATAAAAAAATACAATAAATTTAGGCAAAAAAATACAAAAGGGAGAAAAGGCAATTAGTTTACTGTTTACTTATCTATATACAATTAGTTTACTGTTTACTTTTCTATATATTTATTTATCTGGAAAAATAAAAACATATATAGTTGATATTTAATTACAGTGCCAAACTGAAAAATTAAAAATTTGATGTCTGGACTCAATTTGCAGGCTGCAAAATATTGAAAGTAGCTCATAAGATGAACATCCTTCGCTCTTTTTGGAACAGTCCCACTGGCCTAAAAACCACTCATTTTTGGGGTCCTACCTTCAACTGGAGCCTTCCTCTTGCGGTACATGCTACTATATATATATATATAAATCAAGCCCATAAATTTTTATTGTTGTTTTTTACTTGTTTGACACAAATTGGACTCTATTTCTTCTATGTCACTCTTATTTATCTATCATTTATTTTTAATTAAATTTTATTTTCCACATACTCAAAACAATATATGGCCTTAATTTCATTCTCAATCAAGAGCAAACTAAATTAAGCTGTAGCTAAAAATTAATAAATATATATGAAAATAATTGATATAATTTCATTTTTGTAACCAAACCACATCTTTAGTTTTCTACTAATTTGAATCACTTTGCGACTACTATTTATCAGGCAGCAATGGACACAAAGAAACCACCGGAAACGATATCTATCAATATGACCGGAGGTTAATTATTATTAACTTGTTTGAGAAGCATTAATTCATAATTCAATCCATTGTTTTTATTTCCAATTTATATAAGGCTCTTAGTTAATTTAATTATGGAAATTAATACATCGTATATAGTGCAGTTATGTGTGTTTATTCGGCAATGTTCATGAGGTTTGCTTGGGTGGTACGTCCTCGTAACCTACATCTTCTTGTATGCCATGTCTCCAATGAGACAGTGCAATTGTATCAACTCTCAAGGTGGTTCAGAGCTCAAAGGTAATTAATTACCATTTTCTCATGACAATTTAAATTTAAAACAAATCATCTAAACCCTTCGACAGTAATTAATATTAATAACTTTTTTAGGTGCAAGTTTTTTTTTTGGGTACAAAAATATTAATAGCTTATAGACAGATGGAATTAATGGATTTTATTTTTATGTGATTAAGAATAGGTCAATAGAAAGAAATTTGACTAATAGTAATTTATAGGAGATTAAAATGTACTACAAATTTTATATGATTTCAACTTTCTTTCAATACATAATAAAGATTGATATTTTCATATTTATAGAAAGCTTATATTTAATTGGATTTGTTTTATGTTTCTCCTTTAATGGGCAACAATAAAAAAAGCACTTGGACGATTTTCTTTTGATATTTATGTTTGAGTTCCGTTCGTTATACAACTATTACATTCATAATTGTATTCAATTATATAAATAATATCTTATTTAAAAATTTTGATATTACAATACATATAATTTAACATTTATAAAAAATATTAAAAATATCATTTTGCAAAATTTAATACTTAGAGTGAACTAATATTATCCATTTATATAGAGACTCACAACACTCGAATTTTTCTCACATTTGTTATCAGTACAAGGCAAACACCTCTAATATCTTTGATGCCATTTTAGTAGTAGGTATTAAAGATATAATATTCCTAACATTATTTGTTCCTTTGATATACAGGGGCCTTGAGCAAAACAAAAAGAAAGCAGATGCAGAGTAAATGTATTTGTTTGAACTTTGAAGCTCAAGAAAAATGTTTTATAGCTTCAAAAACAAGTCTTCTATAACTGTCTTTTACGGTTAGTTAATGTTTTAATTTGCTTTGGAATTTGGCCTCATTATAACTTTTTATAATAATATTGTATCGAAATAATTGTTAGTTTCATTTATACTTTTCCCAATTAAATTAGCTATGATGAATTTTTTTTTTTTATAATTATTATATTATATTTTTATATAAAGGATGATCATTCTTGTGATCTTTTAATTTTATTATCAAAAGATTAGTTAAAATGTGTTTTTAAGACCAATCCAAGAATCATAATTACTTATCTCATGTTCAATTTCATGAAGGATACTAAGAAGTTCTTCTATATAAAACTTCTTTAGGCCTTTAGACGTTCACAATACTAAAAATTTTCTTTAAACAAGCATTTTCTTTGGATGAATAAAGGTTCTTGCTCAACGAACATAAAGGTGTGTCATTGTGAGAGTGGTTCACTGAGGAAGAAGCTAGGCCTATTGAAAAAATAAGAAAGATAGAAATAGGAAAGAACAAAGTTCGCTAAGCAAGGGGTGGTCTCGTTGGGGGATCAAAATAAGACCTCCTTGTGGGTTTGGTTTGTTGGGTAAAAGTTAGTTTTGCTCAACAAACCAAAACATAGACTATTGTGAGTCAAATTCGCTCAACAAACCAAAACATAGGCTATTGATGGTCAAATTCGCTCAATGAGTAGGCTCACTCGCTCAACGTCTACAACATATGTTCTACTATAATCACAAATCGTTGGGTGAGCCTGAGAAACCAATATTTGAAAATTTTAAGATGGTCTTTTTTGCTTAGCGAATCCATGGGTTTGTTGAGTGAGCTTAAGATTTGACTTGGAAAAATTTTCAAACCCTTTATTTGTGCTTAGGACCACACCGTGGCACTTAGCCTAGATCAAGGAACCATATCCTCAAAAAGATCTTTGTGGAATGAGTGGGTGACTTGTTCAACAAAGGTGCCCCAAATGTTTAAATTTTGGGTGAAGTATTCTACTGAACACCTTAGGGACAACCTAAAGACTACGTTGAAAATAACTCATAAATTATATATCTTATCCCCAAATAGTAAAGCAAACACATAACAAAACAAAAACCTAAAACTAACACCACGCAAATATAAATAACTAAAACTAAGTTACAAAAGATTAAAAATAAAAGCAATAACAACACATAAAAAAATAAAAAACAAGAATAACTCACTTTCAAGGAAGAAGAAAGAAGGACGAGGAGGTGAAAGATAGATGCAGAGTGAAAAGTGGAGGGAGCAAAAGAGAGTTGTTTGTGTGTGAGAGTGAAGGAGTGTGAGAATAAAGAGGGGGAGAGAAAGGGGGAACAATTACAAATTTCAAGAATTTGAATCGTTTTACCTAATGAGGATCTCCTCTTGCTTAGTGAGAGAGACCCTTGAGACCCAGTTGACCCAATACATTTTTGCTTATTCTTGCTAGGCAAAGGTCCCCATTCGCTTAGTGAGAGGACCCCTTAAGGCCTAGTTGGCCCAAGTAATTTTTTTTATAGTGCCTAAAGATTTGCATGGCGAGCAGGAGTCTCGTTGAGTGAATAAGGGACACAAAGAGCATGCTAAAGTCTTGTTAAGTGACTCTTCAATTCATTGAGTGAATGAAGTCATAGGGAGCAACTAAATTTGGATTGTCAAATTTTGTTGGGCGAGATATCCTTTTGCTCAACTAGAAATGATAGAAGAAGGCTTTTCATGACGCAACTTTATAGGTCGCTCAACAAAGGGCTTGGCTTGCTAGGTTGGGGTTCAAAAATCATTGGGTGAATGCCTTGCCCAACTAAAGAACCTTCGGAAGTAAAAGATCATGCACAAGCACTCACTAGATGAAATTTAAGTCTTGCTCAATGAGCTCAATAAACAACAACTACACCAAAAGTGCATAACACTCTAGCCACCACATGCATAAATCAAAGGCACTCAAATGCATTAATGCATGAATTCTAAAATAAACAAGAAGAAAGATGTTAGATAAAAATGCACAAATTAAAAAGAAAAAAGTCAATAAGTGCTTTTTTAACGTTCTAGCTTCACATATAAAGCTTTTACAACTCACTTTGATGGACAATGATGGTGAGACTCTCAACGTCACCACCAGATATGGCTCGAACCATTGACCATTTACAACAAATATTCTCTTAGATGAAGGATCCTCCACCTCAATTGCTCCATATATTTTCACCTCCTTGATAATGAATGACCCAATTCTTTTAGACTTGAGCTTTCCAAGAAAAAGTTTCAATCAAGGGTTGAATAAAAGAAATTGTTGACCCGATTGAAAGTTTCTTTTCTAAAGTACATTAAAATTAAAATTAAATAATAATAGTTAAAGATTAAAAAATTTAAATTAAATACTCAATACAGACCGATGGTTTTTAGTTTCAATCCTAAATATGTAATTGCATTAGTTTTATTGCTCGCTCATAGTTATCTTATTCAACATGAGCTTATTGTTTTTCATGAAGCATGGATACATGATGCCTTTACCAAAAAATAAATAAAAATACTCAATATAGAAAAAATAAGTAACTTAATAAAATTGAGAATTGCTCTTAAAAATATTTTAAAAATAATAAGTTAAATTTATAATATATAAAATACTTAAATACGTTTTTAATTCCTTTATAATGAATGAATTTTGATTTTGTACTCTTTATCTTTCCAAAATTTGAAATTATTATTTTTAGTTTCGATAAAATAAATAAATTTTGATTTTAATCCATATAAAAAATAATTTATATCTTTCTAAAATATGAAATGATTATTTTTATTCCCATCATTAGTTTTAAGATAAATAAATGACATTTATTTTAAAATTTTAAATCTTTTTTATAAATATCATATTCTAATATGATATCATAAATATTAATAAATATCATTTGAAATGATTACTTAATTTTCATTAAATACATACACAATTAATGTTACGTAACAATAAAAACAAAAAACAATAAGTATATATTTTTTAGAATAAAGAAAAAAATTTACAAAACTCGATTAAATTTTACAAAACTCAACTAAATTTTACAAAACTCAACTAAATTTTTTTATTTTATGAAAACAAAAAAAAAATTTAACCCCTGTTAATACCCAATTTCATCTATCATTCTTTGACTAAATAATTTATTTTATTTTATTTTATTTTAATTCTATTCTTTTCCTTTTTGTATATAATCAAATCACAATGGGTTAATGTTGGCCCAATAATTTACTTTATTTCTTTCAAAATTGAGCTAACACTAGCTTAAAATTCCCTTATTCCCTTCTACTTTATTTATATTTATTTTATATATTTTAGTTTTAACTCTAATTACCCACCTTGAATCCAAAAGTTTGATCTCTTTCTTTTATCACTATTTTCTCGTTATTTAAGCCAAATTGGGCTGACTTAAATCCAATCGCTTGGATCGTATGCTTCCATGAGCCTAATTAGCCCAGCTTAAGCCCAATTCAAAAATAATAACAGAAGAATAAAGAAATATAAAAACGAAAAAAAAAAAACAACTTTTCTTTTTTCTGAGTTTTCGTGGGACCGTACTCACCCACTCCATGCTGCACCCATACACTTATCCATTTCCTGCACTGTTCACCTAATTTCCTTAATAAAAAATTGTCTTAATTGTTTCTCCAATTAATTATATTTTTCTATCATCTCAACAACTTTGAACACTCAATTTCCTTAATATAAAATGGTCTATAAATATCATGGCATTAAGTAAGGGGGCTTGTTCTCAAAAATTGAAGAAAAAAAAAGTGTAGAGAAAAAGGAGGTTAGGCTTATCAAGAACGAAAAAGAAGAGAAGAAGAAGGCAGCAGAAGCAAGATAAAGCACTCAATCGGTAATACTTATCACCATCTTTTTATTTCTACGGTTGTTTTGCAATTTAAATTTGTTATCCATGTTCATTAAAAGTGCACAAACGAACACAGTTCAGTTCAGTCTTTATGTGTACAAAATGAGCAATCTATATAATAAGCTTTACACAACAAAATAAAATTGAAGTAGAAATGATGAAACAAAAGAGCTTGACCTTTAACGAACAAGAAAACCATAGCAAGAAACCCGCAACAGAGAGCAAAGGAATGTAAACAAATAAAATAAAAAGATAGGAAAAAAAGGAAATCAAAACAAGATAGAAAAAAAAAAAAACCCGTACTCCGCTCACTGTTCCTCGCAGCTACGTATGATGGAGATTAGGGTTCAACGAACCCCTTTGTGCATATTGGGCCTGGCTTGAGCAACTTTTTTTTTTATTGCTACAATTGTTGTTAATCACTTTGTATACATCAGGATTCTTGAATTGATATATATCACTTTTTTCCCGTGGAATCGAGTCGCAAACTCAAATTTAATTTTTGAATTTTTTTTTAAAATAATTTTTTTATCTTTCCAAATTGAGAATACTTTGCCATGAAGTTTTCATTAGAGTTTTTAATGTTTTTTTTTAATAATGATAGTAGTTCTACTTTTTTTTTCAAACTTATTATTTTGAATTATTTTGAATTTTTGTCCTGCACGGTTTACATCAACCAATGGTAGCGAGATTTTTTATTTTATTGTTTTTAGTAGAACATAACAATAAAGTAAAAAAATCATTAAATAAAAATAAATTAGAGTAAAATTTATTATTTTTAGTAAATTTAAAAGCTTAAATATATTTTTATCTCTCAAATTTAGATTAATTTTATTTTTCATCACTTAAATTTAAAATTATTTTTAGTCTTTTACATTTTAAAAAAAAAACTAATTTTAATCACTTATCATAATAAATAAAATATAAATAATCATTTGTCATCTCTAAAATAAAAATTTATGCATACTAAAAGAAAATTTTAAGATTAAAAATATTTTTTATTTTTAACTATAGTTATAATAAATAATTACTTGTACTAACGCGATAAAGTAAAACTAATCATGTATGAAACATATGAATTAAAAAAGTAATTTAATTTTAGAAGATGAAAAATAAAAATTAGCTAAATTTAAAAACAAAAATATATTTAAACCTAAATTTAATCTAATGATAAAAAGAATTCGAAAGAGAGTGAGCATTCTCACATATATAACATAACAATAGATACACACTTATATTCCAAATGAATAACTATATACTCGGTACTCATTATGTAGTGATTTAAGATAAGCATGTGGGTTGTCGGATAAGCATGCAATTATAAAATAAGATGCTTTACATTTAACTTTTATTCTTACGAATAATTGTAAATCTTTTTATAATATCTTTTTTTTATTAAACTTCTTATTAAATAAAGAAAATATTATATATTTTTATGTAATGCAAATGGTAAATTAATGTATTTATTTTTTTAATATTTTTATAAAATATTAAACAATTAATAAAAAATTGTGAGAAAATTTCACATTAATATTTTATTAAATTTTATCAAAGTCGAGAAGAGATCTCTATTAAAGAGTGAAGAGAAGAAAAAAATAAAAAAAAAGTAAAAATATTATACTGGAGCTATTAAATTAAACTCGCTATTAAAATTAGTTTTTGATGTAGTGAGTTAAGGAAAACTCGGTGGGAGTTAGAAAAAAAAAGAAATCACTATTAAAATAAGAAAAAAGATGTTATATCATAACTCTTAATTTCACATGTCTTTTATTGCTATATTAGAAATGTGAATTGACTCTGCCCATATAAGTCGCATTCTATTACGCTGTCATACATAACTTATTAACTCTTCAATACAAGCAAATGGTTCAAATAAAAATCAATAATGGGATGAGATATTTCAACTACTTGTATTATTAATCAGTAGATAAATTTAATTTATTTTCTTCATTCACGGTCAGAAAATCACAAAATTGATTTACGGTAAATTTGTTTATTTTTATATAATTATTTTAAAAGTAATATAAATAGTAATTTGTAATTAAATAATAATATAAAATTATTTTATATTATTGGTACATAATCATTAATTTTTTTAAACACAAAAAGAAAAAAAATTCTCTATATACAATAATTCATTTTAGTGTAAGTAAAATTTTAAATTATATACTATATATTAGTTGAATGTTTAGAATGTAAATATAATCAAATAGAAAAGAGAAAATACAGAATATATAATAATTTAAACAATTCCGTTAATAATTACAAGGTACAAGTTAGTTTTAATTATGATCATTATTTAAATTATAAAATATTCTCATTCAATGTGATTGTCTTCTAAATTTGTGCACTGTCTTTTTATAGTTTTTGCACGCTGAAATTTTTTATGATAAAACAATTAAATACATTACTTTTTATCATTCTCCTTTATTAGAGTTTAATCATAATATACCGTGTGGATAAATTATTTTTATATCAATTAATTAAAAATCACGATTAATATAATTTTAAGATAATTATTATAAAATTTTAATTAATAATAGTTAAAATTAGTTTATATTATTAATATATAGTCTATTTTTTATTTATTTAATATGAATTATCAAATCTTCTCCCATTCTTAAAATGAATGATTCTCTTTCTTTATTAATTTGGGCGATTCTAAGTTACCAAAATAACCCAAGTATTAATGAAGAAAACGTTAAATTATTTCCTTTTTCTTTTTATTAAATAAAAAGTATTAAATAATTTTAAAATGTCTTAAAGTACTAATTTAAGAATATTAAATAGTTATATTAAACAGTTTTAATTACTTAAAAATGAATCTTATATTTTTAATATAATAAATGTTTTCTCTATTCAAAATTTTCATTTTTATTTCTTTAACTAACCCCTTAAAACTATAGCAATATTATTTCTCTACAAAAGATTAGGACACGAATGCCGAGTGAACAAGTAGATAAAGATAAAATAATTACCAAAGGATAATTCTGTAATTTTAGGAAGGTCTCTATCATGGTCTGACAGCTTGTTGGACTTAAATAGTAAATACTTATTCAGAGGATATTCGATCATCTGCTTAACTTCATTGGCTTCTTTCTTGTGTTTTTCCAAGATAAAGAACAGGTTATGACGTTGAAATTCAAGTGAACCAAATTGATAAAGAGGATAGCCAGAATTGATTTCCCAAATCCAATTTTGCAGGTACTGCTTTCTTGTTAATTCTTCTACATACCATTTTCTTATTGTATATATTAACCATAGAATACAACTACTCATCTAGTACCTTCGATCTCTCCTCTCTGTTCTTCAGTGTGTGGCTATGAGAATATCTATTTGTGCAATAATAAACAAACAATATCATAAAGAAAATAGAGTAACTGAGATGTATGGATTGAATCTTTCTGAACATATAACAATATTAAAACAAATGTTTCATTTAGGGATGGATTCTTGTGTTTTGAAAGGAGGGTGGATTATCAAATCAAATCTTGTTTTTGGAACATTTCAAATCAAACCTGATGTAATCTATACTAATTTTAAAAAAATAAAGTAGATAACAAGCATAGCTACCTTTTAATTATATATCTTTTGAAGATGTATAATATGGAGACTTAGCAGGAAAAAAAAAAGAAAAAATTAAACACAACATAAGAAAGAATGATAATATTAGGTGAAATACTAACGGTTTTTGTTTAAGAAAGATATTAAAAAAATATTATAAATAATTTTATATTACTATTATTTATAATTATCTTTTATAATAAATTTATTAATTTTTATAATAAATATATAATTTAATAATTATATAAAGACTTCAATTACAAAAAATAAATTATCGTTTATATGATTTTATATATTTATTTAAAAGAAAATAAATTTACTTTATATAATATTTTTTTCTTACTTTTTCACGTTTTGATAACATTATTGGTGATCGTATATTCTCGCTTATAAAAAATATCATATATTTTGTTGAGTTTAATTTGTGTCGACTATTATTTGTCAGCGTAAAATAACTTGGACATAATTACCTATTATATTAATGTATAGAACCATAAAGTAGAGCGCTCTATCTTATATGTAAAAATAGTTTACACTAATAGTATATATAAATTGAATTTTATTTTATTTATATTAAATGAATATAATTTTTATGTATTGTCAGGATAAAAATCTTACATTATCTATCAATTAACAATTATAATTGGTATAATTTTTAAAATAATTATTTAAAAGTCAATTAATTTATCATACACAATAAATAGTATAAAAATTCATTACACTTTAAATGCATAGACTATATTCATTAAATATTCATAATTTACTGAAAATGTGAATCAAATAATATGAGATTATTTCAATTTAATAAATGATTTTGACTATGAGATTGAAGTGATAAATTGATTTTGATTCGATGAGTCAATTCCAACAAACTTAGTTTTCGAATTTTATGAATGAAAAAATTAAGTTAATTGGACTCGGTCTGATGAGACAATTCGGGTCTATAAAATATTGTGCTTATATTATTTATTATATTATAAAATTTATATAAATTTAGCCAAAAAAAAAAGGTAAATTTATCCTGCCCTAATGGACGAGGTTAAATCAACAAATTTGCATCCCATATAAAATTTGAGCCAATTTATTTTCATACTTTGTCTCAATGAGCTTAGGCAAAATTGGGCAACCCGTTTTGTCATTTTTACTATGTATACATTTTGCTATCCGTAAATATTTAATGAGAAAATTTTGCTATTCGTAATGATCTTACCGTGATTGAGCAAGATCGTCTTTAATAGAAGATACATGTCTTATGTATCAAATATTAAATATTTATAATAGTTAAGAAAATATATTATTTAAATGATTTATTTTTTGTATACCTCATGGATTGATATTTTTATTTTAATAATTTATTCAAATATAAAAAGTAAAGATTCAGGATAATTTGTTTTTAACTTATTTTAGAATAATTTCACTCATCTTTTTTTTTCATATAATTAAAATTATTTTCATTTTTATTCTTGATTTTCTCATATTATAATGTTGTGTATCTTTTATTTTGACAATTTCTATTTTTTTATGAGTTTAATTTTTATGTATTATTATTATAAAATATTTTACATTATTAATCAATTAGAAATTATGATTGATTTATTTTTTAAAATATTATTATAAAAGTCAATAACCTTATCTAAGTAATAATTTGTGATTGAATAATAATATAAAGACTTTTATACATTTATTACCTAAACTATTTTTCTATTTTCATTTTAAAGAAATCCAAATCATTGACCTTATAAATGCCCTTCTTCAACTAAACTAAAATCGTCTTACAACTTAGGCACCCTTCTGGCTAAATTACTTTTTTCACTAACACTATTGGGGGTTTAAAGGAAGGGTTTTTATAAATAGTGAACTTACCTTAAGCTTCCCACATAAAAAAAAAATACAATAAATTTAGGCAAAAAAATATAGAAGTGAGAAAAGAAAACTAATATTATAAGAGAAGGCAATTAGTTTACTGTTTACTTATCTATAAAAAACATATATAGTTGATATTTAATTACAGTGCCAAACTGAAAAATTAAAAATTTGATGTCTGGACTCAATTTGCAGGCTGCAAAATATTGAAAGTAGCTCATAAGATGAACATCCTTCGCTCTTTTTGGAACAGTCCCACTGGCCTAAAAACCACTCATTTTTGGGGTCCTACCTTCAACTGGAGCCTTCCTCTTGCGGTACATGCTACTATATATATATATATAAATCAAGCCCATAAATTTTTATTGTTGTTTTTTACTTGTTTGACACAAATTGGACTCTATTTCTTCTATGTCACTCTTATTTATCTATCATTTATTTTTAATTAAATTTTATTTTCCACATACTCAAAACAATATATGGCCTTAATTTCATTCTCAATCAAGAGCAAACTAAATTAAGCTGTAGCTAAAAATTAATAAATATGTATGAAAATAATTGATCTAATTTCATTTTTGTAACCAAACCACATCTTTAGTTTTCTACTAATTTGAATCACTTTGCGACTACTATTTATCAGGCAGCAATGGACACAAAGAAACCACCGGAAACGATATCTATCAATATGACCGGAGGTTAATTACAATTAACTTGTTTGAGAAGCATTAATTCGTAATTGAATCCATTGTTTTTATTTCCAATTTATATAAGGCTCTTAGTTAATTTAATTATGGAAATTTATACATCGTATATAGTGCAGTTATGTGTGTTTATTCGGCATTGTTCATGAGGTTTGCTTGGGTGGTACGTCCACGTAACCTACATCTTCTTGTATGCCATGCCTCCAATGAGACAGTGCAATTGTATCAACTCTCAAGGTGGCTCAGAGCTCAAAGGTAATTAATTAAAATGCTCTCATAACAATTCAAATTTAAAACTATTTTAAAAAGATAATCTAAGTCCTTTATCACTAATTAATATTAATAGCTTAGACACACTTGCATATATAATTAATGTATTTTATTTTATGTGAAAGAGCCCTTAAGAATAGGTCAATGGCAAGAAATTTGACTATTTGAGTAATTTATATGGATTAAAATATACTACTTTTGTACGATTTCAACTTTCTTTTAAATACGTAAAGATTAATATTTCCATATCTATAGAAAGTTTATACTTAACTGGATTTGTTTTATGTTTCTTCTTTAATGGGTAATAATAAAAAAGGTACTTGCACGATTTTCTTTTGATATTTGTGTTTGAGTTCTATTCGTTTTTCAACTATTACATATTCATAATGTATTCAATTATATAAATAATATCTTATTTTTAAAATTTTGATATTACAATACATATAATTTAACATTTATAAAAATTATTAAAAATATTAGTTTACAAAATTTGACACGTAGTGTCAATTAATCTTATCCGTTTATATAGAGAATAACAACAGACTAACTTTCTCACACTTGTCATCAATAAAAGACAAACACCTATAATATCCTCGATGTCATTTTAATTTTAGATATAGAAGATATAATGTTCTTAATATTTTTTTTGTTTGATATCCAGAAGTCTTGAACAGGACAAAAAGAAAGCAGATGCAGATGTAGAGTGAAACATATTTGTTTGAACTTTGAAGTTCAAAGAAAATATGTATTATAGATTCAAAAACATTTTTTTATGACTTGTCTTCTACGGTCGACTCTTTTTATTTACTTTGTAATTTGGCCATATTATAACTTTTTTATAATAATATTAATATAATTATTGATTTCATATCTTATAATTATTATATTTTTATCCAAAGGAATGAAAGGATGATCATATTTTATTAGTCTTGTTATTAAAATATTATTTAGAATGTGTTCCTTACCGACCTAAGAATCGTGGTTATGTGTTTCATGTGGTCTCGTTGAGTATTGTGATCATTTAATGTCTAGGCCTCGCAAGTTTCGCAATAATAATTGTACAAAGATTTTAACATTCAAGTCAAATCATGTCCAAGTCCAAAGGTAAAAGATAATGTACCTTATTGTTAGTGTCGTCAAGTATATATGGGAGCTTCCACTCGATCCTTGATAGTAAGGATGATAAAGGTTGTCAGGGTTATTGGCTATTTGATAAAGGAGATAAAGACGTTCTTTGTGAGTTGCGGAGAGGACCTTTGCAATTAGTTAAGGGTCTTCTTCGCATGAATCATGTACATTATACCAGGGGAGTTTGCTTTATTAGACCTTTATGGATCTTGGCCTCACTCGAGTTCTAGAATAATTGTCCCCAAGTCAGTAGTTTGTGATATTGTAGGTAGTTAACTTGTTCGAGATGTCAACTATAACGATCTGCTTCTATTACTTAGGAAAACATGCTCTCACTCAAGGTTCATGGATTCAATTGTTTAGAAAATTCTTAGTTTGTTTATGAAAATGTGTGTAAAATTTTTGCAATCGAATAAAATATTGTAGTTAGGAGTACTAATAGCCATCACATGTAGCAACTAGAAATAAGTTCAAGTAACAAGTGTAATAGTTTACTCCTTATGACACTTACAACCCACAATGAAAATAAAATAACATCAATTCTTCAAAACATGACCAATACATCAAAAGGGAGGGGAATACGTGACTCACACCCAAAGCTAGTCAATACATTAAAGTGTGATAGTATTATTATCATGAATTCCATTGTTATGTATCTTTGATACCATACCTTATGAAGCTCCAAATCAATTAGTTAGGCCCCTCCTAGGCCCACAATGAGTTCCCTAAAGTAAAGAGTGATGGTTTCTAGATCTACCCATGATTGTGGCATGTGGGACATACCCCGGCTCCTTAGTGGCCTCGGCATATGCTTTCAACGAATGTGTCATTCAAGGTCATCACAGTTGCATATATGCGATAAGCACATCA
The DNA here is from genome assembly GCA_025330945.1 of Mucuna pruriens. Classification (NCBI taxonomy): domain Eukaryota; kingdom Viridiplantae; phylum Streptophyta; class Magnoliopsida; order Fabales; family Fabaceae; genus Mucuna; species Mucuna pruriens. Next base: position 153,375 of record JAENHJ010000243.1, read on the forward strand.
GGTTAAGCTTACAAAAATATTTGAATTTAATCATGGAAGATACGATAAGTAGTTATATTCTTACAAATATAACTGTTTAGATATATGCTCAATTTACAGACTAGAACAATCCTACTCCATGGAGACTCTAACTTTTGAGTGATCGGTCAGACACTTTCCCTTAACATAGTATACATGACTACACAACATGATACATGCTGAAAACCATTGGAAGAAATGCCAAAACCTTATCTACAAATGAGGTAAGTGGTTTTTGTCGAGATAGGTATATGTGGGTAGTGACTCACCATGACTCAAGTTTTGCAATGACTTTGGCCCTCTATGGAATCGCCTGTTTCCTTATCCCCAAGGCCTAATTGTTGTCACTTCTTATCCAGCACTAAGATTGGAGACCCAATCCAAATAACCAACTAAGCTTACGTTTCCACTCGTAACACCATATATAATTACCAACCCGCATACTTAGTATTCCTCATCAATTTAAGATCACAATATTAACAAGAAACACTGCACTTTGTTTTCAAAAGATATATTTTAGTCTAACACTTTTGTTCATCATTTGTTGTTGTGACAAGTGACAATTTTCTTAAGTCTTATGAATTCGTGGGTCCTTAAAGTTTCACTTTAAAGTCTCCTTCTTGGTGTAATTTCATCCTTTTAATACTTAATATTGATTGGAAGAGGTTAACTAACTATAGTTTAAAGAAAAGGATTTAAACAAAGGTAGTTTTTATGCTTCACTTTGCCTAGCAAGCCACTTGGTTTGCCTAACGAATCAATCACGGTCTTTCTTTGTTCCTTGCGCATACGCTTAGTAAGTGGGTATCTTCACTCAATGAATCCATCATAGAGAGGGTGTGACCTTTCAGGGTTCACTTACTCCCTCAACAAGTCACTTGGCTCGCTTAGTAGATCACTTATTATATTTGCCTAGCGAAAGGTTTCCTTTTCTCAGTGAAAGCAACTAGAAAGAGTCCTACACTAGCATTCACCTCTTGGATTCGCTCAGAAAACAGAGCCACATAGAGTTTACTCTCAAATTTTCAATCTAGTCACTCAAGGAGGCAAGGGCCTCACCTAGTGACTTAGGGTAGGAAAACTGAGTACTTCAAAGTGTTTGGCTTTCACTCAGTGAGTAGATGACTCGCTTAGTGAAACAAGGTGATTTTAGGTTTCTAAGGCTTTCGCTTAGCAAGTATCCGTTCGCCCAACAAATCTATATTTTAGGATTTCGATGATCCTCGCCTAGCAAGTATGCAACTCACTCAATAGGTGTTCATCATTTTCAAGATTGTAAGATAAAAAGGGTGGTTTGCTTAGTGAGTTGTGTTTCTCGCTCAATGAGAATTCATATAGATTCATGGGATTATGTTCCTTGCTCAATGAATACATGACTTGCTCAACGAGAAGGGTTATTTTCCAAAATTTTCCATTTTCTAAGCGCTCAGTAACACACAAGGCTCATTTAGAAAGCACTAAGTTTTCCATAAATTTAAGCCTTGTTGGGCGAGTAGGTCTACTCGCTTAATATGAGAACATAACAGTTTCAAGGGTCAAGGAGAGTGTGGTTATCCAAGGGATGAAGGAAAGCATGGCAAAAGTGATTTTGTTATATAAGGTAAGAAGTGGGTTGATGGCTTTTTGCCCTAATTGGTAGGTTGCTCTTTTGAATTTTTACTATTTATAGTATAATCACATTTTGCCAAAAATGGAAAGTCAACTGGTGGTTTACCTCGAAGTATGTGCTAACAAAATTAGGAAACATGTAGATGACATTGCATTATTGATTCTCGATACTCCTAATTGAGTTATTCAATCCTTCAAGGAAGAACATTGTCTTGAAAAACATGTGTTAAACTGTTCTAGTCTCGTTTGAGACTTTCTTGAAAAAATGTGCGAACACTGCTTATTAAGATTTTCTACTGAATTAAATTTAATTCTATCTTGTAATTTATTTCACCTAATTATTAATCGCATAGGAAACACGGTGTTACATCAACCTACTTGGATATGACATATGCTCATGGTTTCTTACGTGGAAAGTAAGCAAGGATGCTCTAATGCATTGAGTTGGTGGTTGAGTTAGACATGTGTTGTATGGTTTATGATTCACTAGCTTTTTGATTAAGCTATTTACATAACAAGTTTAATCTTTGATCCTTTTTTGCAATGTATTTAACCCATGAGAAGATTAGGTTGAATATTGAGTTAGTTTGACCATTAGGCCTTACATGTTGCATAGGCCTCATAGTTGTTAAATTTTGGCTTCTCTAGTTTGGGACTATAATGCTATGTTTTCTTGTGTGTTTAAGTGTTTGAGATAAATTGCAAGATAGAATTAAATTTAGTTTTAGCAAAAAGACTTAATAAACAGTGTTTGCACGTTCTTCGAAGAAATCTCGAATGAGACTAGAGTGGTCTAGCACGTGTTTACAAGATAATAAGATTTTCCTGAAGAGTAGATAATTTAGTCAAAGAGTTTTACAAGTTAGTGAACCAACATCATCAACACACTTTTTGATACAATTTTGGTAACCCAGTGTCATTAGCATGTTTCTTTGTGCAATGACATTTATCCTGGCAAAACACCAATCGACTCGACTTATGGAAAACTTAACTCGAAACCATTTGATATTCATATCCTTTTAACTGTTAGACATAAATAAAATCCATTGGCCATTGGTCAATCAAACCCTATGGACATATGTGTAAAGCCTTTATTTGTTGGACAACTAAACCCTAATACCCTATGGACCAAAGGCCTAACCCCCAAATCCTATATATACCTTATATGGCTAAAAAATCAAACCATTCCCACCCTTAGAAGATGATGGTAAGTCATGTTGTCAAATTCTTAGGAATGTATTATGATGTACTAGAATGCAATCTGGCATGTATATTGATGAGTTTTTGTGTAGAAATGCATGTTGTTGATCATATGGTTAAATTATGAGTTTTTAGTGTTTTGATGGTTGAATCATGTTTCTATGGTAGTAGGTTGATGATTTGAATTGATTTGGTGTTATTTTGGATGATTTTTTCATGGAGGATCATAGTTGCATGTTGAATTATTGTGTGTTTCATTAGGTGAGCTAACCACTACCTAAGCGAAAGTTGATTTTCTAGGTTTTTGTTGAAGACCCACTAAGTGAGATGTGATTCTTGCTTATTACCTTGAAAATATGGAAAACAAAGATTTTTGTTAAGCGACTTAAAGGCTCACTGGGTAAAAATCAAGAACACATAAACAACATGATTATTCACTAAGCAAGAGGTATTCTCATTGAGCGCACCTAGAAACATTAGTTAGGAAACCTGGAAATAGAAGAACATCAGTGAGTGAAGGTCTTGAGCAGCCTAGAAAGCATAGGCTTGCTGAGCAAGTTTGTCACTCGCTAAGCGCCTTAAAGAGAGTAGAGTTGCTACCCTCTTTGTGGCTCTCCTAGATGAGCAAAGGGTCTGCTTTGCTAGGCAACTTAAGGTGAGAAATGATGTTCAAAGCCCTTGTAGCTGGGTTCGATGGGCAAACTTAGGACTCGTTGAGTGACTAGGTTGAGAGTGAAGCCCTCTATGGCTTCATTCATTAAGTGAAAGAGATATTTATCTGAGAACTTGCCCTTTCTATGGGTGATATTCAATGAATGAGAACTCCCATTCTCTAGGAAACTTTAGTGACGATGAGGAAACATGTATTTCTCTTAAGTAGAAGTTCCTCTACCCTTTCATAAGTAAGCTCCTTTTAAAATTCTTAATAAGAATATGAACAAATAGGATGAGGAGGAAAGTGTAAAAGAATACAAGTGGAACCTTAACGAATTATTTCATAAGACTTGGAAATGTTTATTATCCATATGATAACAAACGTTGCATAATTATTTGAAGTAGGGTATACTCATGACCCATATTTTGTAGAGTTGGTTATTAAACCTCTACCTTGTGTTATTGATGCTTAGTACTTTGAGGTCAACCATAGTAAGATAGCAACCATAAGGGAACAAGTGTTGGTGTTCCTTGCACAAATCTAAGTTATGAATTTTTGTTTAGTGATGATTGATAAGTTGTTTTTAGTCGTCAGTTCAATTATAAAAAATAACTAGATTACCTATGTTTTATATAGCATAGGGGCAACCTAGGTCGAATCTCTTAAGGACACATTATTCCTGTGATGTCTAGTGTAAAAGGCTGAGAATCATGCAGAACAAGGAGTGCAGAATACAGACTCAAACAACGAATAGAAAAGCAAGGGGTTTTGTGGAATTACAAAGTAAAGGTAGAAAGTAAATTGACTAGCTACGGAATTAAAGGCAAACACGCAATGAACAAAACATATATTCATCATATCAATTCTAAAGTCAGCAAGTAAATGGTTTTGGTTTCGGTTCCTAATAATGCATGCGATTCCAAACCAACCTAAGTCTTAAGACGATCGCCTAACATTCGTCTGTTGCCGACTAAGGGCTTACACAATCATGGCCTCGAAGGGATTACACTCGTGGTTGATTTAGGTTTTCTATCGATTACCTATAAAGTTACTAGATTGGTTCCAATCAGCCCCTAACCTAACGTAGTCTATTCTTACACATGCATAATCATGATACAAGCAAGAACATAGAAACAAACAAGAATCATAAACAGAAAAGTAGAGAAACGCAAACCCATTTCATTGCATAACAATCGTATTGATACAAGGAGTGTGGATACATGGAATTATGAACTCAGCCTCCCACAACGATCGTTGTGGCAGAGTTGTAGTGTTCCACCAGAGATGGTTAGGTACAAAGGGGTTAGTCCACCAGAGTGTGCCAGATACTTGGTCAGTCCTCTCTAGCAATCGACCGCTACCTAGACCCTGAGTCTGCATCCACTCGACCGATTGGACGCCATACTGAAGCACCTTGGAAACACTAATTAATGGAGTGAGAGTGTAGGTGTGTACGGCAGAGTATGAATACGTAGATGTGTCGATGCATCACTGTGTGTGTGTAACCAATGAACGAGCTATGCCTCCCTTTTTATACACGTTTGATTAACTAACTCTCTAACCGTACCCTAACTGATTTAACAGAACTAACTAACTAACTAACTGACAACTAACTCAAATAACAAAATTAACGAACTAACTAACTACTTCCTAAATGATCACGTGCTTGAAATTGCTGGGGCGGAGTCGGTCTTGTTGCCGGGATGAGTCCGGATAGATGAGACGACTTTGGCATCTAGAGTTGGCTATTGGATTCGGCACACGAATTGGACTTGACTATTGGAGTCAGAGTCGGCATGTAGAGATGGAGTCAGAGTCGGCTTGGAGAGGAACACGTTTGGTCGGGATGACTTCATCTGGAACTCCAGTTTCAACCTACAAAATGTGTTTAGACTTTTTGTTAGCTAAAATCTTCAAATTAGCATAGATTTGTATTTTCCTTGTTTTTGGTATGATAATCTGAATCTTAGCTAATATGCGATTCTTAGCTACAACATAGAGTCTATTTTACCCATCTTAAGACCTTATTGGGTGTCTACAATATGAATTATCAGTGACATGACATGACATGCATACATTTATTCACAAGGTGAAAATTGTAATTGCGGTCGAGCAAACACATAAGTGGAAAGGTTGACTAAAGTGTGAGACTTAGACAAGACCTTCAATCTAGCATTGAGTAAGACATGGGGTAGTGGTGAGAACTGCTTAGAAGTTAGGTGAATGAGCAATTCCACGGGGGATCGAGGTCATTGTAACCCCTGACTCATGGTGAGCCAATACCTATAGGCACCTATCCAGCAAACCACAATTTATCCTCATATTAGAGCATGGCTCCCCAATAACAGGTAGTAAGGATCAAGAGAGTTTGAAAAAAAATTCATGGTTATGTTAAGGAATGCATCAATATTGGTTGATATGGTGAAAGTCTCCATGGAGTCAAGTGTGTATATCATAGCATGACTAGCATCATTATAGCAAGATGGCATAATGATGTTTGAGATGATGATTCTTTCTATAAAGTGTGGTCAAAATAATTGCTATAGTGAATATTTCTAAATCATGATATAACAATTATATTAGGATGGATAGTTTGAAATGATATGATTCTAAATTTAATAATGACATTTCTTTGTATATGTGACTCAAATGTTGATGTTTTTCCTTTATGCTTCTAATTGTTGTATTTAATCAAGAGCTTGTAATTACGTTGTTGAGTAAGCTTACCCTTGCCTATGTGTTATGTGTATATGATTATGATGATCGTGACGTTCGCTTCCATGTTTGATAAGCGTTGAGTTGGTCGTCATTTCTCCTATCAAAATACTAGATTTCCTAAGCTAAAGTAGCACAGGGTCAACCTAGGTCATTCTTGTCAAGGACACGTTTGAGTCAGTCTCGGCCGGCTCCTGTATGTTGGACTCAGTCTCGGCTTTCCTCTCCCCCTTGGAGTTGGACTCGGCCCGGTTGGCCTTTCGAAACTTGATCCTAGAATCGGACTCGGCTGTTGCTGCTCCTGTTACTCCCGACTTGCTAGTGCCAGCAACTAGAAACTTGGCATATTGGGATTTTCCCAAGACTTCATCAATCCTGCAGTGAATTAAATTAGATATAAAGTCCTCGAAATAAGGAAAATGAAATGCGTGTGATAAGATTTCAAAATCAGCTTTTGCTGCCACAGTACAGAAACAATCAATTACATCAGAAATGTTAACAAAATCAACTAAGTTAGCATTGCCAGTGCCTATTCGAAAATAGTCTTCAATGAGTCCATCGATGGTGTCAATGCTAAAGATGGAATGGTCTTCGTCGGGGTGCTTCAGTGCTTCAAAACTATTGAACTTCACAAAAGTATCCCCAAACTCCATTGAGAGGGTCCCAACATGAACGTCGATCTTCGTACTTTTTGCCATAAAAAAGGGTCGTCCTAAAATCAAAGCGAATCCCTCCCCGAACGGTTCTTCGAATCCCTCCCCGAACGGTTCGTCCTCCATGTCCAGCACATAAAAATCTACTAGGAGGATCAACTCGTTGACCTGGACGAGAATGTCTTCGAGAACGCCTAGGGGTTGCACAACGCTTCTGTTGGCAAGTTGAATCTCCATCCATGTTGGCTCTAGATCCCCAAGGTTAAGCGACTTATATATTGATGTTGACATTATGTTGATCGAGGCTCTAAGGTCCAACATAGCATCGGTGAATGTACGATCGCCAATGGTGCATGGCACGACGAATATGCCCATGTCTTGACATTTCTTTGGCAAAATTCGTTGAAGTCCGGCACTGGAATCTTCATGCTTAACTAGCACTGACACGATTCTTCCCATCTCAACTGCTCCCTTCATCTTCTTCCTTTTGTGGGAACAGAGTTCCTCGAGGAACTTTGCGTATTTAGGGATTTGTTTGATTGCGTCGAGAAGTAGGATGTTGATTTCCACCTTCTTGAATAACTTCAGTAGGTCTTCGTTGATCTCGGATCTCCTTGTCGAGACTGTTCGGTTGGGGAACAAAAGTGGAACACTTCAAACCAACTGTTGTACCCGAGAGTCAGCTCCCGGTTCGGTCTCGGCTCTGGTTGGTCCCGGACTCGGCTAAGGCTCATCCGGCTATGGTAATTCTCTACCGCTTCGTAGTTGCACCATGCCGACTCCTCCCCCTTTTGGATTCGGGACCGTTTGGGAGGGAATGCTTCCAGAATCGGCCGACTGCATCGACTCCACAGTGTCGGTCAACTGTCTCACAGTTATATTTTGTTGAAATTGTAAGTATAATCACAGTTATATTTTGTTGAAATTGTAAGTTACATTCTGACATTTGTTTCACTAAGTCTTCCATTGAGGAAGAATTTTGTTGAGGTGGCATTTGTTGTTGTGGTTATTGGCAGAATGTGGGTGTCTAGTATCTTGGTCCCTATTGTTGATAATTGCCTTGACTCGGAACCAGCATGCCCCCGGATGGTCCAAATCTTGGAGCTGTATGTGATAGTTTCTAAGGATTAGTTGTTATTTCCCCTATCAAAATAATAGATTTTCCTAAGCTAAAGTAGTATAGGGTCAACCTAGGTCATTCTTCTCGAGGACACTTTTGTTTCTATATTTCTAAGGTACGAAGCTTACAAAGATTACTAAACTAAGTATGTAGGATGTGGACTCTAACAAGGAATTGTAAAAGGGGGGTTTTCTGACAAAAAAGATAAAGTTTGCAAGAAATGTAAAGATCTAACTAAAGAACGTAAAGATTAAGGGCTAAGAGTATTTAAGATTATTAAGACGATTATGACATATTTATCTGTTCACTATCCTAAGTTTCAATTGCTGATTTTAATCCTAATGCTTACTATGTCACTGATTCCTCACCAATCCACTACCTATGACGATTGCCAAACATTCGTCCCTTGCTAACCGAGGACTTAAACGATTGCTGCCTCGAGTTTGGCAGGGATTACGCACTTGATTGATGTAGATTATCTAGAATTTATCTATTTTGTTGTTAGAATGGTTTCGATCGGCCCCTAGACTAACATGCTTTAATTCTTACTAAACACAATCGTGAATATGCAAGGAAAAGATTATGCTATAGAAATCAAACATAGTAACAATACAATTACAACCATTTATTGATTAACTTGGAATGTGATACAAGGAAAAGTAAAGTTCTTGATGGTTTGTGGATCAACTTCCTGCGACGATCACCACAATAGTTGTAGTGTTCCACCTCCAATGGCCAGGTATTGAGGGGTTGAATCACTAAGCAGTATGTCAAGCGTGCCTTAATAGTCTCCTTTTAGCAACCAGCTGCTACCCAAACGTAGGTCCTGCACCCATTTGATCGAATGGACATTTCTTGAGGCACCGTGGAACAAAGAGGTGTGAAGTGAACTTGGTTGTTGGGAACGAAAGGTGTATGTGGAAGGCTAAGTGTGTGTGTATTGCTTGCTTTTCTCGCTAACCAATGAATGTTTACATGCATCTCTACTTATTCATGCATTCCTAACTAACTCTATAACCGTTTTAATTGAAATAATGGAATTAACAAAATTAACCACCTAATCTAACAAAATTACCAAAAATAACAACCCTAACTACTTTCCTAACTCCCACATGCTTAATTACATTCTACACGTGCTTGAATCTTGTTTTTGGTGGAGTCGGCCTTCTAGAGCTAGGATGGATCCAGTTCTGTATGGGAATCGACATTCGGTTCTTGGATGGGGAGTCGACGTCTACCTTGAGGTCGGCATTCAGAGTCAGCTTCATCCGGTCGGGACACATTTGGTCTCTCTGGGATGACTTCTTCTAACTAGGACGGAGTCGTCCTGGAGGATTTTGTCTTGGCCGAGACGATTTCCTCATCAAGTTGACTTCGTTCGGTCTCCTCTTTGACCTGCAAAACAAGACTTGATATTTTTGTTTAGCTAAAATTAGTGAATTAGCCTAGGTTTGTATTTTCCTTAGTTTATCCTTGGAAATCTAAATCTTAGCTAATATATTATTCTTAACCACAATTTACATTCTATTTCACCCATCTTAAAGATCTATTAAGGGGTATAAATTGTGTACTATCAGTATGTTGTCCTTGATTCGGATTCGGTTGGTAGGACTACCTCCAGAATTGCTGATTATCGAACTGCCGGTTCATATACGACTGCCTCCCATATTGGTATCCGCCTCCTAGCGCTCCAACACATTCTGTATTTTCTAACTCATCCTCCTGCAAAGTAGGGCACATATCGGTAGGGTGCTCCACTAAAGTGCAGATTCCACATACTCGTTGTGCGGCTTGTTGATGCTGCTCGACAGCAAGTTGCCTTACAAGGGATGTAAGTTCTATTAGCTGGTTCTCCAAACGCAAGTTGTCAACGGTGTCAACTTCGCTCACTACCCTTGAGGTACCGGCTCCTCCTTGGATCCTGAACTACTACATGTTACTTGCCATGTTCGAGATTAAATGTCGTGCTTGATAGAGACCCAACCAACAAAGTCAAAGATAATTTGTGTGACATTGGAGGTCCCATGACTAGGCCCAAAACCCAAATAATGAAGCAATCGTTGTCAGGCCTAAGTTTAGGAATTACGAAAAGTTTAGAGCAAAGTGAATCAGAGGCTGCACCAAAATGGGTAACTTTATTACAAGTTGACGAAGATTAAAGTCCATATTGAAGAACATATATAAAGCCCAAAATCATTGTCATGTAATTTGGGCTGAGTAGTTAATTAGGATTTATTTTCATGTATTTTCACATAAATCACTTTTTGATAGTTGGTAGAAAAAGAGAAAGTTGGATAGTTAGTGGAAAAATAGGAAGGTCATTAATGATGGAAATAAAAGGTTAGTGGGGAGATCTAGTGGATGAGATTTTATGTCAATTAAAGTATTAATGGACATTAAATCCATGAGATTTTATGCCAATTAAAATATTAATAGGCATTGATTTTATGGTTGTCTAGTTAAGCCTATAAATAAACTCTTGTAACTATCCAGCAGGACAAAATTCATAATTTGAATAATATTCGTGTTTATTTGTGAGCACTTTTCCTTTGGTTCTTAGGTTAAAGAACTTTTATAGTGTTGGTTTTGCCAGCAGGTTGCGATTAGGGTCGCACTTCTAATAACTTTGGTTCTACCGGTATGTCGTGGCTAGGGTCAAGTTCCTCTTCTTGCCTGCTTTCAAGACGGTTCACTTGTAAGATTGTGTTAGTGCTGCTGCTTGGGGTTTTATCCATCAAGGCTCCCCACTCACTGCATCGACCATGTTCTGGTCCATCATCAGCAAGCCCTCGTAGAAATACTGCTTTGAGGAAGAACTTTTTGAGGAATGATCACTTCATGTCTCCCCAAGTGTTGAACGTGACTGGCTGCAAATACAACCAGTCTTCCGCTGCTCCATCAAGAGAGAACGGAAACGCCTTCATCTTTATGTACTCTTTCGGGATCCCTTGTAGTCTCATCGTTGAGTAGACCACGTGGAACTCCTTTAAATGCTTATGCGAGTCTTCACTTGCAAGGCCGTGGAATTTGGGTAACATGTGTATGAGTTCGGGCTTGAGTTCGTAGGACTAGGCTGGCTCTAGCTGCGAATACTGGATGCACCATGGCTGGTACAATACATTCGGCTTCGCCAGCTCCTTCAATGTTCTGTTATTGTTTTCCATTGCGACTCGTACAAGGGATTATCTGAAAAATCAGGCTTAAATTCAAAATTGTCAATCTCAGATATAAAGCTAAAACTACCACTACTATGGCTTACATGCATGTTTTTGGATTTTCTGATCGTGTTCAAGGTTTTATCTATCTTGGGATCGAATGGATGTAAACTACTAGAACTCCTTTTCCTAGTCACGCGTGCTACTAACTAACATACAATGACTATGTGTAGTTAAAATGCAAAAAAGTCACATGCATAGAATAAGGAAAAACACCAAAAATTCACTGAAAACTTAATCACCCTACAATACCGAAATATATGCAAAAATTGATTAGGGATTTACAAATAAAGATTATGCGGAGTTCCACCTAAACAACTAAAATATCAGTTATGCAAGAAGACATATAAATGCAGAATATCAAAGAATATCAATGTATGCGAAAAGAAAATGCAAAATTTTAGGAAAAATCATGCAACAAAGAGCAAAAATGCAAAAGGCTTTATTACAAAAAAAAATTTATCTACAGCATACAATCAAAGAAATTCACTCAAAAACTTCAAAATTATTAAACAAAATTATAGCAAAAATGGGAACTAAAAAATGTCGGCTGCACAAAATGTGACATACTCGAACTCGCTAAACATGCAATACAGGCTCGGCCTAAACTGACCTTACACACGTACGGATCCTAGCGCATGCAAAATCTAGTCTAGACAGTCCTGACACATATAGTAGTTATTATAACGAAAAGATAAAATCATAATACGCATGCATACATGCATACAAACCCGGAATTAACAACAACACGAATCCGACATGCATAAAAACAACAATATTGACTTGATTTTTGACAAAAACAATAAAATACAAACTAATAGCAATACAACAAACTCAGAAATTACAAAAGAAAATAAACTCAAACACAAAATAACAGAAAACGGACTCGGCTAATAATAAAAAGAAAACTACCGACACTACAAAAATCAATAGATATGGCAGTTATTATAAAACAAATTCGGTAATAACAATTGACTTGACTTATAATCATTCAGTAAAAACCTTATCATGCAAAAAGAAAGAAAAATAGATTTTTCAAGCAATAACAAGAAAGACTTATAGTTAGTGTAAAAGCAGAATTTAATCAATAAAGAAAAACAAAACAGACTTGTTCTACCTAAAGACAAGCATCCTACTAACTCAAGTTCGACTCTTTATCAAACTTGGCACACTTAGGAACACAGAACGTGTGTCCCCAACAATGGTGCCAATTTGATAAGCGTTGAGTTGGTCGTCACTTCTTCTATCAAAATACCAGATTTTCTAAGCTAAAGTAGCATATGGTCAACCTAGGTCATTCTTCTCAAGGACACATTTGTTCTAATATTCTCTAAGGTATAAGGCTAAACAAGATTATAAAACTGATTATGTAGGATGCAAACTCTAACAAGTAAATGTAACTGAGGGTTTTAAACATAAATATAAATTGCAAGAAACGTAAAGATTAACACAATTAAAAGAAAGTAAAGATTAACAACTATCCATGACTAATAAGATTTCTAAGTTTACCAAAACTATTAAGATTACTATGACATATTTATGCTATCACGTATCCTGATTTACCACTTACTGATTTTAATTCTAATTCTTACTATGCCAATGATTCCTCACCAATCCAACTACCTACAACGATTGTCGAACATTTGTCCGTACTAACTGAGGACTTAAACAATTGCTGCCTCGAGTTTGGCAGGGAGTACGCACTTGATTGATGTAGATTATCTAGCGATTATCTATTTTGTTGTTAGAGTGGTTCCGATTGACCCCTAAACTAACGTGTTTTAATCTTTACTACACACAATCATGATAAAGCAAGGAAAAGATTATGCTAACAGAAACCAAAACATCATAGCAAAAACAGAATTACAATCATTCATTGATTAACCTGGAATGTGATACAAAAGAAAAGTGTAAAGTTCTTGAGTGGATTGTGGCTCAACTTCCCACGACAACTGCTAGTAGTAGTTGCAGTGCACCACCTACGATGGCCAGGTACTAAGGGGTTAAATCATTAAGCAGCGTGCCAGCATGCCTTGACAGTCTCCTCTTAGCAACATGCCGCTACCCAAAGACAGGCCCTACACCTATTCGATCGACTAGGCATTCTCTAAGACACCGTGGAATAAAGAGGTATGAAGTGAATTTAGGTTGAGGCCTAGAGTGTGTATGTGATAGACTAAGTGTGTATGTGTGTATCTTACTAACCAATGAACGTTGACATGTACCTCTACTTATAGATGCATCACTAACTAACTCTATAGTTGTAATAACTATTTTAACAAAATTAACCACCTAATCTAACAAAATTACCAGACTTAACTAACTCTAACTACTTTCCTAAATTCCACGTGCTATATTACATTTGTACGTGCTTGAATCTTGCTAAAGTGGAGTCGGTCTTTCAATACCAGGATGGATCCGGTTTTGGATAGGAATCGACATCTGTTTTGAGGTTGGCCCCGGATAGACCTCGGACGCACGCACGCACGTATAGTGGTGATAGTGACAACAATGATGGCAATGGTAGTGATAATAGTGATGATAGTGGTGATTATAGTAACAGTGAAGTAATAGACAATGATAGTCTAGTAAAAAGTGTTTAATTGAATTTTAATCTCAATTATATTTTTTAATTGTGATACAATGATAATGATTGAAAGTTTTCATTTTCTTATTGGAAAAGTTTTTTCATTTGAAACACACTCTATCTATCAAATGTGTAAGAAATAATATATCAAATGAGAAAGTTATTTATACAAAAGCGTGAGAGGAGTAAGTATAAATTTGGATCATGTATGAAATATTTTTAAAAATGATTATATAAACATTAAATAACTTTTAATTTTATCTTTTCATAGATATTCTCTTTTCTTTTTTATTATAAACATTTTCTTCACTTAATATATTTTATATATATAACTAATATTTTTCTAAATAGTATAAATATATAACTAGATTGAGTATAAGCATACTAACTGACAAGTATAAATGACATATAAACACGTAAGAATATATTTGGTGCACTTTAATTTTGTCTTTTATTCTAAAAAAAATTTGGACCAAACAGTTTTTTAAATAAGTTCTTAAAAAATAAATGACTTATTTTGTAAGAAGAAAAATAAAAATCAAAGAGCTTTAAAAAAAAAAAAACTACCTTGAGGAACTTTTTGATGGCTTATGCTGAGCTTTTCTACGAGCCACTTCCTAACATGAGCAATTACTAAATTTTAGATTTCTTTAATAACATGCCTTCAATTCAATGCTGGCAGATCATTTCCCTACTTTCCAGGTGTTGCAGCAATTGATTAACGCATGTATTATATAAAAAAAATAAAATAAAATCCCCTTGTAGCATAGTAATGTAATTCATGGTTTGCACAATTAGCATCACTTTTTTATTTGACATTATTGGATTTTATTTAAATAACTTTTTTTTTATCTTTTTTAAATATTATTGAAAACTAATATAATTTTTAAAGAATTTTATATTTTATAATTAATATTTAATTTTCTTCAATTAATATTATAAATAATAAAGTATTTCAAATATCATTAAAATAAATTTACACTAATTAAATTAATTTATAAAATTCCAAAAATTACAAGTTTTAAATATCTGTATTTTAATATTTTATTATCATTAAAATAATTTTATAAAAATAAAATTAATTCTTCAAAATATTCTTTTTATTTAATAAATATATTTTTTATTGACGAGATAATTAATTTTAAAGAAATTTAAAACTTTTAATTTTTTTCACCAAACAACTTTCAATTTTAAAGGAGTCTTTAACCTAAAAAATGAAAGTTAATAAATAACCTCTACTTATTTTTTATACTCTTATTTTTAGCATTAACTTAAAAATAATTTTTAATCTAAAATTAAGTTACGCCAAACATAACCTAAGTAGTAACAAAATTTAGAAGAAAATAAAAAAGATTAGCAACACTTCCAAATCCTTATCATAATTGTAAAAAGTTGTTGGACTAATATTTCCAAGGCATCCAAGGCCATGGACATGTTTAGGTAATGCATAAAAAAAACTTGATTCTTTAAAATTGTTTTCTTTTTCATTGAATATAACTCGGACATCATTTAAAAAAAAATTAATAAAAACAAAAGCAACAATAAAAATCACAAAATATAATAGATCAATATATCACTAGATACAATTCTTGATATCTTTAATTTAGTAATATAAATATCAATATTTTAAATAATTAAATATCTTTATTTATTTTTTACATTAGGGTGAGAGGAGCCAATTTTTTTTAGCGATATAAATACACTTCAAAAAATTGGAGTTACCACGGCTCCTGTATATCACCGCCTCTCCACCTAAGATTATAAATTATAAGTGATACAATAGTGTTTTATAATCATACAACATCTCAATTTAAGGTTTAAGATGTTTAATATTTTTTTAAAAAAAGTGGTATTAATATTGGGATAAAAGAGTGATTTATTTATTTTAGATATTTTATATAAATTAAAAATTGTTTTCGCTTACTTATAATTATATATTTTAAAAAAAGTTATTTTTTTTTTAAAATTTGTCAAGTAGCTTTTTAAAATAATAAAAATTGTTTAATTTTTTAAAGTATAAAAATAGTAAAAATTACTAAAATTGATTTTTAACAAGATAAAATAATTTGACATATATGGGCTAAATTAATTATTTTTTTCAAAATGAAAAAAAATACAATGTACAGGAAAAAAAAATATTTAAACCAAATTTGAACTTGTCAACTTATGCATAATTTAATAAGAAAAAAGAGGGTGATAACATAGTTTTGATGACATTTTGCTCAGCTCTCTCTATTCGGCATTCAACAACCCCCGCGCGTAGCCTGAAAGAGACTATGGCCTCCTCTGCAACAGACGATAAACCAAGTAAGCTATCTCCTTTCTCCAAAACACTCACATTCCCTAATGTATCCCTGTTATTGACTTATTGTTACAATCATTAATAATCATCACCTGAAATATAAATTAACAATAGTTGTCTTTAGGTTCATATTCAGTTGACTAGCATGTCAATTGGCACAACTTAGAAAATGTGTGATAATTTCAATACAAAATTCATGCTTACTAAGATGTGTGCCTAAAAATTTCTTAAATATTCAAAAACTTGATTTGGTACTTTTGGGTCTGCAGGATCTGTAAAAAGAGTAGCTGTTGTTGGTGCCGGGGTAAGGTGAGGTCACTGCTTGATATTATCAATTTAGTTCTTTCTATATATATTTTTTTTAGAAAGAGAGTACTAGCAACACTTTCTCTAACACACTTTCTAGTTTCTATTGTTGGTTAAAATTTACTAAAAATTACATAATTATAAAATAGATTCGTTAAATAAGACGTGAAACCTACAAATTTTTTTGATTTTCAATAAATTTTAATCAATAAGAGAATGTGTTACTAGCATTTCAGAAATGCTAATGACATGTTCTTTTTTGAGGTAGTGATTGTCATTGTGTGAAATTCACCGTAGACATAAAAGAGTGTGTTGAAACGGTTGTATCTGAAAGTATGTTGCTAGCATTTTTCTTTCTCTATATAACTATATCTTTTCTCTATATATTATCTAGTTGCTGTTGATGCATGAATTTATTTTCTTGTAATTTAGTCAGATTGACATTTTGTATTGTTATTGTTGGCTTTGGCTGGATTTAGACTTGATGTCATTAGTAGCAAGAAACCTTGCCCTTCATGTGCTGGGAAATTTTTTAATATCGTTAACATTAGTTTTATGTTGAATTGAAGTATTTGTAAGGAAATGAATTTAAATGGAATAATGAAATGCCATTTCAGGTTATTTCATTGTTGCTATTTGGCTGAAATATGATGATTGGTTGTATTGTATGGTCTATTGTATTTTACAAAGGGCATTGGGTGCCTGCATCCTCCATGATAAACTTCTCAACCATTGTTGTATCTGAGATTTTAAATATTCATGACCATTAACTCGCTAACTTTTTATGGTGGTGTCAAGTGGGCTTGCTGCCGCTTACAAATTGAAATCACATGGTCTGGATGTCACTGTATTTGAAGCTGAGGGAAGAGCTGGAGGGAGGTTAAGAAGTGTTTCTCGAGATGGTCTAATATGGGATGAGGGAGCTAATACAATGGTAAGTTTATCATTGATCAGTATTCAATCAAATTCCACAGTCTAAACCATTGATTTTCTTTCATCAATAAATTATTCATGTGCACTTCATTTTAAAGAGCATCTTCACATTAGTGGAGGAGATCGTAACAAGTTGAATTTAGTCTTGGGAAATTTCAAATATCCCTTCTGATGTTTCAGCTATTTTCAACTTTATTACATAAAGTTCATTTCATAACACAACCCACCTGATGTTTGGGTTAGAATGAAAAATATAAATTCTGTAAGTTTTAGCATCTGATTGGTAGGGCTAGAAGTGAGTTCAGCCAGCTTGCAAGCTACTCATCCTTATATTTTGGAAGGCACATACTTCTCACGTGACCTATGAGAAGTTAAGACTAACAAAATTTTATCTTTTCAATCTAACACAAACTTCCGGTTATGTGTTATAAAATAAACTTCATATATAAAAATTGAAATCAACTTAAATATCATGAGGGTTATTTGTAATTTACCCTTTATTCAATATATGCTTATAACAGAAGTTCTAACTATTGATGTGTTATATTTCGTTCATCTTGCGCAGACTGAAAGTGAAATTGAGGTTAAAGGTTTGATTGATGCTCTTGGACTTCAAGAAAAGCAACAATTTGTAAGGATTTTTAGAAAACAGAATGTCTGAGGCTATGTTTTCCCAATAATATAAAGCATTTTTCTTTCATTTATCTTCCACTGTTGACCATTCTTTAATATTTCTGAGCTGCCAGAGCCTTAGTTCTTGAATTATAATTTGGACTTTATTGTTGAAATTGGATGTTTAAGAGTATTGGTGATTGATCTATTCAGGGTTTAAATATTTGTTTTAGTTATGATTAAGATTGAGATTTTGTTTTCTGTTACAGCCTAGATCACAGCATAAGCGCTATATTGTGAAAAATGGGGCGCCACTTCTGGTATATCTTACTTATAACTTTTGTCTTTTTCTAAAATGTTGATTATTGCTTTCTCTATTTCGAATTATTTGAACTTTATAAATGGGTTTTCAACTTCTCATGTTTTGCAACTATCTTTGTCTCATAATAAATATAAAATGTGGTAACTTTTTAAATCAGGTACCCACAAATCCTGCTGCACTACTGAAGAATGAACTGCTTTCTGCACAATCAAAGGTTTCTTTCTCACATGTCTAAAGATCTTCCAGCTTCCTGAGCTTTTGAAATTTTCATTATCATTCAATGTTTTCTAATTGAATAATGGTACTTACAAATGCTTACACTCGTGCTTCTCAAATACTCCTCTGCAATTCACTGCATAACATTTCGAGGCTCACTATAACATTTTCTAAAGATATCAGATTCTGCAAATTCTTCCCATAGCATGTATAAATACTTTTTTCTTTTGCAATTTTTTGGTGATTGTCAGAAATGCATTCCTTTGTCTGCAAGTTGTAGGTTGTGATGATAGTTTTGGTAAATCATAAATTTCAAGTCTGAACACAATCTTAGATTTATGCATTTGCTAAAATGAAGTATATTTTCAAGAATTAAATGCTGAATATTCCACGGTGTATGAAATGACATGTGGAGCCTGTGACCGTTTTCTAACATATTTTTAGCACACAATATCAATGGCCCAATCTCATTGCTTTTGATATAACAATTAGCTAAGTAGTATAGACTTGTTTTGCCTCTCTGGATATGTTTATTTGTTGTGTCATGTTTTTTTTTTTCTACTTCCGGTTCACTTTTGTATATAGCTCTAAGCTCTTACTAATCAGCATGGGCTATTATGAGAGTTCTCATCCCATCTTGTGAATTATGTTCTATTCATACCTACTTGCTGTGGAAAAGAAAAAACAGTTTACAAGGCCATGGCATACTCTTTTTTGTGCAAGTTAACTTGTATAAGTTACTGCTAAAATTATGAACAATTAACCCTTTGAGGAACTTCTTACCTTATTGTTTTGCATATACTATTGAATTCATTATGAGGTTTATCTCTCTGAATTGCACAATTTGTATGCCTTTTTATTTATGTCAAGGTTTCTACTAGTAAAAATGACTTGCCCTTGAAATAGATCTTCTACTAAGTATATCAACATGGAATCTGGCATTAGATGCACTCAAGGAAGTTGGTGCCAAACATCAAAACCAGAAAAAAGTTCTGGAAATAATTTGGATTAGTGTATGATTTACATGGAAGGCAAATGAAAGTTTTTTTTTTTTTTGATGTTGTTTGTTCCTTTTCTTTTTTTTCCTTTTTCTGGGTTTTTGGATCTTAATACTTAACCATCAATGACAGAAGCTCAAATCAATACTTAGCTACCATGGACAGAAGCTTACCATATTAGAATTGTGAGTTTTAGGCTTAACTCAACCCTATAAAACCAGCTTGTAAGATGAGGATTGCCTCCACTTATATACACTATTTAGGCTATCTCACTGGTCGATATAGGATCTGCAACACACACCCCTCAAACTGAGGACTGGACATTTGCAGGTGATCCGATAGTAAGCCAATAGCGGGTGACCTAATAAGCCCAATAACAATTGCTAGGATAGACTCTGACACCATCTTAGAATAGCATCTTAATGCTTAACCATCCATGACAAAAGCTCAAACCAATACTTAACCACCATAGATAGAAACTTATTATTTAGAATTGTGGGTTATGGGCTTAACTTAATCCTACAAACCAGCTTGTGCCCCCAGTTATATATACTATTTAGATAATTTCATTAGTCGACGTGAGATCTTGAATAATAATGAAAGAAATCTAAGAAGTATATTGATTGAAATGAATCAAGTGTGTACATTAAGCCATCTAATGACTTATATAGAAAATGAACAATAACTAATTAATAACCACCTACTAACAAACTCTTAAGCCTCCCACAAGCTGGAAGATGTTCAAAACACTTCCAGCTTGGGATAGACAATACAAGTACATATAAATGCAAAGCAAATACAATGAACAATGCTGAAAATACATAAGCTAAAAAGGTATGCAAAAACTAAAAATATCAATGCTTAACCACCCAATAGTGGTGAACTATCAAAGCTTAACTATAAAGAGTAGAAGCTAAATGTGATGCTTAACCACTCAAGATAGAAGCTAAAACCATCTCGATGCTTAACCATTCATGGTAGAAGTTCAATGCTCCATCTCAATGCTTCCAACAAAGAAAAAAGTCAATCGACCAATCTGTTTACATAGGGACTTTTCTCAAACATCTTGGGAGTAGAACATTCTCCAAACCTGACAATTTCAAGAATACCCACAAGAAGCTGAAACAAATCGCATCAATAACAAGAGAGAAACTGGATATTATTGCTGCAACAAATAAGAGCAAGAACCCATTCCAATAGTAGTGACCCATGGCTTGATCAACTTTGAATGAACCAATCTTTTCTGACACAAACCAGAAAAACACCAACAATTCCATGAATTGATGTAACGAGGCATAAAGAAAGTTGAAGCATCACAAAAATCAAAGAAGTAAAGTTGTCAATCTTCTACTTGGCTGCTGCACAATAACATGTTTCTGATGCCTTTCCACACTAGTGACATTTGAACCACCATGTTAGTACCTTGAATTTTTAAGAGAGAAGCTAGAGTTCTCGCACCCAAATCAGTTCTTGCACCAAATGTTCTCGTGAAGAGAAGAAGTGAATACAACATGGAGCTCCTAGACCCCTCCATGGCCTCAGATTGAAAGCAACAATTTTACTTCAAAATCAAGAAAAAAGAGAAGTGAAACTGAGAAAAAAAATTGAACAAAGAAGGTTTAGTTTTTCTCGGGAAAGCAAAAGCAAAAGAAAACAAAAAAATAAAAAATGAAAGCAGCGGAAAAAGAAATATAGAAAATAAGCCTGTAACTAACTAAATAACTATCTACTAACAAACTCTTAACTAATTTCTAACTAATTACATCTCTAATAGTTAGTGTTATTTATTATCTCTTCTAAATGTTGCTAATTAGACCTATTCGTTCATCCAGCTTTGAGATGATAACTTGCCCATGTAACTTTCTAAATTTGCAGATCCAGCTCATTTTGGAACCATTTATGTGGAAAAGACATGACCTGGCTAATGTGTGTGATGAAAATTCTGAGGAAAGGTTCAATAACCTTAATTGATGGCATCCTTTCTCTCTGTTTATGTCATATTTTACTATATAAAAAAAAGTGATATCCTTAGGCTTTGTTCTGCTTTCTTTCTTGCAGTGTTAGCAGGTTCTTTGAACGTCATTTTGGGAAAGAGGTATTCACCACACTACAATAGCGTCACTCATTTGATGTTTTTCTGCTTGTGACTAACATGTTATATGCTTCCTGTGTACAGTACATACATCCTCGAGCATAATATTTATTATTTGGATTGGAGTGTTTTATGCCTTATTCTAACAAAACTATTTGAAGGTTGTGGACTATCTGATTGATCCTTTTGTTGGAGGCACTAGTGCAGCAGATCCTGAATCTCTTTCTGTGAGTTAATTCTCAGAATTTAATTTATTTCTACAATATTTCATATTTCATGCTTTTAAATTTGAATTTTGGTTTTATTTAGATTGGATAATCATATAAGATGTTAATCATGATCTAAATTAATACACTATATCTACCTAATAGGTTAAAGAGGGAAAGACTTTTAGATCTGACTATTTTGGATAGTTCTCTATCAAGCTTTTCCTTTCTATAATTTGGGACAGTAAAATTAGTAGTTCATGTCATCTTAGTTGGTGTTTTTCTGACTACAAAAACTGCATAATTAGGTATGGTACAGTTGGTTTATATAATAGTGTTGTATTTCATAGACATTTTTTCTTTCTTTCTTTTTTAAAGAATGATTATTATGTGAACATAATTTTAGTTTGAGTCTGAATGTTTCCAAAAATGTTTTGCTTTAGCCCAGATTTGTGTATTTAGTTTTGCAAGAGTTCCAATTTAAAAAGTCTTTGCAATTAGATTTCCAGCTAAGGAAAGAATTAACAAGTCAGTATTTATGGTTAATCTAGTTAGTGTTTGGCTTAGCGTTAACCATTTTATTGAACATGGATTAGTAATTAGTTCGGACTTTGGTTAATTCTTTTTAAATTAGCAATAAATTCATTAAGATTTCTCAAACCATATATCTTCAATTTTTAAATCTCTACCACTTGTTTCTTTGCCTCCTTTGAACTTTTTTGTTGCATCATTCCATCCATGTACTTAATTTTTGTCTTTTCGGTGGTGCTCATTTTGTCTCTCATTCAGTAATGTTTGGGACGTGCCATTTTACTGTAGTCTTTTTAGCAATGTTCTGTATTCAAGGGTGACTTCTACTGTTTTAAGCTATATGGTGGATGGAGCACATTTTAGTTTAAAGTTATTTTCTTCAGTATCTGTTTACTTTAGTAAGATTTAATCTGATGGGGACTGTTAAAATTTTAGGACACTTACTGTTTTAAGAGTCTTATTCAGAATAGTCAATAGCAGCATATACTATCTCCCTGTGGTGGAGTAATGCAGCTGCAGGGTACTCATAGCGTCATGTGGGTAGTAGCAAAAGTCAAGGAGGATAGCACTGCTATGTTAATAAGCATTGGAAGTCCAATTCTTCCCCTCCCTTCTTCGATCAGTAAATTATTTTTTGTGGTTATTTTTATGATTTTACATTCTCTTCTTCAGAACCATCTCCCTCAATCTTTAGACAACCTCTCTTCATTCTTCAGGCTAGCCACTCATTTTCTGGCCCAGGCCAGCACTTAAGTTCACAGTCCCAGTTCTAACCTTCCTCTGCTAACCTCTGTTTTGACTTTGCAGGCCAGTTCTATCCTTCCTCTGCTGTGTTTCTGTTTTCCTCTGCCTGTTCTGACATTGTTTTATGATGTAATTATCCCAATCAGTGATGCTCTGTACTTCTACAGAAGTATGTTTTTTAGAAGCTGATGACTCTTTTGTTACTAATTTGCTAGTAATGCCTTAGAATAGATTAAGATTATGGCGTGTTTAGGATATGACTTTTGATTATTAATGATGGATGTCTATAATTTTGAGCAATTTTTTATTTTTTGGAGCATCTGTATTTGTGCAGTATAAATTATTTGCATATAGTGGTCATCTTGCACTCTGCTATCCCACTGTACTGTTTTTGGTATTGACCACTTTGCACCACTATCTAGGATTGATACTATGGTCTTATTATGTTCAAAATGTTATTAAGCAAAGCTTAGACTATTTGTGCTACACTGGTATTGATTCTATTGACCTAATATATTAGTATAAATAAGATTATTAGGTCTGTGTTTTATGTCATACAGTATCATAACATCACAATATTATCCAGTGTCGAGTGTCCTATCTCTTCTCTCTTTGATTTTTCTCTTCTTCATCATTTCCTGATGATTTCTCTTTTTCTCTATTTGACATCAACCAGTTAGAACCAACAAATACATTACTGTGTGTTTGGTAGCATGGAGAGAAATAGAGTTGAGTGAAAAGAAATAGTAAAGAAGGAAATAAGTAAGAAAAAAAGTGGAATTTGAATTGTTTGGCAGGAAAAAAAATAAAAGAAAAGAGAAATATAATGTTAAATAAAATTACTTATTTACCTTTTTATTATTATAGATAAAATGATATATATATATATATATATATATATATATATATATATAATTTGTATAATAACAAATATATATATTAAATATCTAAAATTAAAAAATATTAATATATAATATATTAACTATATATATATAAATATATATAATTGATCACATATATGTGTAATTGATTCTATATATTAATATATATAATCAATTAGGTATATGTGTAATCGATTCTATATATCAATATATATAATCGATTACGTATGTGTGTAATCGATTCTATATATCTGCTGATATATATAGGGGCAAAAATGTAATTTAAAATTTTTATTTTTAAATATAATTATTAAAGTGGGCCCCACACTTTCATCGTTTCTATTTCTATACAACCAAACTATAATTCTTATTTTTATCCTCTCCTTCCTCTTCATTTCCACTCAAACAAACACACCCATAATTGTCCTAACATTTGTCTTTAATTACCTTACCTAATCTTTTTCAAACAGATGCGCCATTCTTTCCCAGAGCTATGGAATTTGGAGAAAAGGTATTTCCTGTAACTTTCTTTTAGTGCTCTTAAATTATTTAGCTGATGGTGTGTATCTTTTTTAATCATAATTTCTCTCCATTTGGTATTTTGCTGATATCTGTATAGTATGAACTATGGAGGTCCATCTACTGTTAACTACTAGCAAATTTATTGTTGTCTTATCTCTTAAGAATACAACTAGTAGTTATGATAATTTGTTAGACATGAAAAGATTGTATAAATATTTCCCACAGGATCTGGTGAACACGGCATGTCTATGTCAAAATTAACTCTATTCCCATGTAGCTATTTCAAGAATTCAAGTAGATATTATTCTTTTCATGTATTGTAAAATTAAACTGTGACACTTGGGCTTGTGCACTTGAGTAGGAATCGTTGTGTCTTGACTATTAGGTACAACTTTTATCCTAGTGGTAAGCACTGGATTCAAAAGTTGTTAAAACCGTCCTATCCCATTGCAAATTTTGGCAGAAAGAGTCACCCTTTAAACAATTAAGCATTCTGCTTAACCTAGCTTTAGGAGTAAAATTTGGGTGTGGGAGTTGTGGGATAGTCTCCTTAGGAATGTAAGATATCATTTCTTTTTATAGTTGTTTGGTTAATATATGGTGGATATTCTATATTTTCAGGTTTGGCTCCATTATAGCCGGGGGTTTGCAATCTAAGTTATTTACCAAAAGGGATAAAACTGGAGAAAATAGGGCCGCACTAAGAAAAGACAAACATAAGCGTGGTTCATTTTCTTTCCAGGGTGGGATGCAGGTACTGAATCGTTGTGCAAATGTCTTTCCTCCAAGAAAAACCCTGTGCTGTGCTTGATTACAGCCTCTGATCATATGAAATTTGTATTGATCTCCTCAATACATATCTTTCATCTCATATATATGATTTTATCCAGCACAGACACTGACGGATACATTGTGCAAAGAGCTTGGCAAAGATAACCTTAAATTAAATGCAAAGATTTTGACATTAGCTTATGGTCATGATGGAAACTCCTCATCACAAAACTGGTCTATTGCTTGCGCATCTAACCAAAGCACACAAGATGTTGATGCAATAATCATGACGGTTAGTGTGATTTTCCTTCTTTATCCCTTTTTATTCTTTTCCTAAATCTTTAGATGTACCGCAGCATATTTTGCATGAATATGTTAATATGACTAAAAAGTGAACCGAAGTCAGGAAAAGACTTGGCTAAATATTGTGATGTGCAGATGTGAAGTTTGAATTTCAGATCAAAATAAATTAGAAGAGAAAGTGGGATAAACAAAATAAGAGAAAGTTTCATGCAAAAAAAGAAAAGGCAGTATCATTGTAATTTCTATTCTTCTTCTGTTGAGAATTAAAAAAAAATAAAAAGTACTCTTGCTGTCTTCTTGCCAGATAGCCATGAAAAGGTTGAACCAAATAAATAAATGTATTATTTTTTTTTCCAAGGATAGGTTGCTCCAAGACATTTATAAAACTGGAACCTTCAAGTTCTTGTATATTATTAAGTGATATTGCTATATAGCTGAATGCATTTTTGTTTGTAGCATACTAATTCTTGCAGAGCAATGTTAATGTGACATGGTATTTCAAGTTACTCAAAATTAACTACAATTGGTATTCAAGGAAACTTTGACTTAAAATATGGTATATCACTTTGTGAAAAAGAAAGGACTTTGGTATATTAATTGTGTGTCGAGTACAATCTCTAATCTCCTTTTATAGGGTAAAGTGTAAACAGCTAACACCTAAAAAGAGGAAATAAGATAACTTTATCTAGAAACATAAATATCAAGATACAATGAGATATTTTACATATCCTAAGTATTTATGATATTTATGATATATAAAACACTCTCCTTTAAGTTGGTAAATGAATATCAATCATTTCCAACTTGCCAATAAGTTCCTGAAATCTAGCAGTATGGAGCCCCTTGGTTAAAACATTTGCCACTTGGAGACACATGTAGAAACATGAGTTATAACTATAAGTCCATTTTTCAACTTTTGTCTAATGAATTGCTTATCAATCTCGATGTGCTTTGTCCTGTCATGCTAGACTAAATTATGAGCAGTACTAATAGCTGAATTGTTGTCACAAAATAGGCTCATATATTTACAAGCATTTTTGGTTTGCAAAATTTTAATTGAGATACTAAACTGATTTTGTATTTCACTTGAGAAACCTAAAGATGAAGAAAACATCAGAGCATTTTTCATTAAGAACACCCAAGTACAACAGGAAATATCATCAATAAATGTGACAAAATAGAAATAACCTATAGTTGAACAAACTTGACTAGGACCCCAAATATCGAAGTGTACTAAAGCAAAAAGGAACGCAACACATTCATTGACACATGGACTGTAAGTATGACAAGTATGTTTGCCTAATTGACAAGGCTCACTAAAATGATGTAAGTGTAGAGAGACTAGGAACTAAAAGATGCAATTTCTCCATACTAGGGTAGTTGAGGTCCTAATGAGCAAGATTAGGGAGCCAGTTGAGACATACAATTGGTGGTGAAAGCCGATACAATCCTTGAGACTCATGTTCTTCTCCAATTGTTCTAGTATGTTGACCCTGAATAAGAACAAAATTATTAACAAATAAAACAATAATCTAGGGTGAGGTTGAGTTTATTAATTGAAATTAAATTAAAAAGACAACCAAGGACAAATAAAATAGAATTTAGTTAAAGGTTGGGAAGTGGGTTAGTTTATCTGATGCCATAAACTTGTATTTGAGAGCCATCAACATGAGTGTTAGAATGGAGGGTGTCTGAAAAAGATGAATGAGAGAAAAAAGGTTGGTTACCTGTCATATGATTGGAGGCACTAGAGTCAAGGATTCATGGTCCAAGAGAAGGGGACTAAGAGATATAGGCTACATCATTACTAAACTAAGCCACGACAGTAGTAGAAGTGACAGATGGGTGGGCTGCCCAGGGCCGAAGAAGATCATCATATTTAGCAGTAGAAATAGTAACATTAGCAGGTGAAGTGATCTGGGCTACATTGACTGGCTTCGACTATTCTTGAGCTATGGTGCAACATTTTTCTTCAACATGGTGATAGCGTTTGCAGTAATTGTGACGATGTCCACCACCACTCTTCCATCCTGTCCACCATGTGAGAAGAGTGAGAAACAAGAGCAGCAGAATCACCAACAAGGGTGGCGGACTGTCCAAAAGCATATGGAGTGGAGAGACGTGACAGTTGTTCGCTAACCATATTATAGGTAATAATGGGAGCAAAAATATCTAATTGCGTATCGCATCAAGATCAGGGGATAGACCAACTATAGTAAGGACCATGAAAAGCTAGTTGTGATGTTTGTGATAAGTATATGCATCACCAGGGCATGAGATTAGCGAAATTAGCAAACAAATGATTAAACTTACCAGGATATGTTTGCATATTCCTGTTCTCTAATTTGGTGGACATCATACTGGTCACTACATTGTAGAGACGATGGACATCGTTGGAATAGACTTTCTTGGCCTTGGTCCAAACCTCATAATAAGTGGGAAACACCAGGTATTGAGGCTGAAGGTTGGGAGCAATAGAGAACTAGTGGACACTGCATAAGGAGGTGTTAATCTGCTGCCAACGAGCTTGATCCCTTATCAGAATATCCTTGACTTGAATGGTCAAGGGATCGGCACGTCCTTTGCCTAGGAACCACAGTTGGACAACAGCAGTTCAGGTACTATAGTTGGTGATCCTGATAGTTTTTTGTAAGGAATCAGTCGAACATTGGTGAAAGTGATTACAGATGCGACACAGGTGGAGGACCCATTGGAGGCCATGAATCAAACTTCAAAACAGGGTGAGTGGGGTGCCTTAATGAAGTAGGAACATGGAAAGAGGTGTTGAAGGATGGGCACAAGCCAAATGTGCAAAAAATGCTAATTCGCATTAGGCATGTGAGCAGTATACATTGGAGAGTGGCGGCACGTGTGGCGTCAGACAGCAGCATTGTTTGGGTAGAAATGGTCGCTGACGTTTAAAAGAGGTCATAGTGATCGCATCATTGTTCTCACATAGCCATTGTTCTCACATACCCATTGTTCACACATACCCATTGTTGCAACAAGAAAAAGAATTTAGGCCTTTGATACCATATAGAATTTGTTTTTGAGTGTGTAAATAACCCACGCAT
The DNA here is from genome assembly GCA_025330945.1 of Mucuna pruriens. NCBI lineage: Eukaryota > Viridiplantae > Streptophyta > Magnoliopsida > Fabales > Fabaceae > Mucuna > Mucuna pruriens. Next base: position 181,959 of record JAENHJ010000243.1, read on the forward strand.
ACAATCCTTTATTTATAGGAAGAATAGGATAGAATCAAGGGTATAATTAAAGAAACAAATAATAAAGAAATTCTTAATTTCTAGCATCATAATCTGTCCTTATTTCCCTATTTATATGTATTAAATGCATATATTTTGTTGAGTTAGTTTCTTCCAGGTTTACACTTTTTTCAGCAAAACAGTCTCAACACATTGTTAGTTGCTACTGTTGATTACTTCAATTTCTTATGAGTTTTTTTTTTTTTTTTTTTTTTTGTAATTAACAATAATAGGCTCCTCTATATAATGTCAAGGACATCAAGATCACAAAAAGGGGAACCCCCTTTCCACTTAATTTTCTTCCGGAGGTATTCAACATTTCAACTTTACTTGCAGTTTGATTATTTACCCCAAAATTTATTTGTTTGCAAATATAAGGTGGCATGTTACGCTCTTCTTGCATATTAAGCAGAATGTGAAATGGGTCATCAAACAAAGCTATAGCCATGTAATATCAGTTTGTTTGTGAATGTGAAAGTTTACCATGCTTAAATTTGAGATTGAGCAGCATCTATCCTTTATAAATGAATCGAACTAATTAATTGTACCTTCTATTAATTTTTGTTTTTAAAACAGCATCTTTCAACCCCTGTTGCAGATAAGCTACGTGCCAATCTCAGTCATGATTACTACATTCAAAAAGGAGAATGTAAAGAGACCTTTGGAGGGATTTGGTGTTCTTGTTCCTTCTAAAGAGCAACAAAATGGTTTAAAAACCCTTGGTAATGTTTCCATAAGTCTGGCTCAAAATATCTAAAATGGGTTAAACTATTTTCTGATGTAACAGCTGAATTATCTTGCTCAACAGGTACACTTTTTTCCTCTATGATGTTTCCAGATCGTGCACCTAGTAATTTATATCTCTATACCACCTTCATTGGCGGATCTCGAAACAGGGAACTGGCTCAAGCTTCAACGTACTTTTACTGTAGTTGTAATCATATATTTTGCAGAACCAGAACCATATGAGTATATATTGTCACTCTCTTATGTCGTCACTCCTATTCAACTAATTTTTATCTACAACTCCTATTCAATAAATTATATAGAAGTTAATTAAGTAGCAGTGACAATAGATACATTGTCAAAAACCATATGTAATCTCCTGTCGATTTATCTTTTTCTTTTCTTTTCTTTTCTTTATGTCCTTTTCATTACTAGTTTGCTTGTTTACTGCAGTGATGAGCTTAAGAAAATTGTTACTTCTGACCTGAGAAAGTTGTTGGGAGCAGAGGGAGAACCCACGTTTGTTAAGTATGTTGTCAATTTATTTTTGCTATTTTACTTTTATATCCTTCTAAGTTCTAAATCATGCTCAATGCCAATGGCAGCCATTTCTATTGGAGTAAAGGCTTTCCTTTGTATGGACGTAACTATGGGTCAGTTCTTGAAGCAATTGATAAGATAGAAAAAGATCTTCCCGGATTTTTCTTTGCAGGTAACATTTTGGGTCTATTTTTTTAGTTCCAATTGAAGCCACTTGTGTATTTGTGCAAAGTTACAAATTCTAAAGTTAAGTGCAGCCCCCTTTTATGTAATTCTGGTAGCGATAAGATTAAGTGAAATAAGATAAGAACATGCACATTGACGTGTATTGTATCATCTTGGAGAGTTCTTTTGTAATTCTGTAATTTCCTATAACTGATTCTGTTAGGGTGCCATAGTTTATTGGGTTCAATTCAGTTGTATATAAGGGCTTTGTCTAATTGATGGAGACTCAAGAATAATAATAGGCATTCTTCTTCCCATTCATCTCATTTCCCCTTTACAGCTCCTCTCTTTACCCTTTATTCCCCCTTTTATATTCAGATGCATATCATTGGTATCTAAAGCATAGTTATCAATAGCGGTTGGAGTGGCATTGAGGTGCGACAGCACTCACAGTCTGGTGCAGTTCAGGGTCACTGGGTCACTGCGGTCGCCTGCGATCGCAGAGTGCGATCTCAGAAAAGCGTCTTCCATGGTTGCAACAGGTAAACACAGGTGCGTTTTGCTGGCCAGAAACGAAAGTCCGAAAATACCCTCATGTTTAAAATGTGAGTGGGGGTATTTTTGGGTTATTAGGGTTTGAAAAAGAGATTCAGATCTATCCCACGCTCCATTTTCTTCTTCCTCGAAAACCTAGCCTTCTTTCGTCCTCTATTCTGTCTTTCGTCCTTCAACGACCACGAGCGCTGTTCCCCGAAAACTATTGGCAAACATCGATGTGACCATCGGTGAACATCAACGCGACCATTGTCGACGTTTTCTGGCATTTTTCTATCTTCTTCGGCGAGCTTTGTCTTCTCTGGCAAACTCTGTCTTCTTCGATAAGCTCTGTTTCTGGCCTGCTCCTTTGAAGTTTCACTTTAAAGTTTCAACATTTCAAGTTTCAAGTAATTTTTTTTCTTTAACTTCTTTTCTTTTTCTTTTTTTATTTTATTAACTTTGGTTTCCCTTTTCTTTCTCTGATTCCTCTTTCTTTCTTGCTGACAACCGCAAAATTTTTTTTTCCTCTATACCTTTTTTATACTACCTAACAGAATCGTCAAGGCGTCAACCATGGCATTTGGTTCCCAACCAACCAATGATCAATAGAAAAAAACCATTGCTACTGTTGTTAGTGGTAGTGGTACACCTGCACCATCAGTGGGATCTTCAAATGCAATGTTCAAGCCCATTGGTCAAAATATTGACATTGCATGGAATAATAGCTTGAAGGAAAAAAAAACGAAGAGTGTAACATGTGATTTTTGCCTAAAAACGTCTACTAGGGGAATTACCAGAGCCAAAAGACATCAACTTGGAATAAGAGGAGATGTGGGCAAGTAGGAAAATATCGGAAGACATTAGGTTGGAATTGAAGGCAACTGTTGACCAAAAAAAGTATAAAATGAAATATATATGGAGGAAGTGCAAGAGGATGAAGATGAGGAAGACGAAGTGCAAGAGATTGTAAGGCTTAAAAGTGGAAAAAGGCCTACATTATAATCAACAGAGGTTTCTTTAGCTGCTGCCAAGAAAAAGAATGTCAATGTTAAGGGCCCGCTTGATTTGCACTTCTTCAAAAACCTGAAGAAACTATCCATTGGGAAAAAACAAAAAATAAACAAGCATAAATGATGCATGTTAGAAGGATGCAAGAGCAAGGCCAATTCAATGCATTACTCATTTCTTTTATAGGAATGAAATTCCATTCAATGTGGCACGATCGAATAGTTTTGAATTGTTGATTGAGGCAGTTGGAAACTATGATCCTCATTGAAAGCCTCCAAACTATCATGAATTGAGATTTCCACTACTTAAAAAAGAGTTAGAATATACAAAAGACTTGTTGAAGGGTCACGAGGAGGAATGAATGAAATATGGATGCTCAATCATGTAAGATGGTTGGACCTATAGGAAGAATAGAACATTGATTAATTTTTTGGTAAATTGTTCATTGGGAGTAATGTTTGTCAAAAGTATTGATACATCTGAATTCATGAAGACTGGGGACAAAGTATATCAACTTTTAAATAGCTTTATTGAGGAGATTAGAGAAAAAAATGTCATTGTGATGGACAACGAGAGTAATTATGTTATGGTAGGTAAGTCTAACTCTTGTTGAAAATTTGTTTTAGAATTATCTTTTAATTGTTACTCATTTAAATTTAAATTGAAGTTAATTGATTTGAATTTTTTAGGTAAACTTTTACAAGCCACAAGAACAAAATTATTTTGGACGTCATGTGCTGCCCATTGTCTTGACTTGATGCTAGAAGATATTGAGAAGATTGCCAAAGTCAGAAAAGGTTATACAAAGAGGCATTAAACTAGTAGGCTACATTTACAACCACTCATTAGCTTTGAACACCATGCAGAAGTTCACTAACAAGTCCGAATTAGTAAGGCATGGAGTTACAAGATTTGCAATCATCTTTCTTACGTTGGAAAGATTGCACAAGCAAAAAGCCAATCTTAGAAGAATGTTCACTTTGGATGGGTAGAGTCTAAGGCAGCTAAGGATCCCAAAAGGAAGAAAGTAACAGACATTGTTCTTATGCCCTCATTCTAGAATGATGTTGTCTATGCCATGAAGGCTATGAGACCTATTGTATGTGAATTGAGATTGGTGGATAATGAAAAAAGACCCGCAATGGGTTAAATCTATGAAGAAATGAATAGGGCCAAAGAGGCGATTCAAAAAGCTTTTAATGGCAATGAAGATAAGTACAAGGATATCTTTGCAATTATTGATAGAAGATGGGATTGCCAACTTCACCACCCTTTGCATGCAGCCAGTTATTTTCTAAATCATGAGTTTTTTTGTAGCAATCGAAACATGGAAATTGATTATGAAGTGCTGGAGGGTCTTTACAAATGTATTGATAGGCCTAGTGAAAATGACGAGTTTGTAGACCACATTCACAATGAGTTGCCAACATATAAGAAAGATGGAGGGATGTTTGGTTATCCTGCAGCAGTGAGGAAAAGAATGACGATGACTCTTGGTAAGTGAGAAAGTTCCCTTATAAATTTGCATATTTGATTACATTTCAAATTGCAAATTCGAGTGATCATTTGATACTAATGCATATGAATTGCATTACAAATGAGTGGTGGAAGATGTATGGAGCACGTACACCACACTTGCAAAATCTTGCCATTAAAATTCTAAGTTTGACTTGTAGCTTATCGGGATGCAAGTGTAATTGGAGTACTTTTGAGTGTTAAATATAACCAACCAAGCTCTTTAAGAATGTTATGAGTGTCATGATCTTATTGATCCTATTGTTTTAATGACATTGATGATAGCAATAAGTGGATAGTGGAAGAATTGGATGGAGGTGGTGAAGATGCTGAAGATGAATTGATTTTTAATGATGATGTTTTGACTTGAAGAGATGTTGCTAGTGCAACTAGGGTTGTTGAACTTTTGAAGTATACTAGGAGGCAAACACAAATGCAAAGGGCAGTTGTTGAATCTACATCTAGGAAGGAAAAAGGAAAAGTGGTGGTGGAAGAAGAGGATGAAGATGAATCAAGTCAAGATGAAGGGGAGGAGGAAGATTACAATTCTAGTTCTAGTGGGAGTGATGAAGATAATGACATGGAACTTCAAAAGGATGAAGAAAATTACTAATAAGATTTAAGAAGTTATTGTATTTGTTTAGTATTTGAATTTTAATGTCTACTTAGTACTTTATGCTTTAGAGGGTTTAAGGCTTTTGTGAATTTTTATTATTAATAATAGTTGTTAGTTAATTAATTTTGAGTAATATTTATGTTTTTGAGCTTATATATATATTAATAATTTTTTAATATATATATAAAATATTAGAATAGCAGTCATCCCACTATCCGCTATCCTAGTTCGAGGGTCGATTGCTTCGCTCCGCTATCTAAGATTAACTATTACGATCTAGAGCAGATCTTAGGCCATGGATAACGTGACTCGTACTCCAGCCTCCATTCGTGAGATAGAAAAAAGATTGATGAATGTAATTGATCAATACAAGAACGCATCCGAAGAACGGTTCGATGGTGTGGAGTAACGACTGGGTGAACTCCAAGAACTAATGAGAGGTTTATCTATCAATGTTACATAATTAGTGAATCAAGGTCCTGGACGAGGAGGGAGAAAATAGGAAAGAGGAAGAAAATGTGATCAATGAGCTTGTTATTTCTCTTAATGCACTTCAAGGGGAAGCCAAATACCCTACTATGAGAATGGTTGGGTGGCGGGGAAAGAAGCGAATTTTCATTCTCTTAGATACACTCATAACTTCATAGATGAATAAGGTAGGTTGAGTCACTGGTCATAATAGTAGCTAATGGAGGAAGGATGCAAGGAACGAATAGGTGGGAAGGAGTTAATCGGTAGAGGCAAGGGCATGACTTCACAACAAATGCCATAATGATTCCTTTAGTTGGTTGTGACATGGTTTTAGGCATGGTCTTAGGCATGTAATGGCTACGACTTTTGGGGTTTATTGCATGGGACTACAAGAACTTAGTAATGGAGTTTTGGAGGGATGGGCATACAGTGAGATTATCAGAAGATAAAGAAGGAAAAAGTAAGGTGATTCAAGAAGGTAAAATTAACAAGATTATGGTCGAGGAGAGAACCTCATTTATGATGCAGGTTATACCTTGCTACAATAACAAGGTGTGTTGTGAGATTAAAGGAGAAGAGATGTAGCTGGACTTGATAGAACTACAACAATTACTAAGGGAGTTTAAGGATGTTTTTGATGATCCAAAACAGCTTCCCCCTTGCAGAGGCATCCATGACCATAAAATTGTTCTTAAAAAGGGCTCCAACCCAATCAGCATGAGACCATATTGGTATCCACCAACTCAAAAGGATGTCATTGAGCAAATGATCAGAAAACTCTTGAATGCAAGTACCATTCACCCTAGCACCTCTCCTTTTGCTGCACCAATAGTTCTAGTGAAGAAAAAGGATGGGAGTTGGAGGATGTGTAGACTATAGGGGCTTAAATAGGATGACAATAAAAAGTTACTTCCCGAGAGGATTTGCTTGATGAGCTAGGGCAAGCCAAGGTGTTTTTAAAGCTGGACCTTAGGTCCGGATATCACCAAATCCGAATGAGGCCCAAAGATGTGGAAAAGACATCTTTCCAAACTCACTTTGGTCAATGAGTTTATAGTCATGCCTTTTGGCTTAAACTAACACTGTCAACATTTCAAGGAACCATGAATGCCATCTTTGAACAGCAACTGAGAAGATATGTGTTGGTTTTCTTCTATGGCATCCTTGTTTATAGCAAGGATGAAAAACATGTGCAACACTTAAGCAAGTTTTATTAATTCTTCACAAACACCTATTCTATGTGAAGATAAGCAAATATAATTTTTTTATGAGGAAGGTGGAATACCTGGGACATTTAATCTCAACAGAGGGAGTTGACCCATCAAAGGTACAAGCAATAAAAGATTGGCCCGAACCACATTCTGTTAAACAATTGAGAAGTTTTTTGGGGTTGGCTGGCTATATTACAGGAGATCTATCCGAGGTTATAGTATGGTTGCTGCCCCACTTACTAACTTACTGAAGAAGGAGACGTTTCAATAAACTCAACAAGTGCATTGGTTCTGGCCCTTCCTGATATGTAGAAGCAATTTGAAGTGGAAACAGATGCAAGGAAGGGGTTGTGTTGAGAAAGAATAAGATGAATCATCCCACGAGTTCATGTGAGGGATTTAAATTTACAGTGGTTACATTCCTCACATCAAGGGGGGCATTCTGGAATAAAAGCTATGTTGCAGCGCATAAAACAAATGCTTTATTGGAGGGGAATGTTGAAGTATAGTGAAGAATACATTAAAAAGTGTGACACCTGTTTGAGATGTAAGTATGAACCGATGGCTTATCCTGGATTATTGGAGCTTTTACCTATCCCTAAGGGCATCTGGCATAGTATTGCAATGGATTTTATAGAGAAGCTACCTACCTCAAGCGGCAAGGACACAATTTGGGTGATAATAGACAGGTTGAGCAAGTATGTTCATTTTATTCTGTTGGCTCATCCTTTTAATGCTGCACAATTAGCACAGGTTTTCCTCAAGGAGATTTATAGGCTTGACGGAGCACCCACAAACATTGTAAGTGACAGAGATCCCCTTTTTACTAGCAAATTCTGGGCATCATTTTTGAACCAACTAGGGGTAGTTCAGAATTTGTCCTCGGCCTATCATCAACAATCAGATGGGCAAAGTGAAGTTCTCAATCGGTGTCTCGAACATTACCTTCGTTCCATGGTCTAGCAAAATCCAAATCAATGGGCTAAATGGCTCCCTTTGACTGAATGGTGGTATAATACCACTTATCACATTTCTATCAGTATGACCCCATATGAGGTGGTATATGTCCAACTCCCTCCACTGCATATTTCTTACATTCCACAAGCTTGATCAGTGGATGTTATTGATCGGAGTTTTGCAGCTAAGGATGTTATGATGCAAAAGCTTCACCTTAACTTGCAGAAAGCTGTTGACAGAATGAAAAAGTTAGCTGACAAACACCAAACTGATAGACAGTTTAATGAAGGGGACTGGGTGATGCTTAATCTTTAGCCATATAGGCAGCACTCTACACACTCGCGAAGTTCAGAGAAGTTGTCACCACGTTATTTTGGTCCATATCAGATATTACAAAAGGTTGGTAGCGTGGCTTACACCTTGAACTTACCTCCTACTTCCAAAACCAGTTCAGGAATATGGCAGTGATAGAAGTGTTAGTTAAATGGAAGAAGAAGCTACATAGGAAATTTGGTTTCATTTGCAGCAGCAATTTCCTCAGTTTTCTGGTCTTGTGCATACTTGAGGACAAGGGTGTAGTGGGGTAAGGAGTACTGATGTGTATTGTATCATCTTGGAGGGTTCTTTTGTAATTATGTAATTTCCTATAATTGATTCTGTTAAGATGCTATAGTTTGTTGTGTTCAATTCAATTGTATATAAGGGATTTGTCATTAAATTCTAAGGACTCGTGTGAGTAAACAGCTTAATTAAGTGCTTATATGAACACTTATGTATAAGTTGTTTCTATAATTGAAAAAGAAATATATAACTATTTTCATATAAGTCATAAGCTATTATGGAAAATTTATTGAAATAAGCTGAAAACCGCATATTATCATAAGCTATTTTTATAATATATCTCAAACACCTACACAAGTGTTTGTGTCATAAGATTAGGCCAAATAAGTTGTAAATAAGCTCGTCCAAATGCACTCTAAATTCTCATTCTACTAATTATGAACTTGGTAGGTAACTACAAAGGTGGACTCTCAGTTGGCAAAGCAATTGTCTCAGGCTGCAAAGCAGCTGATCTTGTAATATCCTACCTCAACTCTGCTTCAGACAACACAGTGCCTGATAAATGATATCATCGTCGATGTAGGAACTAGGAAGGGTATGCTTTCTATTTACCAGATTTGTTGAATTAACTCCTTGTTACAGCATCTGTAAACAATGTAATAATTATTATCCTTGCACAATGCAACAGTCCCCATTTTGAATTGGGAAAAGGAAGTCCATTAAAAAATTAAAATGCAGACATTCTAGCAGAACAAATCTTCTGAAATACAATTATACAAACTGAACCTCTTGATCATCATGGATATATTCTTTTGACCCAAGATGTAGTTAAAAAGCTGCTGTTACTCATGGTTTATCTTCCGAAATTTTGATATTCCACTCTTCCATATATATATATATATATATTAAAAATTGTTTAGAAAACATATATATTTTTTCTAAGTTTTGGCCTTATTCAAAAATATATTTATATTTATAATTAAAAAACATTTTTCATAAAAAAACATAATAAATATAAAGAATGTCTTGTATCTAAACAAACGATAAGTGTGTTTGTTTCAAGTATTGCAAAATTATTTTTGAGAGTATAAATTTGGGAATACAAGGGGCTGTTTGGTATGCTTGTTTTCTGTTTTTATTTTCAGTAAAAATAAAAAATGATGATGGAAATATGTTTTTCTTCAATTTTAGAAAATATTTTCTCTGGAAGTATTTTAAAAAAGAGGCTAAAAATTGGAAACAAAAAATAGTTGTTTTTAACATCTTAAAACAAAATGATAATAGGATATTGAAAACGCAGTAGCAAGTATAATAACGTATTTCTTTATTTCCTTTGAAGCTGCTTGTCTCATCATCTCCTTCCTCTCTTGCAAACTCTACATTGGTGCGTTCTCGCTGCCATCACCCACAATCCATCTAGACTTATTGTAGCGGAACATTTGCACTTTTGTTAACTGCTAGTAGCTCAAAGACAAGCTTCCTGGCTTCATGAGTTTAGTTGTCATCCCCGTGCGCCCGAAAGTATCCTCTAGATGATCGACATGTATCAAGGAGTCCAAGTTTAAACTTAATTATTAGCAGTTTTTCAAATATAGATAACAAACTTGTTAGGTTTTATCTTCTAATTTGAATTTTATATAGGTTAATAGAATTAGATCCGATAGTTTTTAATCTTGTAATTTGAATTTGTAGCATAGATTAACAGATTTTAGAATCTTTTGGTTTTTTTTTAAAGGCTTAATTAAGTTTCTCATTCTCAGTTAATGCTTTTTTTCATTTTTTGTTTTTGTATTTTTTTTTCAAAATAATTCTAATAAGTTTTAAATCATTTTTTTTAGTCTGTGTTATGATAAAAATAATTTCATGTCAACAACGAGAACTAAAAATAAAAAATATTACAAAGACTAAAAATGAAAAGAAAATTTACAGAGACGAAAAATGAATAAATTTAATTTAAAATTATTATAAAGTAAAAATATTGAATAATAATAAAATATTATTATTTATAAATAAAGTATGTATATTAATTGTCTTAAAACTAATATTATTTATCATTACAATTCACTGTATACATTATTCTTTTTCTCTCTAACACATATCTCAGAAAAAATATTCACTCCAAGCATTCTCAATATGAGCACATATATGAATAATCAATTTATGACTTATTCTCTTTTTTGTTCTCACTCAATGCTCTCATACTCTCACTTTTTTTTTTTTTTTTTACCATATCTCATATTTCTTTTATCATCATTCATAGTTGATAAGTGTGAAAATAGGCCAAGTGATAACAAACTAGGTGGCTTATCGGGATCTTAAGCCTGACTCGCATAAGACCTGACCTATTTATTAAAAATGTTAGATTTATACATTTTATAAAACATTTTAAAGTTAAAAGGTCAAGTTTAGGGCTTTAAAAAATGTCTAGGCCTAATAGGTCAACCAGCTTATACAAATATATAATATATAATTTATATTTAATAGGATTAGTTGCATTTTTTATCCCCTTAGTTTGGTGTATGGACAATTTCATTTCCCATAATTTTAATTGTTTGATTTTTATCTACACATTTAAAAAAGAGTGAATCACTAATTTAGTTTTGAAATTGTGTTTTGGAATAGTAATATATAATTTGAGAGATTATTTTTCTATTTTAATGTTATTTTATTAATTTTAGGTATCAATTTGATGGGTTATTACAATTTCAGGAACTAAATTGATGATTCACTCTTTTAAAAAAAATAAACGATTTTAGTTTTCGTAGTTTTAATTACTCAATTTTGGTCCTTGTATTTGAAAAAGTAAGTAATTTTGGTTCACATATTAAATAATTTAATTTATAAAAATTAAATAGTGAATATCAAATAAGATATTTATGTATCATAAATTGTATAATTTGAAAAAAATATTTAACTTACTTTATTATGTCATCATATCTATTAATAATTAAATAATAAGTTAACGATAGAACTAAAATTTTTCATTGTGACAAAAATTGAACAATTAAAACTAAGAAGAATAAAATTGCCTATTTTTAAATGTGTGAACTAAAATCGATCAAGTATTAAACTATAAGGACCAAAAGTGCAATTAAGCTTATTTAATGCATTAGCAATAAATTTCTTAATAAAAATTACAATAATTATACCTAACAAGTGTCTTGTACAAATATAGAAAAAAAATTCAACCTACAAATTATGACATCTTTTACCCCATGATTTATTTACTAGTAATTAAATAATCATTTCACGATAATAAAAACTTTAAATATCAAAGGATTCAGAAAACTTCTCATACGAAAAATCAAATCAAATATTAAATTTTACTAACACTCCAAGGACCAATTTACTATTCAATATCAAAGTTCACAAAACTTAAACATAATTATAAACACATTAATATGTTACAACTAACTTGATGTCATCACATATCGTATTAGAAGCGAAACAAACTTAAACTAAAATAAAAATAAAAATCGTGAATGAAGAGTCCAACTTAATTTTCAAGTTTATGCTCATCTCACTTGTAAATGACGTTAAACCCAAACACAAACAAGATACAACAAAAAGAGAATGAGAATATGTCTGACTACTTTATAGGGATACCTCGACAAGGCTGGGTAGAACACACAACAAAATATATACATATATATTCATGACATTCACATTCAACAATATTTCACAATGCATACACTATGATAGTAATGCACCCTAATTACTATTTCAGATACATGTGGTATTATCTCAAATCAGAATAGTAGGCTAGGAGAAACCTTGTTAATATTTGCTTTTACAGTTAGTTATACCATGGTATCATAATACCCTTTAGTAGCACGTCAAGATCTACTCAATTTCCATGTATGCTCAGGCACATGAGATCAAGCACGTGAGATCAGACACGACCATTGTGGGTTAACAACCAAGTAGCTCTTAGGAGGTCCAATGACCTTACCAATTAGGTTTCCATCTACTTTCTTATGTCATAAGTTACATGACATGATGCAATCCAAACAAGTTCTCTTTTATATATATATATATATATATATATTCCTCTTTGAAAATTAGGTTGATGAAGGTTATTCTCGCCTCTCTTAGGCTAGACAACTCATTTCATTAAACCCATAAAAATGAATGAACATCATTCTCGCCTCTCACAAGACTAGGTAGCTAACTTGACAAGTGTCACCTAAGTTCCTTTCTTTCCATCCTTGGCCTAATCAACCTGTCCCAATGTCTACTTATCTCATTACTCAATTTCATATTATATTCTCATTCATTCAATGCAATGATAGTTATATTCTCATTTCATCCAATGCAACAACTGTTATATGCATAGATAGTTTATTAATGAAAAATACAACTTAAATCTACTACTTAAGGGAAACCTTATTCATTACATCCACATTTGCCCAATGAGCCTCGTGCTTACCTAGTGAAAAGGACAACAAAGAGTCTAGGTCTTTAGGCTCGCTTAGCCAATCCTGAATTCACTCATCAAATGGAGCCACAAAGAGTTATATTCTCTAGTTCTCCCTCTCACTCAATGAGCCTCATAATCACATAGCGAGTTGAGCCACAAAGAGTTCTAGTATTTTAATTTACCTAATGAGTCTCGTCTCAACCAATAAATAGAGCCATAGAGAGTTCCTACCCTCTAGCTCTCACTCTCTCACTTAATGAGACTATCACTACCTAATAAGTAGAGCCATCGAAAGCTACTTCTCTTTAGTTCTCTAGCTTTCGCCTAGCAAATAGAGCCATAGAGAGTTCCAATGGTCATATTTTCCAACAAGTCTCATACTCTCCTAACGAATAGAGCCATAAAAGAGGAATTCCTCCTCACGATGCATTCTCACCTAGCGAGTCCAAGGTCTTGCCTAGCAAGAGCAACAAACAGCAAGTTCATTCTACATAGAAAACTCAATAAAACTTAGGGTTTTTTTTGTATTAACTTAGCTTGTACAAATTCTAACACATAAAGCACATATATTTCAGCAGCAATTCATACTTAACATGCCAATTTCACAAAATTCCTAATTTTCACCAACCAATTCAATAAAAAAACCTAATGCAAGAATAATAATTCAATTCTATCAATTGGCAGAAAATCACAAGACAAAACACACAAAAATCATGAAACTAATTGCAACTAATTTAAGGAGTTTAATCTCCCCTTCATAGACCATTAAAAGCATACATTTAAGGGGTGTTAAGGACAACCACTTTATCGGTACTTGCGTAAAAGTAACCTACAATGAAATAATCTCATTCTTCCTTATTTGAAAAGTAGAAAAAATGTTCCTCATAGTTCCTGTAACACTCCCAATTTTTCTATTATTTATTATTGCATGTAAATATAATGTTTTAATATTAATATTTATTAATAAGTTATTTAAATGATTTTATACATGCCCTTAATTAAATAATGTTTATTTAGGAATTATATGTGGGTTTAAAATAGATTTTAATTAAATAAAAAATTATAGAAAAGAGTTTTGGACTTGTGCATTACGACCCACTAAGAGAGAGCAAACACAACCCTTAGGGTCAGAAGATATCTGTTGTAAAGTTAATTTTTCTCTCTAAAACCCTTTTTTCCTAATAACACAGAAAGAGAGAGAGAGAGAAAAGGAACCTCTAGAGGGAGCACTAGAAAATCACCGAGGAGAGCCTTGAAGATGGTTTTCAACTATGATTTTCGCATGAGGTAAGGGGAAGTGAGATTGCCTCTCTACTTTTGAGTTTCCTTTACATGAGATGAATAGTGGGTCGTCCTTAGGACTCATGTTAATATTTGTTATTGTATGGTTCTTGGTGGTATCTGAAGAGAGATTAAACCCCTGGATTAGTGTAGGTCTTGTGTCTAAAATTTGTGTGAAATTGTGTGTTTAATTATTGTTAATTGATGATTTTTGTGGTTGTTCTCGTTTATAAGGGTTTTTAGTTAATTTGGGGTTTGAAATTGGGTTTTTTTTTATTTGGATATAATTGGATGGAATTAAGTGATGATTTGTGTGTGTTTCTATATGCTCGTATGTGCAAGAGTACTTACAATTGATTAAGTTTCCCCATTCAATTTGTGAGATTTGTGCTTGTGTTTCTCTAGAATACACAAATCGCTAGCTACTATTTGTTGTTCCTCACTAAGTGAAAGATGACTCTCGCTCGGCAAGATTCCATAGAATAGAGGAGTTTCTTCTCTATTAGGCATATTCACTGAGGCAGTGTGACTCTCGTTGAGCAAATGTGGCCTTGGGAGCACTATGGCTTCCATTGTTGAGCAAATAGTGAGGTTTGTTGAGAAAAAGTGTTGGGACCTAAGAGTAGGGCTTTCTTTAGTCCCACTCACTGGGTGAGAGAATGTCTCATTGAGCAAGGGCTAGAGAGTGAAAACTCTCTATGACTCAACTTGATAAGCCATGGTGTATAACAAAGAGTTGGGGTTCTTGTTGTGTGTGTTGATTGAGCTACTAAACTCTTTGTAGCTCTTATCACTAGGCAAATAGAGTGGTTCGCTAGGCGAGAATGCATACAAAGCTCCTTGTAACTATGACTCCTTCAAAGAGAAAGTGAACTCGTTGAGCGAAAGCTAAACTTAGTGACTAGATTCCTTATTTATAAGCCCAAGATGTGTGTGTTTTGAGATCTTGTGTATGTTATACTGTTGAGGTTATGACCTGAACTGATTGAGATATATTGTCATTGCATTAAGAGATGAACATGAGAAATGATATGAGAAAATGAGTAAAGTTGAATGGTTATTAAAGACCAAGAGTTGGTAAGAAAGGAACTTGGATGACCCTTGTCAGGTGAATGGCCTAAGCCTATGTGTGAGGTGCTTATTCTGTGGGATACGAGATAGGTACCTAGCTTATGGCGGGAAAGCATGGTGGCAGAAGCCAACTTATGCTTGATGGCATTCACAACATTTAAGGATGGTGAAGAGGTAAATTTCAATAACTTAGAATTTTTATAAATAGCCTATCAAGAACTTCTTTCAGATTCCTCAACTATTTCTTTCAAATACAAATAAATAACAAGAAAAAATTCAAAATTGACCAAAGATTTTGAATCTTTGGAAAAAGAAAATAGTATCCTTAAGAAAGAGAATGAGAAGTTGAAGGAAGAACAACTCAATGACTTATCTAAAGTCAACACTTCTAAAGTAACTGAACTTCAAAAAGAAGTAATTGACCTTCGACAAAGTCTAGCCAAAGTTGTCAATAGTACAAAAAATTTAAACAAGTTGCTGAAACACAGCAGAAGTTTATATTACAAATCTGGCTTAGATTTTGAAAAGGAAAAGGAAATAAAAGAAAAAACAAATATTCATTGTTCAAATTATAGAAAGTTTGGACGTAGATCCTATGACTGTACAAAGCGTCCAAATGGACCGTCCAAACCTTCAAGGACTAACCCAAAAGGACCTAAGAAAATTTGGGTACCTAAATAAATGATTATTCCTATTGTATATGTATTTAACAACAGGAAGAAAACCCCTATCATGATGCTTGAACAGTGGATGCTCAAGACACATGATGGGCAAAGAGTCTATGTTCCAAGACCTCTGTCTAAAGAAAGGAGGATGGGTTACATTTGGAGGTAATCATAAAGGTAAGATAGTTGGTGTAAGAAGGATTGATAAGCATCCCTTCCCATCCACAAACAATGTTTTATATGTTAAAGGATTGAAACACAATTTACTGAGCATAAGTCAATTGTGTGATAGTAGGTATGATATTTCCTTAATAAGGGAGAATGCATAGTTAAGGATTATAAAGGTTCTATAATATTTTTTGGTTAAGAGGCAAAACAATCTGTATAAGATTGATCTTTCAGACCTGACCAATCAAAATGTAACATGTCTAGTATCCATACATGATGATCATTGGACGTGGCACAAGAAACTTGATCATGCAAGCTTCAAACTTACATCCAAACTGAAAAAGCATAACCTTGTGAGGTCTACCAGGCCTTATATACAAAGCTAATTTGTTACATAATGCTTGTGAAAAGGGGAAACAAGTCATAGGTTCTTTTGAGTCCAAAAACATTATTTCTACCTTTAGACCCCTGGAATTGTTACATATTGATTTGTTTGGGCCTACCAAAACTCCCTCATTAGGTGGAAAACATTATGGATTGGTAATAGTAAATGACTATTCTAGATAGACATGGGTTATGTTCCTTTCCCACAAGAATGAGTTTTTTAAGGTCTTCTCTGTATTCTGCAAACACATTCAAAATGAAAAAGATTATAATATTGCTTCTATCATAAGTGATCATGGGGGAGAATTTGAAAATGAAAACTTTCAACAGTTTTGTGAAGAATATGAAATTCATCATAATTTTTCCTATCCAAGAACTTTTGCACATAATGATTTTATGGAAAGAAAAAATAGATCTCTTCAAGAGATGGCCAAAATAATGTTGAATTATTTTAACTTTCCTAAATACTTTTGGGAAAAAGCTACTAATACAGCCTGCTATTTGCAAAACATAATATATATAAGACCCATTTTGAGAAAGACTCCCTATGAATTATGGAAGGGTTGACAACCCAATATTTTTTATTTCCACCCTTTTAGATGTGATTGTTTTATTTTAAATAATAAGGGCAACTTGGGTAAGTTTGATCCTAAATCTAATAAGGGAATATTCATTGGATACTCAATAGTATAAAACCTATAACTCTAGGACTTTGAAAGTTGAAGATTCCATACATGTGAAATTTAACAATTCTAAGCTTTATCAAAGCTAATTGAACCTTTTTCAGACTTGAATATTAAAGAGTTGCAGTTAGCGTCCAAAGAACAACTTTTGGACGATGAACCAAAAACAGATGAGACTGAGACATCCTCGAGGAATTGGTAGATGAAAACCTATCATCTTGAGCAACATATCCTTGGGAACATTGAAGATAGAGTTAGAACTCGGTTAACCTTCAAAGACCAATCTCAAATGACTTTACTATCAAAAGTTGAACCCAAGAATGTAGAGAAGGCTCTATTGGATGAATGAATACTTGCTATGCAAGAGGAACTAGACCAGTTCCAGAAGAATGATGTATGAAAGTTGATCTCACCACTAAATGACAAATCCATTATTGGAACAAAGTGGATATTTAGAAACAAATTGGATGAGATTGGTAAGATTGTGTGTAATAAAGCAAGGTTAGTAGCATAAGGTTATTCTTAGCAGAAAGGAATAAACTTCATTGAAACTTTTACTCCTGTAGCTAAACTAGAAGCATTTGCATTTTTCTATCATTTGCAGCTCATCATAATATGAGTTTACATGAGATGAATGTCAAATGCACTTTTCTGAACGGTATAATAAATGAAGAAGTTTTTGTGAAACAACCACCTAATTTTGAGAGTGATAGTTTTCCAAATCATGTTTTTAAATTGAAAAAGACACTCCATGGACTTAAGCAAGCACCTTGTGCTTGGAATGAAAAACTTAGTTAATTTCTTATGACAAATGGTTTTCAAAGAGAATAAGTAGACACCACTCTATTTCGCAAGAATTATGATTTACATTTTATTATTATACAAATTTATGTAAATGACATAATTTTTTGTGCTATTGATGACTCTCTATGAAGAATTTTCTGAGTTAATGTAGAAAGCGTTTGAGATGAGCATGATGGAAAAATTAAAGTTCTTTCTTAAACTACATATTAAGCAAGTAGAAGATGGAATTTATATCCATTAAACCAAATATGTCAAGAAGTTACTCAAGAAATTCAATCTTGAATATTGTAAAACAATGTCAACTCTAATACACCCAACATGAATCTTAAGTCTGGACGAGATAGATAAAAAGGTAGATCAAACATATACAGAGGTATGATTGGCTCTCTACTCTACTTAACTGCTTCTACGACAAATATAATGTATAGTGTATATTTTTGTGCTTGATTTCAATATGATCCAAGGGAATTACATCTTACAATTGTTAAACGTATTTTTAGATATAAGAAATCTTAGTTTGTGCTATAAGAAATCTGATTAGTACAAATTGAAAGGCTATAATGATGCTGATTTTGTTGGAGATAAAATAGAAAGAAAAAGCACCAATGGAGGATGCCACTTCATTGAACTCAATCTAGTATCTTGGTCTAGTAAGAGACAAGGTACTATAACACTTTCTATGGTAAAAGCAGACTATATCTTAGCAGCTCAATGTTGCTCACAACTTTTATGGATCAAGCACCAATTGGAGGATTGGCATTTTCAAGAGTAACATCCCACTTCTTTGTGATAATATTGTTGTAGTTAATTTATCTAAGAAACCCATTTTGCATTATCGTGTTAAGCATATAGAAATTAAACATTATTTCATTATGGATTATGTTCAGAAAGAGATTTTTTAGATTTAAAATTCATTAGTACTGAAAATTAGTTGACTGATATCTATACAAAATCCCTTCATGAAGATAAGCTCGTCCATATTAGGAATCTTCTTGGTATGACTTTTATTTTGGAATGAAATTTATAATCATATGGTTTAGGCGTCCATAAATTGTGAACCCATAATGTATGCGTCCCTACTGCATTTGTTCATAATCTGTTTGTCTATTGCATACTTGCATCTTTCTCATTTAGGAGCCGAGTCAATGAGTTTTATTTACTCTTTTTAACCTTTTTAAATTCCAAACAACAATATCTTTTTACCATTAAATGCTATTTTTACCATTATAGTTTTAATAAGGCTTTCTAAAAACGTTTTATTTACGAAGACTTTTCATCTTCCTTTTTTGAAAGACTTTGAATCTCTTGCTCTTTATCTCTACAAAACCCTATTTTCTTTCACCTCTTCACCCTAACCCCCATTCACCATTGCAAACCATCATCCATACCACATTGGACATCTATGAACTTAGCCTTTCTACATACCTATTCAACCACCGTCCAAACCCTTTTGGACGACCCTACACAAATCATCGCCCAAACACCTTTGGACAACCTTGTCGTCCATAAGCCTATGGACTCCCATGATCCTACCACCATCTCTAGAAAGGAATGGCCAGTCCTTTTCTTTTAACAATCTGAGCCTAAAATCTTATCCATCGAGATCAGATTACCCACTACCTACCTACACCTTTGAACCAGTACCTCCACCCTCACACCCTTTCCTAGCCATTTACTCACCACCTGAACCCACAACACCTTACCCCTAGGAAACCCTCTTCCAAGCCTATCTTCACCCTCCTGAATCTCCTACCTCACCATACAAGCAACCACTACCTTCTCCAAACCCTTAAAAATTTCTTTCTTATGTTTTTTTTTTCTGACTGTGATGGTTATTTTTCTATTACTTTTTGTTGATAACAAAAAAAGGGGAGAATTGTGTAAAGGAGAAAGAATATGCATTTTATTAATACATAAAAATTTCTTTTTTTTAATCATATAATGATATATATACTCTGATCATTTTATATGAATGCCTTGATACATTTGCTATGCTCTCATATAATATGATAAATCATATATGTATTGTTTGATCCTTTAGCTCTAATATATGTATTAAACTTTTATGCTTTGATGCCCTTAAAATATGTTTCTCTTAACCGTCCATTAGCTTAGGCAGAGCTAAAATAAAATAGAGTTTATATATCTTAGGGGTAGCTAGTAAAATATAACACGCTTAAAAATATTATATCTTGAAATCATCTTTCTCTTTAGCATAATTTTTGTCGTCATAAAAAAGGGGGAGATTATTGGAACATAAGTCTATATGTTCAAAATGACCCCATGTATTTTGATAATAACAAACATTATGGGAATAGATAATATATTATGATTAACCATTGTTCTCTGGATTTTAGAAGAATTGCAGATTATTGGACTTAAAGATTGGAGCACATCCATTTAAGGGAAATTGACTTTAAAATAAATTCATCTATTGCGTTCATAAGGAGCTCATCATCTATAGAAGTACTCACTATTCAAAGGACTTACTTAGACATTCTCAACGTCGATAGAGAGACTCATTTTCCAAAGAACATGCTCAGACATTCCAAGTGTCCATAGAGTCACTCACCATCCAAAGGACATTCCCTTCGTACATAGCAAGACTAGTCGTCCAAAGGACATATTCTGCATCCATAGAGAAGCTCATCATCCAAAGGATGTTCTCAGCATCCATAAAAGGACTCAACGTTCAAAGACACAATCAAGGGTCCATAGAAGAACTCAGCGTCCTAAGTCATTCCTACCATCTAATGAAGAGATAGTCCAGAAAGTGGAACAACTGCACTGTTCCAATTAGGAATAATCTCTTGTAAAAGCGTAAAGTGTTGTTTATCTTGTTTATCTTATCTCGTGAACTCTTTCATTCATATAAAGAGCTGATTATCTAGATCCAACATTCAAATGTCTACCTAATAGTTTGAGAAAGTGTTAAACTTTCAGATTGACGAAGAACAACAACAAAGATTTTATAATATAAGTCAAGTCTGATAAAAGAAATCCCAAATTATGACTCAATTCAGAAGGAACCAATAGAAGCTTCCTCACTCATCAACAATAACCTTTCTCTGTTTTAAAAAAAGAGGAGTCTTTGTAGAAGTATAGGAAGAAGCAATCAAGTAGCATTTAATGTAGATCCAATCACTCCTCATGCAAAAAGCAATGTTCAAAATTTCATGTTCTATATAAAGGCATCTATCAAGCTTGAAAGAAGGAGAAGCCAAATTATAACACATTCTATCAAGAAAGAAAAAACACTCTTTTACGTTTTGGATGACTATCTTGTAAAACTTTCTTTGCGAAGCAAAGAAAAGTCCATGCTCTATACTGTAAATGCTCACTATGTGAGTTACTCTTTTGTAAAAACTCTACTCAATGTGATAGGCTAAAGAGGCTAAGTGTTAAAGCATATTTGAGTTTCTTGTAATTAGGTAGATTACAAGGGTTGGAATACCTGGAGAGGTAGAGAATACTTGATTTTCATGAAATCAGGTAGATTACAAAGGTTGTAATAGACTTAGTGAAGTTCCTTCGCGTTGAAGGAACTGGATATAACTCTATTGAAAGAGTGAACTAGTATAATCTCTATGCATTTTCTCTCTTACCCTACACTCTTTTATTTATGCACTCCCTTTGGACGACCATATCAAACTGGATTTTAAATCCTTCAATTTTACGAAAAGCTTTCAAAAATCACACTCACACAATTTAACCCCCATTCTTATGTGTTATCTTTTCTTTCAAGTATGACTGTGGGTAGAGGGGTTGGCCTTAGACCCTGTTTAGTGTTTGTGTTTAGTCATTTTTTTGCTTAGTTCTTGCATTTGAAATGCATGTGTGTGACTACCTTTATGACTAGTAGGGTGTTTGACTATTTGTTGTTGTTTATTGTCTATGTCAATTGGTGGAGTACAAGACTTTTAACCTTGTGGTCATGGGTTGAGAGTTTTCCTAAACTCTAAGTTTGTGTGCCTTGGGTTATCTGAAGGGGGGTTGAACTCCCTAAATCAGGATACTCCCTTTTGTTAAGGGTATTGATAATCATATAATTGATTTTGTCAACTGTCTGTTCTTGGCGTTCTTTGAAGGGGTTGAGCTCCCTAGATTATGATTTCTTGTTTATATTGTTTGTTTATGGAATCAATTGTGTACAATTGGTTGTGTATATGCAAAATGTAGAAAAACTATAGGTTCCCTTTTAGATCCAAATCCTGGCAAAAATTTAGGAAAATTCGATAGTAGGCTATCAAGCACAATCATGCTCAAGAAGACAATATGTGTTGGTTGTGCATGCTCGTGCAGAATTTGTGCACAACTGTGAAGACTATGCATGCTTGTGCAGAGTCCCATTGACTATGCATGCCTATGATAATGGGAGCACACCAATGCTGCACTATTATGTTGTATGATCTTTTGGTGTTTCAATTGAATTTACTACTTATCTGTTAACTTATATGCTTGTGTGAAATATACTATTGTTGTTATTGTTGAAATTGCATTGAGGATGATGATATGCAATATAAAATGAGTAATGAGTGATAAGGATAAATGCGAAGGGTGACCTAGTCTATGAGAGACTAGAATGGGCTCGAGGGACATTTAAGGATAAATGCAAAGGGTAACCTAATATGTGAGAGACGACGATGGGCTTGAGGGATATTTAAGGATAAACGTGAATGGTAACCTAATCTGTGAAAGACAACGATGGGCCTGAGGGACAATTACCTAGTGAGCAACCTAGTCTGTAAGGGCCAGAATGGTACTTACTAATTTGAGATGAGTTGAGAGATGAGGTGCCTAGCCTCTGAGAGGTGAGAATGATCCTCATCGACCCAATGTTGAAAAGTAATCTATTATGAGTTGAGAAATAAGGTTCCTAGCTTGTGAGAGGTGAGAATGGTACTCATAGGCCCAATGTGGAAAATTGAAAACAACAATTTAATTGAACTGCATTCATGCATCATCTAGTGAGACTAGTGTGTGTAAGGAATGTAGACCGTGAACTCGAGAGGTAAGGTCGCTAGACTTCTTGGGGCCTATTCGATACAAAAGAATTCCAATGACCTTGATTAATCCCATGTGTCGGATCTAATGATGCAAGTTGAGTAGTACATGATGTGCTGCCAAAAGGATATCATGCTAGTGTGGTATGACTAATCGTAGAGGCAGAGATTATGAGGGTTTCCCCTAGCCTACTTCCTGGATTAGGGTTGGTACCACATGGCATACAAAATAGTACTAGGAATGCATTGCCATCATTCATGTGCATACTTGTTGTTCACTATTTGTGGTTGATTATTGTCTATTAATTGTGTGCCTATGTTCTTATTTCCTATATTTTGTAGTTAATGGTATGAGTTTGTGCTACTTACGGTGTGATCTTACCATGAGCTTGAGTGAGGTACATTCTCACTCCCTTCTGTTGTGTATTGTTTGATTTTGAACAAAATGTCATATTGCAGGTGATGTTGAGTAGGAGCATAATGGTTGAGCTGGGACTCCTCAGTTAGTGCTTTTCCTTTTCTTATTCTTACTTTTGTTTTTGGGTTATGGTTTGATAGGGCATGTGACATCGGGGCGCACTTTTGTAATTAAGTTTGGTTTACATTTTATGACATTAGAAATTGGCCTTTGGAGTGTCATTAGAGACACATGTTTGTTTTTAATTACTGTATATGACTAGATTGTTTGTGAATTATTTACCAGTCGATATATGTTTTTGAATTTAAATTCATTCTAAGTTTATTTTATTAGTATTGTTAAGTATTGGGGTAGAGAGTGTCACATCTTATATCATAAGAAAAAAAATCTTCAAATATATCAATAGTAAATTTAACAAACTATATAAGCTAATAGTATCACATGTGTAAAAGAAGAAACAAAGTTCCGACTCTAGCAACAACACATGCACACAATGTGTTTGATTATGAAGTGAAGTGTATTAGAGCCAGGAGTAATTATGACTCAAGAAAATATTGGGAGAGTGAATGTATTATTCATCCGAAAACAAATGGTGGCTTATATAAGCCTTTACAAAACTGAAATGAAAGAAACTGTTCCTAAAAAATAGAACTTCCCTTGAGACTAGGACTTATTAACACACGTGGATTAACAGAACACGTTAAATAACACACTTTTCCTAACAAACTTTGACTAACGTTCCCTTCCTTAAGCTATATGCATCTACAGTTAGCTTACTTCAACGACCTTCATTACTCCAAGCATGCTTCGAAGCTTCTCAAACTACTCAAGCTTCAATGGATTTGTCATTATGTCTACAACTTGTTCTTCAGAGCAGCAAAAACTTAGTCGCACAACTTCGTCGTTTACCAAATCTCTGAGGAAATGGAACCTTACTGCAATATGCTTGCTTCTTCCATGAAAAATTGGATTTCTGGACAATTGAATAGCGGAATTGTTGTCACATAAGATCACAGTTTCTTCCTTCTCTTCAGCTCCAATTTGCTCCAAGATTCTTCTAAGCCAAATACATTGACAAGCACAAAGTGGTGGATAAGCTTACAACATATTGCTTTTTCGAGGCCTATGAAACAGCTCTAGACCCCATCATGAACACCGAACCAGAAGTGCTTCTTCAATAATCTAAATCTCCTGCGTAATTGCTGTCGGTATAAGCTATAAGACCTGTTTTTCTTCCTTCAATCTTGTAGAATATTCCATGCTTTGTAGTTCTTTTTAGATATCTTAAAAGCCTTTTTGTTGCAGCCTAATGTGACTCTTTTGGATTTTCCATGAACTTGCTAATCAAACTTACTCCAAACATCAAATCAGGTCGAGTTACAGTTAAGTACATGAGGCTTCCAACTGCTTGTTTGAACTTCGTAGCATCTACTTCAATGCCATCCTCATTTTTCGATAAAATTGTACCTGGAACAATTGGATTTTGTACCGTCCGGCCCCGCCATCCAGCCGAGGCTGCCCCGCCGTCACATGAGGCGCTGACGTGGAGCACCCCAAGGAGTAAATGCACAGAAAACGTTCCGACAGGTGAAATTATGATAATTAAGGCCCAACAGACATTACAACACGAGACATTATTATTTTGTTATGGCATTAAAGCACATTATTATTCTTTCGTTATGACATTAAAGGACATTATTATTCTTCCGTTATGTCCTTAAAAGACATTAATGCCCTGGCGACCCGGGTGAGGCTATAAAAGCGACCTTCCCTGATAGAGAAGACAGATTGTTCCCTTGACTTGTACTTGAGAACAGATTGAGGGATTTAGTTGGAAACCCTGAGTTAGAAGAGAACGAAGAGGAAAAAGGAGCTGAGGAAAAACTCCCCTCCACTGCAAGCAGATCTTCGTCGGAGCGAGGAATAGCTGGGGACCTGCCTTCACACTACTAAACCAGGTTCTATTTCTTCCATTCGCTCCTAAATAAAAGAAGGCATGCATCTCTTGGAAACTTTTATCTTATAAGTGGAACAAGTGACATATCCCCTTTATTTGTTCACTACGTTCACTGTGTACACACCACCACAATAATTATCTTAGGAAAAATCAGGTTAAATCGAATGCATTAATTATGGAACGTGAATAAGGTAGGGAGACAAAGAGTTAGGTACCTATGGGATTACTTCGTATTGCACCAAAATAGTAACACTTGTGATAAAAATGGAACGTGAGCATCCCAACTCCATTTCCCTGGGAAGAACCCTCCCAAGGTCATGAACTTACCTTCCTTATAACTGTTAATTTGATAAACTAAAACACAGAATTTCTTGGTAATATTGTAATAATATATACATTTAATTGTATAAAATTAATTCTAGCAAATTCTAAACCAAGCCAGTTATAGAATGCCTTTTTATCCTACATGTAATGTCCCTTAAACACGAGCTTTCCACTTATAGATGTTTACCATAATAATAATAAAAAATAAAAATAAATAAAAACTTACAAAAAGAAGACACCACCTAGAAAAATACCCAAGTCACCAACTTAAAAAAAAAATGTGAGAAAGCGAATACTGCTGCATCTGGTTGTATACTTCAGCCATAGTTTAATTGATTTGATGATTTTCTTTTTATCTATTTGACATCATAATTCTATACATACATATAATTTTCAATTTTCTCGAGCCGTACGAGGGTAAAACTTCCTATATGTTTCGTACGAGGGTAAAACTTCTTATATGTTTCTAAGGGGTGCATTATTCATTTGGCGAATACTGTTGCATCTGGTAATAAAAAAAACCCAATAATTACTTACTTTGACAATAAAGGAGAAATAACAAGGCAAGAGAAGGCGTAGCCCAGGAAAATTGCTCACAACGCATTTAAGTTTGGTCAACACTTTAATTCAATAAAAACGTTACTTTATTAAATTTAATTCTAAAACGAAATTAGAAAAAATAAGTTACATATATGATATACATGCCTAATCTAGGACGTTAGGTATCTATAGTTACGGTCAGGATTCAGTAACTTGAAAATAAATGATAAATAAATAAAAACAAAATATGTTAATTTGGGAGTGTAATACATTTCTTTTGAATTAATTACGAATTAATTATTTTTTTTATATATATTTCTTTTGGGTTAATTATGAACGAATTATTTCTTTATATTATATTATGGGGAGACTTGTTTTATTTTTCTTTAGAATCGAAAAGCCCTTTAATCACCGCTTTACCTCATGAATTCCTAACGCTTTCCCTTTTTCTTCACAACATAAGCCTTTTGAGTTATTCGATTGTGAATTTGAATTGTGCACTTAATTTTTATATCAACGAAATAGATTTATAAGTTAATTTTATATCGAAACCGATCTATAAGTTACTTTTATATTAAGTTTTTCCAGCTCATATTTTATTTATGATAGATTTGAAATAGACATGCATAATATATTTCTTACTCTTTCTTTTAAACGCTTAAATAGAGTGATTGCAAAACATATATATAACGAACATAGTCCCAAACAACTAGAAGAAGAGACGAGTACGATAATGTGGGAGGAAACGAGGCCGATAACAATGAACCAAGCAGGCTCCTCCAGCGAGGAGGAAGATACCTTGCAGAGGCTGCTCCAGGCTGTGGCATCTTTTCAGGCGCGTAGTGAAGAGTAGACCCGACTCAACGCGGAGGCAGAACAAAGGCAGGCAGATGCGAAAGAGAGGTACCGTCAGGTAGAAGAGCGCCACCAGGAGGTCGTTTGCATGGCAGAATTAAGGGAAGAGGAGTTGCGACAACATATAGCTATACTGAAAGCAAAGGGAAAACGAGATACGGCCACATAGGAAGTGTCCCCTGTCCCTCCCTTTTGGGGACAACCATTTAGCGAAGAAATAGACGGATCCCGGTACCTCCCAGTTTCAGGGAAATAGTGGTAGAGTCGTTCGACGGTAATCGGGATCCCCATGCACACTTGTAGGCGTCCCAGACATAAATGTATATCAGCGGGGGGAATGACCAACTTAGCTGCAAACTCTTCCCAGGCACCTTGAGGGGAGTAGCCATGCAGTGGATGGTCACACTACCACCCCGGTCCATTCAAACGTTCAGTGAGTTAGCCGGCTCTTTCGTGTCCCAATTCGCGGCAAATAAGGTCAAGCGACTCGAAGTGGCCAACCTGTTTGACATAAAACAAGCCAAGGATGAAAGTCTAAAGAGCTACTTGGCCCGATTCAATAAGGCGACTGTTCAAGTAGACGACCCGGACCAGAAGTTCTTTGTTAAGGCCTTCTAGAAGGGGTTGAAGGCTAGCCCATTCAGTGACGCGTTGGCTTTGAGACGACCTTCCAGCATGGACGAGATCCAAGCACAGGCGGAGAAACATGTAGAAATGGAAGACGACCAGATTGAGAGAATTGGGGCCAACAAAAACGAGACCAAAGACAACAGACGACCGGCCCAGCAACGGGGGAACCCTGCTCAGCAAATACAGACACAAGCCCGAAACCCCCAGTAGCACTTCACCCCGTTAACGAAGAATAGGGCTCAGATCCTGTGGGAGATATACCATGCTAACATCTTGGAGTTCTCGCCTGAAACGAGAGGGCAAGTCTTGGGCCCGAGTAAGGAAATATGGTGTGAGTTCCACCGCACGTCTGGTCACTCAACGGAGGAATGTTGGTCCCTAAAAAAGCAAATCGAGAAGCTGATCTAGGGAGGACATCTTAGCCAGTTCGTACAGCGCCCGTCGAACGATGGGACGAAATCCGTGCCCGCCACTAGGGGACGAAGGGGAAGGAGTCCTCGATGGGGGGCGCCTCATCCCGGGGAAGCGCAACGAGATAGGAGTTGGTCGCGACCGACTCCCCCTACTCAGCATCGCGGCACTATCACAACCATAGTAGGAGGAAACGTCGATTACCCCTAAAAGACGAGTAAGCATGAAATACAAGCGGTCCTCACAGGAGCGAACCGGACACCCTTGGGGACAGGGAAAAGGGTCAGTCCGGCCCTCACTTTCGACGATCGGGACCTTATACAAGGTGTACCCTACTATGACGAGCCAATGGTTATATCTGTAGTGGCAACCGAATACAAGATAAAGCGGGTCCTAATAGACTAAGGTAGTTCGGCCAATATCCTATATTGGTCAACATATCACAAAATGAAATTATCACCATCGAACTGGAAGCCGTCTTCGGAGAAGATACCAGGCGAACCATCCCAGTAGTATATACAATAGTGGACGCAATGTCATCCTACAACATCATCATGGGGAGACCAGCCCTAAACTGACTAGGGGCGGCGGTGTCAACCTATCACCTGTGTATGAAGTTCCCGGTCGGGCACAAGGTGGGAAGCGTATGGGCTGATTCCCGGATAGCCAAAAGATGCTATGAAGACAGCCTAAAGGTAGGATCCAAGCCCCCAATACTCGTGAAGCCAGCGATCAACGTCTTGGATCTGGACTTAGACCCAAGGAGCCAATACGAAAGCGAAGGATCCCATCTGACCGAAGACCTGAAAGAAATCCAACTAGGGCTGCGGGCATCCCACCTTACGAAGATAGGAACAACTCTTGGACCTGAGGAAGAAGCCCAGCTCGTGGATTTCCTCCAACAAAATAATGATATTTTTGCCTGGGGTCCGAAAGATATGCTAGGCATAAACCCTAACTTCATGTGCCATCAACTCTCGGTGGCCTAAAGGGCTAAACCAGTTGCTCAAAAGAGGAGAAAGTAGGGGGAGGAAAAACGAAAAGCCATCTGAGAGGAAACAACCAAGTTACTAATGACCGACTTCATCCGAGAGGTACAATACCCAAGTTGGTTGGCCAATGTAGTCATGGTCAGGAAGGCAAATGGCCGGTGGAGAATGTGCATCGATTACACCGACTTAAACCAAGCATGCCCGAAGGACTCCTACCCCTTACCCAGCATCGACAGGTTGGTAGACGGGGTCTCAGGCTACGCCCTCCTCAGCTTTATGGATGCCTACTCCGGATACAATCAAATCCAGATGCACCCACAAGACGAAGAGAAAACTGCATTTATCATCGACATAGGCACCTTTTGTTACAGGGTTATGCCGTTTGGCCTCAAGAATGCCGGAGCCATGTATCAACGCTTAATGGACCAAGTTTTTAAGGAAGTACTAGGGGTCGACCTGGAAGTATACGTCGACGACATGGTCGTAAAATCGACAAAGGTGTTCGAACATTGCCAAGCCCTGGGACGCGTGTTCGCTATACTGAGGAAGCATCAACTTCGGTTGAACCCAGAAAAATGCTCATTTGGAGTCCAAGCTGGGAAGTTCCTAGGCTTCATGCTAACTGAATGAGGAATCGAAGCCAACCCGGACAAATGTCGGGCGGTAATCAACATGATGAGCCCTCAAAACATTAAGGAAGTCCAGCAACTCATGGGGAGGATCACGACCTTGTCACGTTTCATCTCCCGGTCATGGGAAACAGCCATGCCCATTTTCGCAACACTCAAGAAAGGAGGAAGTTTTACTTGGATGGCCAAGTGCGAGGAGGCATTCTCACGATTAGAAGCTATGCTCGCCACACCATCGGTCCTCACCCGTCTGGCCCCCGGCCTTCCTATATATGTGTACATATCCGTGGCCGAAGCAACGGTCAGCTCGGTGCTCATCCAAGAAGAAGAAGTTGACCAACGCTCGGTGTATTTCATAAGCAAGGTCTTATAGGGAGCTGAAAGGAGATACCAGAAAATTGAGAAGGTGGCCTTGGCACTAGTAATCACCTGAAGAAAACTATGCCCATACTTTCAGAACTACCGTATTGTCGTCTGAACTGACCTCCCCATCTGACAAGTACTGAGGAAACCAGACCTAGCCGGGAGAATGGTAGCGTGGAGCGTCCAACTATCGGAATTTGACGTGTCGTTCAAACGACGGGGTCACATCAAGGCGCAAGTCTTGGCCGACTTTATCACTGAGCTGACACCTTTGGGCACCCCGACCACCGACGGCGAATGGTACCTCTCAGTCGATGGTTCGTCGAATCAAACAGGAAGTGGAGTAGGGGTTATTTTAGAGAGCCCAGACGAGGTGATCATTGAACAGTCTCTACACTTTGAATTCAAAGCAAGCAATAACCAAGCAGAGTACGAAGCATTGTTGGCAGGTATGAGACTGGCCTGTGAACTAGAAGCAAAAAGGCTCATAGTCAAAAGTGACTGAAAACTCGTCACAGGATTGGTGAACAGAGAGTACCAAACAAGAGATCCGTAGTTGGCCAAGTATTGGGAGTAGGCCACGAGGATGGCAGCAGCCTTCAAGAAATTCGCACTAGTACACGCCCTCAAGGACCAAAACGAGTGGGCAGACCTTTTGGCCAAACTAGCCAGCACGTAGAGAAGAGGTAAGCAAAAGTTGGTTATCCACGAAAATCTCAGCATGCCGACAATAGACCACCCAGAAGTATGGTGTGTAGAGGAAAAGGTCACATGGATGTCCCCTTTTATCCAGTACTTCAAAGATGACCAAGTCTCAAGTGACCCGACCGAGGCCAGAAAGCTGACGAGGGAGGCTTCAAAGTACACACTCATCAGACAGTCCCTATACTGACGAGGCTTCTCTTTTCCCCTACTGAAATGCATCGAGGGGGATGAGGCGACCTATGTAATCCGAGAGGTTCACGAGGGCACATGTGGAACCCACATTGGCGGACGCGCGCTAGCTAACAAAATTGCTCGAGCAGGATATTATTGGCCGACACTGAAAAGCGATTGTATGAAGTATGTAAAGAAGTGCGACAAATGCCAGAGATTCGCTGAAGGCCACAAGGCACCCCAGAACGCCTACAATCGGTCACCTCCCCTTGGCCATTCTACAAATGGGGAGTCGACATACTAGGTCCATTTCCCATGGCACCCGGCCAGGTAAAATTTTTAATCATGGCCATCGACTACTTCACCAAATGGGTGGAAGCCGAACCCGTCGTCGCAATCTCCTCAGATAGAATCAAACGCTTCTTTTGGAAAAAAATTATTTGCCAATTCGGCTTGCCGGCCGAGATCGTGTCTGATAATGGGACCCAATTCACCTCCCGCGCGACAGTCGAATTCTGCGAAGGCCTCAAAATCAAACAGCTGTTCACATCGGTAGAGCATCCTCAAGCCAACGGTCAGGCAAAGGCAGCCAACAAAGTAATCCTAAGGGGACTAAGAAAATGTTTGGAGGAGGCGAAAGGTAGATGGGCGAAAGAGCTTCCCCAAGTACTATGGTCATACCACACTACCCCACACTCCACCACCAAGGAGACCCCTTTTTGCCTAATGTTTGGCATCGAGGCGGTCATGCCAGTGGAAATTGGAGAGCCATCACCTAGGACGACCCTATTTGAACCAGGTAGAAATGAGGAGGAACTAAGGGCGAACCTCGACATGCTACAAGAAACACAAGAAATAGCTCACGTCAAGGAGTATGCTGTCAAAGCCCCGGCGGCCAAAAAATACAACCGGACGATAGTACCCCTCACTTTCAGACCCCAAGACTTGGTATTAAGAAAAATAACACAAAAGGCTGACAGTAATAAACTGACCCCAATTGCTATTCCGAGTCCGTGAGGAAGTTGGCCGAGGAGCATACCGCTTGGAAAGATTAGATGGCAAGAAGAAAAACACATGATCAGAGCAAATAATCTACAAGGCCCACAAAAATGGACGGTCAAAATAAACCGACCCAGGGACTGACTCGACGAATCTACAAGGCCCACAAAAATGGACGGTCAAAAGAAACCGATCCAGGGTCCGACACGACGAATCATCATCGTGGCGGAAGAAGAAGATAAGGCTAAAAGGGTAGGAAGCGTAGGCAAAATCAAAGTCGAATGCAAGAACAAAGACAACATGAGAGAGAAGTAGAAACGCAAACTAAGGAAGACGTGAATAGATAAGGGGCTCCTAGAGGAATAATTGAAGACAATGCGGAACAAAATTTAGGGTAATCATTGCGCTTGTTGAGCAAAGTGACGCATTGAAAGAAAGTCACGGCGCTTGTGCACGCACGCATCCCAAAGGCAAGTCGAGCGAAACCCAAATGATAACGCCCCAAAACGCGAGAAATGAGGGGAGCCATCTGGACGACCGTGGTAAACAAACAATTCCAAGCAACCCTAAGGGTTGCGTACGTCCGCCACATGTCATTCGAATAATCTAGGTGGAGCTGGGTCGACATGGTGAACGCGGTGCACGCCGGGCCAAAGGAATGAAATCCTAGGCTTGGGGGGGTGGCCGGCCACTAAAAAGGGACCAAGAATGCAAGCTTACGTCTCGACGACCATGCTTGAGGGGCTATGTACCGTCCGGCCCCGCCATCCAGCCGAGGCTGCCCCATCGTCACACGGGGCGCTGATGTGGAGCACCCCGAGGAGTAAATGCACAGAAAACGTTCCAACAGGTGAAATTATGATAATTAAGGCCCAACAGGCGTTACACACAGGGACATTATTATTCTGTTATGGAATTAAAGAACATTATTATTATTCTGTTATGATATTAAAGGACATTATTATTCTTCCGTTATGACATTAAAGGACATTATTATTCTTCCGTTATGTCCTTAAAAGACATTAATGCCCTGGCGACCCGGGTGAGGCTATAAAAGCGACCTTCCCTGATAGAGAAGACAGATTGCTCCCTTGACTTGTACTTGAGAACAGAACAGATTCCTTACTAGATTACTGTCCGTCATGTTGAACCTTGCTAGAAATTCTCGAGTATATCTTCTTTGACAAATAAAAATCCTAGCGTCACTTTGTATCACCTATATTCCAAGAAAATGTCTCATTCTTCCCAAGTCGGACATGTCAAACTCTAGCATCATTGAACTTTTGAATTTCTCACACATGCTTCTATTATTTCCAGTAAATATCAAATCATTAACATAAAGGCTAACTATCAGAATGTTACCTTCATTTTTCTTGGTGAACAAAGTGTGTTCACTAGAGCACCTTTCGAAATTTTCCTTTGCAAAATACACCTCAATTTTGCTGTACCAAGCTCGCGGTACTTGTTTAAGGCCGTATAATGTTTTCTTCAACTTGTAGATTTTATCTTCTTTTCCTTTTTTGACAAATCCTTCTGGATGTTGTACAAATACTTCTTCTTTAAGCTTACCGCGAAGAAAAGCGCTCGTCACGTCAAGTTGAAACACTTCCCATCCACATTGAGCCGCCAAAGCTAATAGTACCCGCACGGTGTCAAGTCTTGCTACTGGTGCAAATACTTATGTATAATCCACTCCATATCATTGTGCATATCATTTTGCTGCCAATCTTGCCTTATACTTTTCAATATTTCCACTTTCATTGAGCTTGGTTTTGAAAATCCATTTAACTCCAATAGGCTTAACTCCTTTTGGGGCATCAGTTAGTTCCCACGTCTTGTTCTTTTTGATTGCCTTTATTTCCATATTCATTGCTTCTCTCCACTTCATGCTTTTAGATGCTTCTTCGAAGGAGTGTGAATCACTTCCATTTTCAGCCATCATCATCGCCATTAGGCTTTCTTCTTCCTTAAATAAGTTTGTTTCCTCTTCATAATCTGCCATCCAAACTGGTTTTCTTCTATTCCTTGTTGCCCTCCCTTCAACTGGAAATTCTTGTTCACCATCATTTTCTTCATTTGTTGATGGCCCGATCTTACTTGAACTGCTTGAGGATGCACTTTGATTGATATCACCATTGTCTACTTCTTCATTTTGTGCAAGTTCTTGGTCGTCACTATTTTCTTTTTCTTCCCAATCTAGAACATCAACTTTGTATTCTTCTTCAGTTCTTTTCCAATCCCAACTATTGTCTTCTTCAAAAACTACAACTCTGCTCACAATGACTTTCTTTGCAATAGGGTCAAATAATTTGTAAGCTTTAGATTCATCACTAACTCCCAAAAATACACATCTTTTGCTTTTGTCGTCTAGCTTGTTTCTCTTTTGGTTTGGTATATGAGCATGAGCTACGCATCCAAAGATCCAAAAATAGTTAACTCTTGGCTTTACACCACTCCATGTTTCTTTTGGGGTTCTCTGATCTACAGCTGAAGTGGAACTTCTATTTTGTACGTGTACACACCATCTAACTACTTTTGGAACTTGTCTCTTGTTTAGTACCATCCTTACTGCATTCATGATCGTCCTGTTTTTCCTTTCGGCGACTCAATTTTGTTGAGGAGTATAGGCAGCCGTCAATTGCCTGGAAATTCCTTGATCCTTACAAAAATCTTCAAACTCCTTGGAGGTAAATTCACCACCTCTATCTGTCCTTAAGCAAGTGATGAATGCACCAACTTCTTTTTCAACACAAGCTTTGAACTTTTTGAACATATCAAATGCTTTTGATTTTTCATGTAAGAAATAGATCCAATTTTTACGAGAAAAATCATCAATAAAGCTTAAGATTTACCTCTTGTTACTGTTTGAGGATGGTGTGATAGGACCACTAATATCGGCATGAATTACCTGAAGCTTCTTTGAGGCCCTCAATGAGCCTTTCTTTGGTATTGACTCTCTCTGTTGTTTTCCAATGAGATAGGTAGTGCAAATCTTCTTCGGAGACCTCAGAGAAGGCAGCCTAATGACCATCTTCTTGCATGCGAGTGTATTGAGCCCCTTGTAGTTAAGGTGTCCAAAGTGAAAATGCCACAATTGAGTTTCTTTCTCTGAGACGACTTCAACTTGTAGACACATAGGATCTTTTGGTGCTGCAAAAGTTGTCAAATAGAACATCCTATTTCCCCTCATACTAGTGTGCATAATTAATCCTTTATCCGAATGAAATACTTTGCAAGTGCCGTTTTGAATTAAAATTGCTAACCCTTTTTGTTGGAGTTGTCCTAAGCTTAGTAAATTGTTCTTAAGCTCAAGGACAAAGTAAACATCGGATATTACCTGAGTAATGCCATTTATTTGCACTCGGATACTTCCTTTTGCTACAACAACCATTGTGGTATCATTCCCAAGCTTTATAGTTTTGCAAAATCCTTCTTCCATTTTGGAAAACCATTCCTTGTTTCCTGTCATATGATTACTATAGTCAGAGTCCAGGAACCAAGCTTATTCTTGTACGGTTTGATGCAACTCTTCGTACGCCACCAATAAGAGTTCTTCTTCTTCCTCAAGCTTTGCATAATTGGCCTTCTTCTTCCAATCAGGGCACTCATATTGAAAGTGACCCAACTTGTGACACTTAAAGCACTCAGCGATTGATCTGTTTAGAGACTGTCTTCCTCTTCCTCTACCACGTCCTCTTTGGAATGAACCTCTACCTCCCCTGCCTCTGATTGGTCTATCATCATCGGTTATCTTCAATACATGTTCTTCTGTCTGAAATTCCTACATTCTTTGCTCATGAACAAGAAGGATGCCATGTAGTTCATCAATACTTAAGGTACCCAAATCATTTGATTCCTCTATTGAGCACACAAAATAATTGAATTTAGAGGTCAAAGATCTGAGTATCTTACTAACAACTATACTTTTCTCTATTGCTTCACCATTTGATTTCATCTTGTTTACCACATTAAGATTCCTTCCCAAGTAGTTATCGACCTTCTCGCCTTCTTTCATGGCCAGTAGTTCAAACTCTCTTCTCAATGCTTGGAGTTGTGCTCTTTTCACCTTTGTGGACCCTTGATACTTTTTCTGCATAGATCTCCATATTGCCTTCGAAGTTCCCTTGTCAAGAATTGTTTCTAGAATCTCTCTGTCAATAGCTTGAAATAAGAAATTTTTGACCTTCAAATCTTTAAGCTTGGCCTCTTCCACACTCTTCCGTTGCGCTTCAATTGGTGTTGTTCCAAGTGTCGGTATTCCTTCTTCTACGGGGAGCCACATTTCTTTACTTCGTAGAAAGTTCTCCATCGTCATTGACCAATAATCATAGTGGCCATCAAACCTTGGAATGGCTGGTTGTACAAACTTCTCATATGTAGACATATTGATCTCTCAATGTTTCTCTCCTCACACACTTCACACAGTACCAAGCCCCCTTGTAGAGCTTTGATACCAAATATTAGAGCCAGGAGTAATTATGACTCAAGAAAATATTGGGAGAGTGAATGTATTATTCATCAGGAAACAAATGGTGGCTTATATAAGCCTTTACAAAACAGAAATGAAAGAAACTGTTCCTAAAAAATAGAACTTCGCTTGGGACTAGGACTTATTAACACATGTGGATTAATAGAACTCGTTAAATAACAAACTTTGACTAACAAAGTGAACCATAAATTCAAATCCATGTTCACAAATTTCACGAATTCTCATATTAGTCAAACAATAGCCATACACCTTCTTCTTTATGGCAAAGACCAAAAGATTACCATTCAAAATAGTAAAGCCCTTAACAATATGATTCTTCTCCACCACCCTTATTGCTTTCACTCTTACTTTTAAAACCCTTCTACATAAACACAATTCATATTTTGTCAAAATCCATATGGTAAACACATGCTTTCTTAATCTCACCAAACAAATGGATTGATTATTTGCATTAGTAACTCTGACTCATTTAAAAAATTTTATATCACAAATGTAGTGATGTGAACCCTTCCTTGCTTTCTTGGACACCCTTAGCATTCTTGATTTTCCATCCTCAAAATTGCATGACATAATGTATGGGCTAAAATAAGGACTGGTTTTTTGAAAGTAAGGAGAACAATATGAGATGAAGTGGATGACACCGTTGTGATGTATAGGCATGTCAAATCTCAAATTCCTACAACTAGTGAAAAATCTTTCTTCCCTTGCTTTCCACACACCTTAGGGAAATTTTGCAATCCAAATATGAAGACCAATAAATTGAATTATCATAAAAAAAGAAACACCATGTAATTACCATCTGAGTCACATTCAAAACCAACTTTTTTTTTATTAGCATTAACACTCTTGTGCAAGTTCTCAAGGGTAGGAATAGACAACCAAAATTGTGTAGCTAGGTTACAAATAAAAAGTTTCACTTGTTTTTTATCTATGGTGTGACAAAGAATCAAGTCATTGATTGAACTCAAAACTTTGACAGAGTTAGACAAAAGTTCTAGAACTTCATTGGACACTTTAGATGACAAATCCCTTCAATTTGACCATTGTGTCATAAAGTGGTATCTAGTTGAATGAAGAAACATGTATCATCCCTTAATGCATTTTGTGTCTGCTTTGATGCAAAATATGTTTCCTTTGAGAACTTTGAGAAAACTTACTATTCGATCCTTGTAAACAGTTTTTGTGAGAAATCAAAAGA
This sequence comes from Mucuna pruriens, assembly GCA_025330945.1. Lineage (NCBI taxonomy): Eukaryota > Viridiplantae > Streptophyta > Magnoliopsida > Fabales > Fabaceae > Mucuna > Mucuna pruriens. The sequence continues at coordinate 219,465 of JAENHJ010000243.1, forward strand.
ATATCTCAAAAAAGTCATCATGAGACAATGTCATTGTCATGAAAATTGTTTGGAAGTAAAAAAAGAACTAACGGATAAAAAAGACAGAAGAAAAAGAAATGAGTGGATGTGATATTAGTAACAAATCCTTTTTTATATAATAATTGACAGATTTTTATTTAAATTTTTTTTATTAAATCTCTTATAAATCTTGGTATGATGAATTTTGATTATAAAAAATTATTTATATCTAATTTTGATTCTAAATAATCTCAGTTGTATCTATTTCAATATATTACAAGATTACGGAAAAAATTATCTAATAAATCTAATTAATATATATATATATATATATATTTCACCATTTTTATATATATATATTTCACCATTTAATGATATAACCGAAACATTGTACTTGTATCGAAGTAATTTGGATCTTATCTGTTTCAATATATGATTGAAATGATTGGTTTTCTACTTTTATGTAACCTTTATGTCATATTTTGAGTTTTTAAAAGATATTTTTATGAAACTTTAAAATAGAAAGATTTTAAAGAAAAGAAGAACGTACTACTTCTTTTTAACGGTAAATTTGTGTGAGACATATTTAATGTAATTTTATTAACACTAATCTTTTAATTTAAGTAATAAATAAAAATATATTAAAGAGAATATTATATATTATTAATAATAATTATATTTTATTAGACAAAATAAATTGAAGAGATAAATTTTATTCATATAAATTGTTTAAATTATGACAAAATAAATTTATTGACATGGTGTGTCAAAATTAAAAATTTTAAAATAAAATCAAGATTTGATAAGATTATATATAATTATCTTAAAAAATTAGTTTACCAAAAGAAAAGATATCTTAGCACAAGAAAAAAAGGAATGATTTTTAAATTTTAAATTATAAATCAAATTCAAATTGAAATAAAATTTGAGGAATAATGTTGGAAAGAAAAAAAAACTACAAATTAGATATTTAATAAAAAATAACTCTTAAAAATATTTTCATTTAATAATAATAACTAAAATTTATATCATAAAAGTAAATTTTTTAAAAAATCACTTTGTTTATATGAATAAAAAAAACCCACTTTAGTAAAATCTGATTAGTTCAGTTTTTTATTTTTTATTTTTGGAAAAAACTGATTCTTGTGGAAGCAAACGGCGGGAAAAAAACTACTTTTTAAACCAGTGAAACTATTCGTTTAAACTCTAAACCTTACAAACCTTGACGCTGAGCTTTTTTTTTCCTATGTTAGGGTTTATAGACTCCTTAGTATCCTTTCGTTTCACACTTTTCTCTCGTTAGCGCGCGGAACTAAAATCCATCGACCCCATTGTTTGTTTCACGTACCCATCTGTAATATTTTATTTCACTTTCCCCCTTTTCTTTCCTTAGATTCTGCAATTTTTGTTTCTTTTAGTACTGCTTCAATTGATTTTATATGTTCAATTTTATGATATTTGGTCGTTGTAGTGCACATTGGATGAGAAGTAATTGAATAGTGGCCCTTCATGTTGTTTCTAGATTGAGTTTTTGGTGTGATGAAAGGAAAAGGCAACAGTAAAACAGAAAAAATTAACATGGAAAAGTGGAGAAAAAGGAAGAATTCAGAAAATGCTGGTGCTGAGAAAGATATTACATTGAGTACTCAAGGTAAGATGATTCCGTTGCTCACACTTTCTATTATATGATGTTTTAATTTGTTGAATAAGAGCATGTAACAGTCGAATATATATTTTAATTATGAATAATATATAATATAATAAACAACGGACAAGGCTTTCCCTAGTATAGCATATAATATATAAAATAATAAATTCACATTACCGATGAAGGAATACCCATTCATGATTTCATGATTAAGTAACATGACAATATATTCAAGTTCAACATTAGACATAATATTAATAAGTTAATAACATTAAGAATTAAATATAAAAAGAAGTTCAAACATGCACAATATTCAAAATGACATGTTTTATCCCTTTAAAAAACCCCTCATAATAGCATAATATTGGCCATTTTTTAAAATAAATAAAGAACTGAACTGTTCACCTTTTTTTTATTAGTTCTAGACTGGTTTGGTTGGTTTTCTATAAATTGATGGCCATTTTTGTCTGTCATATAGAGTGAACACTGGATTTGTTCATCAGTTTTTCAATTGAATTGGTCAGTCTGGTTTGGCTATCAATCATTTGTTTTCCTAGTATGTTACATATTCTGTTTCAATGGATATTAGAATGGTAGTTGGAGAGAAGTTAAAGGAGAAACAAGAAACCAATTGAAATTGGAAGAATATAAAGATAAAAATCTAGTTGGAAGACAAAAGCCAAAGCATGGAATTGATTTAGAAAAGCAATTAAACATTTTTCTTAGAAAAGCCAAAGCCAAAGCTGAGGATATTGATCTTAAATTTTTCTCACATTTTATCAGATCGAACAGTGAATGATCATCCTTTTGAAGCTAAAGGGATCCAAGACTTTAAGGAGCATGGAGTTGCTAATATTGCGGCAGCAATTAAACCCTGTATTAAAAGCTTTTTCTGGTTGATTATTTGTTGCAGAATCCAATGATACTCCTGAAGCTATCCATTTTTTTCCTGATGGATTTTTCTTCCCTCTCTTGTAGGTAGGTCAAAGAAAACTAAGAAAAAGAGGATAAAAGAAGAGAGTTTTGGGAAGGATGTTCAAAAGCCACCAGAAAAGGGAGGGAGCCATGATCAGGATGAGATTTATGTTGTTTCTTTTGGAGATGAGAACTGCTCAAAAGGAATGAAAAGTATGACTAGTTAAATTAAGAGGATTGTTTTTACATTCATTTAGAATCTACAAATATTATGCACCTGAAATCTTTATTTGCATAATACACTCATGGATCAATGGGCTTATATTTTGCAATGTTCCTAGTAGCAGCATAATTAACGTATGTTGGGCTACTTACGTCTGGTAGCAAGTTGGATTTAGATGCATCTTCTTTTTTTTTTAATGTGCACTATCATATTGTCAATTAATTGTCATATCTCGTAAGTTTCTGATGGCTACTTAAATTACAGAGTGGATCGTGGAATATTATGAAAGTAGATTAGGGTTGAAGGTATTCCAACATCAAATTGACGACTTTATAACTGCTCATGAAGAAAAATTGGAAAAGGTAAATGTTTTGACCCTCTTGCATTTATACCTGTGGCTCGATTGTGACTCAAGTGAACATCCTCTATTTTCCTGTCTATCTTACGGTAATATACCTTTATTGTTTATTGTTGGGAAGAATTTAATTAAGAAACATCTTAAGGATCAGAAGAATGATAGATGCACGTGACAATATTTAGTCATTGCCTTGAAATTTGGCACTTTCTGTAGAATTCTTGCACAATGGAAGTGTAGCTTATGACTGAAATTGCTTATATGTTGTTGAGTTATATTATTCTGTTTTTGGGATCATGAAATGTTTAATACTCCATAGTTAAATATAGTATCTCAATGATCCAACATTTATTAGTATCATTATTTTTGGTTTAACATAAAAAATCTTATGATCAAAGCAGGAAATAAGAGAGAGAAGTCCATGCTGCAGAAGGGTTGGACTGTTGTAGTACACCACAAGGGTAGGAAGAAAACTACTGACTCTGAAAGTGGAGTGGGGGTTGTCTCTGTTGCCCAAGCTTCTGTGGAGAATCAAATGGAAAAAAAAAAGCATAAAGGGGTGGAACTAGATTTTTATCGCTTTCCAAAAAAAGAAGCTGAGAGAAATGGTATGACTACCATTTTTACATGATGTTTGGCGATCTTTTATCCTGAAAACTTGTAGTGTTAAAGCAATTAGTCAATAATCAAATGTAGGACAAACAAGGTAGAAATGAATCCCCTCTCGTGAAGAAAGAGTCGGACACAAAGGTTTGGATGATCCATGGTGAGGGTCTTTGTGTCCATTTCTCTCCATATGAAACTATTATGTGAAAAAATCATGAGAGGATCCATTCCAAATGTTGGTATATGCAGAAGCCAATGTTTTATTTATTTTTTATTTGGTGGTAACTTTAGTTTGCACTTTGTTGTCGTTTTCCAAGAGTATTTCTTATTTGGTATCTACGTAGTATGTACATATTTTCCTTTCTGATGAGTTACTCTTAATTCACAAAAAACGAAAATCATAAGGATTTTTTTTTCTATTCTCGTGTTCATGACTGTTTATGGTATGATTTTCTGCTAATTTCTCATGCTCGTGGGTTATGTTTTCTGTGCAAAACTCCTTGGTCACTGTGATTTTCCCCCTATCTTGTTTTCTATTCTAAATGCTATGGTAATTTGTGACACTGTATTTCTATAAATTGATTTCATTTGAATTTTATGTTGTTTTTCTTTGTCAGTGATAAAAAAGATAAACCATTTATGCTTTGCTTGCAGAGATCATGTTACTGCAGTGCAAATTTGAGGAGGACAAAAAGCGGCCGCAACAGTTGAGAGCTGCCAGGAAATTTAGACCATATTAAGGCTTTGAGGCCTAATATGGTCTAAAAAAGGAACTAGTTTTAAAGGCAGCTGTGATTTATGCATGGCTGATAGATAAATAGATAGAGTTAAGCAAGAAGGCAAGCACATGCACCTTGAAATCACATCGGTGTGGGTCAAAAATTAATCCTGATCTAGCCATTCATTTCACCAATTGGGTGGTTCAATTTTGATTTAATTATGTAATTCACCAATTCAGCAATTGCTCATTTTTACATTCCAGCGAAGTGTAATTTATGCTTGATCTTATTGTTAATTTTAGTTTGTTTATAGTTGTCTATATTTTTTTTTTAAAAGACCACAAGGTATCTTTACAATTTTTTAATAGAACATAGGAACATCAGATAAATTTTTGGTAGATAATAAACTGCTAAAATATTTTTTTAATAAATTTAAATTAACTTTATGTATCTTAGTTTTGAAAAAAAATTATGAGAACTTCAGCAATATATCAAAATTAAATTTATGAAAAAAAATTTAATTTATTTTATCTTATTTTTGTTTTATATGAATTTATTAAAAATTAATTCAAATTGTCTTTAATTCTTTTTTTGTGTCACCTACATTGACCACAATATTTTTTAGTAAATTTTCAAAATTTGGTAAATTTTACTCACAGTATACTGTCAATTGGATTATATCGCATGGTTATTTTTGTGCATGATTTTTAAAGAATCATTTAAAGGTTAGTTTATTAATAAATTCTGAAAAATGTAACATGATATCAACATATAATCCTTTTTTTCTGAACACAATTTTGAGGTTAAAAGTTTCTCAGGACATTATCATTAGATCTCCATTGGTAATGATTTTTTTTTGGATCTAGTCCCACAGTGGTATAGTCTCACGATCATGCAACCACATTCACATTCAGTTAATTATTAGTCTAGTAATGTATTAGTTTTTTTTTTCTTATGATTAATTAATTATAAAAATATATGAAGAATTTATTATTTTTTATAATATCTAATTATAAAATTATATTTAGAAAAAAAAATAGAAATTATACTTCAAATCTAATTGATTTTATGCATTTTCAAATGAAAAAATTCTGACATGGATGAAATGGAAGTTATCGCGAGCAAAAATGAAAACATTTGTTGTATGTTATTTTTTTTAATTTTAAAAATATTAAAGATGATAATATTTATTTTCTTTTTTATTAGAAGATTATGAAAAAAATTTCCTGGCCATATTTTATTTTTAGAAAAGTCTCGTTTTTATGTTAAACAGTTTTTTGTTCTGGTACGGATCAGAAAATTAGATTCCATAGCACTGAAAATAAATTATTGTAAAAATTAAAATTCTTTACTTTCACTATATATTTTTTAAATATTAAAAAAATTTCTAAAAATTTTAATTGTTGATGAAACATTTTTTAAATACCTACAAATATCATTCCAACTTTTATGTATCTTGGCATACAATATTATATCTATTTTACTTGATAATCAAATGTCTACTGCAGAACCAAAAGCTCCGATAATTGATAAGAACATGAGTGTTAATAGATGGGATGTAATGAATTCTTAAAGATCATGATTCTGGAAGGAAGGTTTGATCTTATTCATAATATTGTCAAATGACTGTATTTTTTAGCATGCACTTCCATGATTTTAACATAAAATTCTTTTAATTGCAGAATTTTCTGTTCAAGAATATCTTAAGATTTTAAACACAGCAACCAAGTAAATATTCAATGTAATGTATGCACTTAATTTAATGCATGTTCAATTAAAATATATATATATATACACACATTGGCCGGTCACTTGACCAAGATCCATTACACATGGGCCCCAGCCTAGTAGGACCCAAAAGGAGAGGAGCCTTAGCAAGCGAGATGGAGCACCCTCGGCCCAATAAGCCAACGTGCTTTAGAAGGCCCATCACACTTGGAAGAGATTCCCAAGGTAGTTACGAATTAGTTACCAGGCGGTTAGGAGTTTGCTTGCCTAGCAATTCACCCCCAAACCAGCCCCGCAATGTATAAATATCCCAATGCCCTTAGTCCTAAGGTTGATCCAAAAAAATACATTCATCATTAGCAACTACCAATGACCTGTACTCTTAGACGAGAACAGTGGCGCCCACCGTGGGGCCTCGGTGAAACTTTTCCCGACGCCTCAAGATTAGGAGACCGACTTTGGTGCTCGAAGCATAGAAGAAGGAAGATCAACAACCATGATAGTGACGTGTAACCAAGCCACTAGTTCTTCCAATGGCGAGGAGGAGGATACGTTACAATGGCTATTGTGAGCGGTGGCATCCCTGCAAGCACGCAGCGATGAGCAGACTCGGCTGAATGCAGAGGCGAAGCAGTGACAGATGGAGGTGGAGGAGAGGCACAGGAAGGCCGAGGCGAGGCATATGGAGGATTTGAAGGTGGACAACGAAAAGAAGGAAGAGCTTTGCCGTCAGTTGGTAGTAGTGAAGGCTAGATAGAGAAGCTGGGAGGAGCAGCGACTCCACCTGCCGACTCGAGTACCCAAGCCTTTTGGGCCCAACCTTTCAATGAGGAGATTGACAAGACCACTATCCCCTCAAATTTTCGCGAAGTGGTGATTGAGTCGTTTAACGGAACACAGGACCCCCACACCCACCTTCAACCCTTCCTAACCCAAATGTATATCAACGGAGGCAACGATCGACTAAGTTGCAAGTTATTCCCAAGGACCCTACGAGGCGTAGCCATGAATTGGCTAACCACACTCCCGCCTCGATCCATAAGATCCTTCAGCGACATCGCAACTTCTTTCGCCTCCCAGTTTACAATAAATAAGGTGAAACATTTGGAAGTACCTGACCTCTTCGACATCCGCCAGAACAAGGGGGAAACCCTCAAAAGCTACCTAGCTCGGTTTAATAACGCCACAATCAGGGTAAATGACCCAAATAAAAAATTCTTTGTGAAGGCTTTCCAGAAGGGGCTGAAAGCCGTCAGTTCAACGACTCCTTGGCATTGAGAAAGCCCTTGAGTATGGAGGTGATAAGGACTTGAGCAGAAAAGCATATTGAAGTAGAGGAAGATCATGCCGACCGGTTGGAGGCCGAGAGGCAGTCAGGTGCACGAGATATGCGGCTGGCACCGCAAGGCAGCCCCAGGGGGGAAGTAAAATATCCGCCCAAGCCGAGAGATTACCCCTTGACACTTACCCCCCTACGTGAGAAAAGGGCGCAGATATTGCGCGACATCTATCAGACTTATTTGTTGAAATACCCGAAGGAGATGAAAGGATGAAAGATGGGAGCTAACCTACAGGAATGGTGCAAATTCCATAGGACCTATGGCCACTCAACGGAAGACTACCACACCCTACAGGAGCATATAGAGAGGCTAATCCAAGAGGGATACTTGGGCCAGTACATCAGAAGAGGAAACGAGAAGGCCCTGGCCAGCCCAAGGCCGGCTAGAAAAATGAAGGGAGGAGAGTCAACTAGAGAAGCCCACGACGATGCTAAACACAAGGAAAGAAGGAGGGAGAGAAGTAGATCACCCTAGAGGATGGATGCCCAACATCGGGGTGTCATAACAACCATCTCCGGCGGCGGAGTAAGTGTAGTCGGGACAGACAAAAGTCGTAAGCGAAAGGCCAGTAGTGTCCTAACAATTCGGAGAAAGGCCAACATAACCCCTACTCGGGTAATAACCTTCAACGAGAGGGACATGAGGTACGAACCACCCAAACAGGATGAGTCAATGGTAATTTTAGTGGCGACAGCCAACTATAAAGTAGAAAGGGTCCTTATTGATCAAGGAAGCTTAGACAACATCTTATACTGGTCGACTTGCAAAAAGTTAGGCCTACAGCCGGCCGACTTGAAGGCCTGCACAGGAAAGCTATATGTCTTTGCTGGTGAACAGGTAGCAATAAAGAGTGTCATTGAACTAGAGACCACATTCGGAGAACGAACGCATGCACGCACCATCTCGATGCTATACATAGTTGTCGATGTAGACACTTCCTATAATATCATCATGGGTTGGTCGACCCTTAATAAATTGGGAGCCATGGTCTCCACACTTCATTTGTGTATGAAATATCAAGTGGGACAGGAGGTAGGAAGAGTATGGGCCGACCACCGAGTCGCCAAGCGGTGCTATGAAGACAACTTATGGATAGGTTCCCAGCCATCTCGAGCAGGAGAGCCGGATGTGAATATGTTGGACTCAACCTAGACCCCAAGTGCGAGGACAAGCGTGAAAGGCCTCTCCCAGCCGAAGAGCTGAAGGAAGTCACCATAGGACCAAAGCCAGCACACAAGACCAAGATAGGAACGACTCTGGCACACAAGGATGGGAGCCACCTTGTTGACTTCCTATGGGAGAATAGGGACGTGTTCGCATGGGCCTGGTCGACATGCCCGGGATTGAGCCGAATTTCCTATGCCATCATTTCTCAATCTCCCCAAGCTACCGGCCGGTCGCTAAGTGAAGGAGGAAGTTAGGAGAGGAAAAATGATAGACAACCTGAGAGGAAACCAAGAAATTACTCGCGGACGGATTCATCCAGGAGATACAATACCCTATGTGGCTAGCCAATGTGGTCATGGTAAAGAAAGCTAATGAAAAATGGCACATATGCACCGACTACACCAACCTAAACAAAGCCTGCCCCAAGGATCCATATCCGCTGCCTAATATAGATCGGTTAGTAGACAAGGCATCCAATTTCGCCCTCCTGAATTTCATGGACACGTATTTTGGCTATAACCAGATCAAGATGGACCCTCAAGATGAGGCAAAGACCGCCTTCATAACAGACTCAGGCACCTATTGCTATAAGGTGATTCCTTTTGGACTAAAGAATGCTGAGGCAACCTACCAGTGCTTAATGGACAAGATCTTCAAAGAAATCATAGGTATTGACGTGGAAGTATATGTGGACGACATGGTGGCGAAGACCACAATAGCAGCCAACCATTACAGGGCCCTGGGGAGAGTTTTTCAGGTGTTGAGGAAACACAGACTGAAGTTGAACCCCGAGAAGTGCTCTTTTAGGGTCCGGGTAGGAAAATTCTTGGGATTCATGTTGACCGAGAGAGGGATAGAGGCCAACCCAGAGAAGTGCCAAGCGGTCATTAATATGAGGAGCCCGTAGACGGTTAAGGAGGTACAATAACTAGCTGGGAGAATCACCACGCTATCGTGATTCTTATCTCAGTCAGCGAAGACGGTCGTCCCCATATTCAACACTCTCAAAAAGGGGGACACCATCACGTGGACAGCCGAAAGCGAAGAAGCGTTCTTAAGGTTGAAGGCGCTACTAGCCTCCCCCCAATCCTAAAGAAATTGACACTTGGCATTTCCCTGCTAGTTTATATCTTAGTGGCGAACAATGCTATAAGAGCAGCGATAGTGCAACAGAAGGAGGGAGAACAATACCCGGCGACCCTCACCCTCGTAATCACCTCTAGGCGACTTCGCCCCTATTTCCAAGGATACCCCATGAGAAAACCAGACTTGGCCGGGAGGATGGTAGCTTGGAGCGTCCAACTCTCCGAATTTGACATATCCTACGAGAGTAGAGGCCACGTAAAAGCTCAGGCATTGACCGACTTCATCACAGAGATGGTAGCGAGTGGACTGGTGACCAAGGAGAATAGCAGATGGATCTTATCCGTGGATGGAGCATCCAACCAATCTAGGAGTGAAGCGGGGTGATATTAAAAGGACTGAACGAGGTGCTGATTGAGCAATCACTCCATTTCGAATTCAAAGCTAGCAACAACCAGGCCGAATATGAGGCACTGTTGGCCGGAATGAGACTGGCCAAGGAGCTAGAAGCGAAGACCCTAACAGACACAATTGAGTTGGACTAAGTTAGTTTCAGACACAAATGCAAGAAACAAGGGGTTGGTTGTAGATCAAGTAAAACAACAATTAAAATAAGAAACTAAATACAACTAAGCTAGGCTACTACTACTACTACTACTGTATTCATATTACGTCCCAGTAATTAAGTCAGTTTTGGTTCGTTCACTTAAGTTTACGTTCCCTATCAACCTTGGATTCTCTTATGACAATCTCCAAACATTTGTCCATTACCATACCGAGGATTTACATAATCCCTACCTCATCAGTTGGTTAGGATTAAGTTCAGAGTTGATTTTAGGTTCTCTAATTGATTACCTATTGAGGTTGTTAAATCAGTTTCAATCGGCCTAGTTCAAAGTTCGTCCACATTACCATATGCAATCGCAACACAGCCAGCAGATTGAAGTGCAGAAATCACAAACATGAGATTGGAATTAGCACTACTTATATTATTAAGAACGAAATACAAACACAGGGTGTGAATTCGATGAATCCGTCTTCCTCGACGATTGCGTTGATCAAATGGTGATGGTTCACCTCTGTTAGCCAAGGCGTTGAGGATCAGGTCCACTAGAGTGTGATGGAAAGCTAAGCGGCCCGCTCTGACAACCTTCGGCCTTTCAGTCCATGACCTGCGCTTCCTCCATCGAGAGAAACGCCATTGAAGAATCGTGCACCATCGTTAGGATAAAAAATGTGCACGAGAGAATGGAATGTAATGTATATGGAGTCTAGTCTAAATTCCACACACCTTTAAACGTGCCCAGCTCTTCCTATATATAGATGGGCTGGACCTTGCTAAACACACTAGTTAACGAATCCTAACAAAATTATAGATTTCCTTTCCTATTCTACCCTTGCGTATCTTGCGCTACAAGCTTTTCCAGAGTGACGTGGCTTGGAGTTGTGCTAGACACCTAGATTGGATTGTTGATTGGGCTACTCCACACGGCTGCTGGACCTGTAGAGCCGGCCGGTCCTGGGCGAGTCAGTCTAACCGGGACGCCTCACCTGGACCAAGGCTCTTGATGGGCCAAAATCATTTAGAATTGTCCTACAAAAATGGGATGAATCTTTTATTAGCTAAGACCATTAGCACAAATTTATACTTTCTCCATTTCTAGGTTCATAATGCGAATCTTAGCTAAGACTCAATCCTTAAGCTTCAAATGATCCCAAAAACACTCAACTTAGGTCCCTGTAAGGTGTATAAAATATGACTTATCACTACGCAAGGGAGAATCTAGAGGAAATCAGAACAAGATTTATTATGTACACTAACGATTTGATGAAATGTTTTGAATTCATTTTTCCTTTTGAACCATAAGTTTGCTAAGTTGCGGTTGTGGTTTCTACGTTGCTAAGTTGCGGTTGTGGTTTCTGAATTGCTTACATGGTGCTTGTGAATTTTTTTAAGAGAAATTTGTATTGCAATGATTTCTTGCAACTTTCTTTGATGAAAGCTTCTATATATAGTGGTTAAGCATTGGTTTAAGCTTTTTCCAAAAGATGATTACACATTGATACATTTGGCTTCTTTCTTGAGTGGTTAAGTATTGTGTTTGGTGGTTAAGCATTGGTTTAAGCTTCTGCCAAAGATGATTACATATTCATACATTTAGCTTCTTTCTTGAGTGGTTAAGTATTGTGGTTGGCCTCTACTCTTGATGTTTAAGCTTTATTGCTTATGATTTATGGTGGTTAAACATTTGTTCTTGGTTTGCTTCTACCTACTTAGGTAGTCAAGCATGACTTCTACTCTTACTGATTAAGCTCTATTGCTTCTGCTTTATGGTGGTTAAGCATTTGGTCTTGGTTTGTTTCTATCTATTTAGGTAGTTAAACATGTTTGCTTTTGTTTAGTGGTTATGCCTTGAGTTGTGACTTTTACTTAATGGTTAAGTTTTTGCTCATTAGCTTTGGATCTTTTCTTACATATGAATCATATTAGTGATGACTTCTTTCTCACCAACGTTTATTTCGATGAAGACTTCTCTCTCATCAATGTTGATTGGTGGTGACTTCTTTCCCACCAACATTTATTCCAATGAAGACTTCTCTCTCATCGACATTGATTGGTGGTGACTTTTTTGAAGCCAAATGCGATTTTTTTAGAAAGGTGGACTTTGCCTAATGGACGTCCCAACTATTTATGCTAAGCTATATTTCTACCAAATTTATCTAACTTCTCCAACATGTTCTCTGACTTCTCCAGCATCTCTGAGTTGCATTTTAATTATTATTTGAAAACTCAATTTTTATCTTTATTTGTAGGGAAATAAAATTTTCTTCATATAACAAGTTGAAAGCTTAGTAAGCTTCAACTTGAGGGGGAGTGTTGGAGATATATATATTTGATAAGATATGATAGGTAACTCAGTAAGAGGTTACAAATATCTAAATATCTCATTAGGAGATCGTGATCATTGTAGTTTATCTACAATGATTATCTTTATTTTTCTATTATTCATATTATCTTTAAGTAGTTACCCTATAAAAGGGAGATTAGAAATTGTATTATTCAATTTAATCAATATAAAGTTTCTTTTACTTTCAATAATTAAAAATTAAATAATAGTTTTACACTAAACAATAAGAAAATAAATAGACATTTTATTATTTTTAATGTATAATTTTACTATTAGAAAGATGGATTATAACTTTATCAAGGTGGTTATGTAATAATGAACCAAATCATAAGCGGTAAAATGTCAAATTGCATAAAAGGAATAAAGTTTCGTTTTTTAGGTCGATAGGTTGACCTAGCCCACCACAAATTAGTTTAGAGAAGACAAAAACATTCATAAGTTATTCTAATTTATCTTTAATATAATATATATTTTAATTTTTTTATTATAAATATAGATTTTAAAATTATCTTTTTGTTTTGTTGTATTTTTATAATTTTGTATTTTATTAAATATTTATGAATGCTCATGCTTTAGGGTATTTGAGATACATCCTCAACATGCTTGTGATAGGATACCTAATGACAATCCCTATTTGGTGCTCCTTCACTGCTGTTATACATCTCGACAAATACGGTAAGATACATACGCCTTGTGCCTGCATGTAGGTCACATGCTTTGTAATTGCCTAACTTCTTTTTTCGAGAATTGGATTCATGTATGCGATTAACTCTTAGATTCATTTTTTAGCATGATGGGAATAAGAAACCACAAGACCTCAATATAATACTAGGTTTTCTTATGTGATTAATTAAGTGATTGAAATATATTGCAAAATAAAACTAAATTTAATTTCAGTATGAAATCTTGATAAATTCAGTGTTCGCATGTTTTTTGAGAAAATTCTTGAATAAAACCTTAACAATCTAATGCATATTTATCAAGGTAATATCCTTCCTTAAAAGACTAAATGACTTAGTTTAGAAATATCAAAAGAAACATAGTGTCATTTACTTGCTTCCCAATGTCATTAGCACATTCTTCGTGGTAAATCACCAATTGAGTTTTTATTTTTGGCAAAAGGTGATTATACCATTTATAGTTAATTACCTTACCACTTATGGTATAAAATTCAAAAGTAAAACTTACCATTTGGGGCAATATACAATCTGTTGGAAAATTAAAAAAATGATGATATCACTTTTATATTTTAGAATATTTTAGAATATCATATATGATCTCTTAGGATTTATTCTTCTTTTATATTTTAGGACTGATTTTCTTATTTAATTAGGCATCATATCGTGTAAATAAGGATATTATCTCCTATATTTATTACATTAAGTGTATATGAAACGGACTTTGTTGTGTAGTTGATACACACAAATTTCAATATAACTTTCATATATTTTTTTCAATACAATCAGCCAACCCTTTTACCATTTTGGCAAAGTCCACTCTTCCATAACTTCATTTAACCATTGGTTAGCTAAACCCCATTTTCCCCATGGTTATATTGCATTAAACCTCCTATAAATGATCTTCAGCTAAGCTTTAGAAGCTCTCTTCACCTCTTGAATATGAGAAATTCTCCCATACCTTTGCTACCTCTATTATTGTAAGTGTTAAGCCCCTCCACTTAAGATATCTCATCCTAACTTCATTCCAAGTAAGGGAAGCTTATCTCTTCACATTTTGGTAGTTGAATAACATTGTATGATAGTTAGAGATGACGATTAATGCATGAAAACATTATATATCACTTCGTATTGAAATCTACCATGGAAACTCTTGAAAATAAAGAAATAAGCATGATGAGCCATAAATCTATGATTTGTTATTGAAATGATGTTTTTGGTGAATGGTGTATGTTCATATTGGTATATGATGATGTTTTGGGTTGTTTTTGGAATTTTTTGTGTGAATTCAAGTGTTTATGTTGTGAAGTTGTATTGGGAAAAAAACTTGTTTTGAGTTCTCGCTAAATGAGTGTTTTAAACCCAAGGATCAACAAGCAAAAACTAGTTAGAGATTTTCTAAAATTAGGTGTAGAATTTTAGGAATATAAATTGAAATAATAGATAAAAAATATGGATAAGGAAGAGATGGTGTTTTCGTCACTAATTCCTTTGGAACTAGATAAAAAAGAATGAGATTCACTATAAGTATCTTAGAAACTTCATGAGAATAGGGTTTTTGCTCAAGAACAAGAGAAGAAAGAAAGTCTTTCAAAAGTGCAATGCATAATTTTCATTCAATAAAAAAGTGATTAAACTAATTACAAAATGACCTCACATAGGTTGACACTAATCATGATTAGAAAGCTTAATCTAATCACAAAACTAACTAAAAGGCACAAGAGCTTAGGCCCAAAGCCAAGCCAAAACGTAACTAGTAAAAGCCATGGAATAGTGACACCAATTTTCAGTCACTAATGGCTGAAAAGGAGTTATTTGGATTCCAAGTCTACTAAGGTTTATTACAAGAAAATACCACTTAAAAGTAGTGGTTTAGAGATTAAAAACATGTGCATAAAGTCCATGATTACACTAAAAAATCTATACAAAGTTGAGGCTTTATTGGACCCTCCTTGGGCCTTTAGGAGGCCCAACTCTTTGTGCACTTTTTCTTGAAGTTTCCTTAGCTTTCTGATAAGCTCGTATTTAGTCATCTTTATGCGCATCAAATAAACTAAAGCTAACTATAGTATAGTCAACCCTAGGTCGAATTCTCTTAAGGACACAGTGTGCTCGATTATGCCTTAGTGTGAAAACTAGAGTAATGCAGAAAATACTCAAGCGTGGAATGCCTACTCGCTCTCGACAAAGACTAATCTGATTCGATCTCGGCAGAGATGAACTTGACACAGTCTTGGCTAAGTACGGACTCAGACAAAACAAAGTCAGACTGACTCGGTTTCGGACTGAAATGCAAGAAATAGAGGGGTTTGGTTGCGTAGGAAATAAAGACAGAAAATAAGCTAAGTAAGAAAGTACATGCAATCTAAACTAAACTACCTCTATTGCTACTATTGTATTCATGCTAAGTGCCAATAAACAAGTTGGTTCCACTTCCTTCACTCAAGATTATGCCTCCGAATCAACCTGAGATTCATCTTATGACAATCACCAAACATTCGTCCATTGCCATATCAATGATTTACAAAATTGCTACCTCATTAGTTGGCAGGGATTAAACTCAGAATTGATTTTAGGTTCTCTAATCGATTACTACTGAAGTTGTTAAATCGGTTCCGATCGGCCTAGTCTAACATTGGTCTACTTAACAATGTGCAATTGTGACACGGTAAAGCAGATTAAAATGCAGGATTCATCATCAAGAGTTAAGCAATAGAAACTACTTGTGTTTTTAGAAATAGAGTACAAACGCAAGGTGTGAATTCAATGATTCCACCTTCCACAACAATCGCCATGGAAGGGTGGCGATGGTTCACCGTCGATAGCCAAGACATTGAGGATCAGGTCCATCAGAGTGTGTTGGCAAGCCAATTGGTCCCCTTTGACAACCTTTGACCTCTCAATTCTTGACCTGTACCTCCTCGATCGAGAGAGACACCTTTGAAAGCACCGTGCACCACCATGAGAATGAAGATGAGGGCGAAGAGATGGAATGCAAAAAATTTGGAAATTAGGTATGAATTCAATAACGATTAAAACGTGCCTAACGTTCCCTATATATACACGATCTGGGTATCTTGTGTTGTACACTATCCCTAAATAACTTACCTTACAAAATTACAGATCATGGATTGCCTAATCTACCCTTCTAATGATTCTCCTTGTGTTGCAAGTTTCTTGTAGACGAGTGACATGGCAATTGAGCTGGATGCAAATGGGATGACCATGCCTGGGCTGGGCCTCCTAATTATGCCACTCCACTTGGGTCGCATGCTCTTTTGGGCTGCTAGGCTGTAGAGTCGACCGGTCCAAGAAGGAGTCGATCTAGCCGAGACGACTCTCCTGGATTGAGACTCTCTTGATGCGCTAAGATTACTTTGTCCTACAAAAGGATTACAATCTTTTATTAGCTAAGATCCTCAAATTAGCATAGATTTATACTTTCCATATTTTTAGGTTCATGATATGAATCTTAGCTAAGATATGATTCTTGACTACCAATTAGTCTCTAAAATACCCATCTTAAGCCCTTGTGAGGTGTATAAAATTTGAATTATCACTTTCCTCTAGTCATTGGACCTTCTAGTATAATGGAATCTATGTTCTTGAAGCCTTCATGTTGAATATGACCTTGCCCTTCCATATATATATATATCATCTTCCCCTTCTTGAAGAGAATTTGGCCTTAAATTTGGTCCTTGAGTAGTGATACAAACCGGGGAGACCAGGAAAAGTCACAAAAGGACATTGTGTGAAATATAGATGATGACCTGCAAGGACTCCTAAGCAAGGGTAGATTGAAGAAGTTGGTGACTAACGTGTAGAAGAACATGAACCTCCTTAGAGGGTAAGGGGCATCCAAAGTAGGACCATATTTGTTTTTGTTTTTAAAATGTCCTTGTGTAGTTTAGGAGAATGTGTATATTTCTGTACATAGCTTGTAATACGTAGGAAGGCCTCATAAGACACTTCGGATGCATGGTACCTTATGTACGAATGTCCTTTGGATGCATGTAGTGCTTTTAAAAGCACTTAGCATTTATGGACCTTTAATTTGGATGATAGGCTCAGATTATATGTTAAGCCTTCTAAGGGTTCCATAAAGCCTTTAGATGAGGGGTGTACTTTGGATGACCCATATGGATGATGTGTTTGGACGATCCCTATGGATGTTAAGTCTTATGGATGTTGGCTGCCTTTGGATGATGGAAGACCCCTTTCAGGGAATGCACCTCTTAAGTTAGTTGCCTTTGGATGAAGACTCCTCAGGTCAACTTTGAGCAATAGATGAAGCTTGAAAGCTATTGGATGCAATGGCTAAAGCTTCTTACCTTTGGGCACACAGCCATTGGGCCAGCCTTTGTTGGAAGGTTCACCAGAGTTTGCTCATGATTCACGGCCTAAGGCCCAGTTAGGAATTTTCAAATAGGCTGCATGCCTTTTTCATGTATAAATAGCTAAGTCTAGGCTACTTGTAACAACTTTGTTCATTTTGAATAATATTTGCTTTTCAGCAATTAAGTGAGTGACTCTTGCTTTTTCTTGGATTAGAACACTTAATTCTCATCAAGTTCTCCATCAGGCTTGTGGTGAATCTTGATTCTCTTATATGATGACCATGGGAAAGTCAGAATAGTCATGTGTGAGTTCATTAGTTAAGCACTAGAATGGTGGAATCAATTCTATAGGGAGATTAGAGAAGGGAGAAGGAGGCATGTAGATACTTGGGTTGATCTCAAACGTGAATTGAGATCCAAGTTTGTACCAACATCTTATGCAAGGGATCTGTACAGCAAGTTGCAACGCATGTATCAGGGATCTAAATGCATAGAAGAGTATCTCAAGGATATGGAGGTAGCTCTGATGAGGGCTAATGTATTAGAGTCCAACGAGGCAATAATGACTCGTTTCCTAAATGGGCTAAACAAAGATATCCAAGATATAGTGGAGCTATACCATTATAATTTTATGGATGATGTAGTGCATCAGACTATATGAGTGGAGCCTTAGTAGAAGAGACACCTAACCTAAAAAAGGAGTGATAATTCATAATTTAGACACCCTACAAGGTCTTAAGATGGGTATCATAAACTCTAATTTGTAGTTAAGAAACATGTATTGGCTAAGATTCAGATTTCCAAGGTAAAAATAGGGAAAATACAAATCTATGCTAATTTGAGAATTTTAACTACCAAAAAGGGTAGTCTAATTTTGCAGGTTAAACTGGAGCCCAGACAAAGGCAATTCAGCCAAATGAAGTCATCCCAGTTAGGCCAACTCTGTCCCGACCAGATAAAGCCAACACCACAATGCCAACTTTAGAAGCCAACTCCCATCCATCCGGATCTATCCCAGCATCAAGGACCAACTCCACTCCAGCAAATTCGAGTGTGTGGTCAAATAGGAATTAACACATGGCTAATTAGAAATTAGCATGTGGTTATTTAGTTATTATTTCTGTTATAACAATTATTTCCGTTATTTTTGTTAGAAAGTTAGTTAGTCCATACATGTATAAATAAGGAGATGTAGTTCGTCCATTGGTTAGAAAAGCAAAGCTTATCCATAGCCAAGCCAAGTACACATACTTCCTCCTCAGAGATTCCATGGTGCTTCAAATGGCGTCTAGTAAGTTGAGTAGATGTAGGACTAGGGTTTGGGTAGCGGTTGATTGCTAGAGAGGACCGACTAGGTATCTAACACACTCTAGTGATTCAACCCCTCTGTACCTAGTCATATCCGGTGGAACACTGTAGCTACCATTGGCGGTCATCGTGGGAAGTTGAGTTCTTTCCCTATATCCACTACACTTCATGTATCGCCACCATTGTTATCCAATGAAATGAGTTTGTTTTTTCTTACTGTTATGATTGTAATTCCTATGAATTTCTCTATCACTACTGGTGTTACAATTGTGCATGGTAGGGGTAGATCACTACTGGTGTTACTCTTTTAGGCCGAGACGCTCCTAGATTTGGCCTATAAAATGAATCCAATCTTTTATTAGCTAAGATCCTCAATTTAGCACAAATTTATATTTTCTCTATTTCTAGGCCTATAATTTGAATCTTAGCTAAGATGTGGTTCTTTGTTACCAAATAGTCTCAATAATACCCATCTTAAGCCCTTGTAAGGTGTCTAAAATATGACTTATCACTATTCTCTTCATTTTTTTTATCAATAACACCTGTACTTCTTTACACACTAACAATTTTGCAAAATACATTAGTAAAGCAAGACAAATCTCACCTTAGTAAAGGAACCTGTCCAAAATCTTTGAACTGCAACTGATTTATTGTGGTGGCCAGCTAACCAATTTGTGTTGTCAACTCTTGCACCGTGGCAATTACATTTTGTTAAAATTGCATGTTGTTTTGCTGAATTTGCATGGTATTTTGTTGAAATTATTGTACCAAATCTTCTAAAGAAGGTGAATTGTTAGGCTGCTACACTGGTTGTTGTATGGCAGACACATTCTTTTTGAATTGAATGTTATTCATGGCCAATTGCTTCATTAAATCCTCTAAGGAACTTTCTTGTATCGGTTGTGGTCTGAATGGAGGTGGTGGTTCTTGCAAAATGGGATAATCATTGAATGAATGTCCTACAGAACCACACATGCCATATCCATCTATGTATCCTTCAAATCTCTGATTGTCAGCAGCAGCAATCTCATTCCTTCCTCTGGATGTCGTGGATCCTCCATTGTCAAAATGGTGAATGTTACCTGCAAAATCATAAAACTCAAGTGGCACAGTTGTTAGCTCAGATGGATAATTCTCATATGATCAGGCTCCATCCAATTCAGAATATTGAGGACACCACGGTTGATACATCATGGCATCAATGTGCAACTGATTCCTTTCCTCATTGGATCTAGGAGCAGAATTATCAAGATCAGAAGAAGAAGAAATAATACTAGTATCAGAATGCACAAGTGTTGTTAACAAAATTAAAAATCATAAAGAAGAACAAAAAGATAACATAATTAGAAAAATAGAAAAATAGAAAGATAACGAAATTAAAATAGAAAAACATCAGTGAAGAATAGAATCAAAAACAGAAAAATAGAAAAATAAAAGATAGAGAGACAGAAAAATAGAAAGGAAACAAAAATAGAAACAGAAAAATATGCGACAAAAGGGCATAGAAAAGCAACAAAATATTGAAAAATAACAAAACAATCATAAATTGGTCAGAATGTTAAAAGCAATTGATGTATAAAAGGAAAAAAAATCATACAAAGAAATTGCAGAATTAAATATGCAGAAAAATCGATATCGGTTATGCAAAAGAAGTTAAAGTTAGTTATGCAAATCAGAAAATAGAAAACAAGTAGCTATCAGAAAGCAAAGTCAATTATGCAGATGCAGTTAAATGCAATGATGCATGGATGGTTGTTGTTTTTTTTTTTAGTAATATAAAGACTCACGTAAACAAAAATTCAACACACATACGCAACAAAAATTTGACAAATATTCAACATGCTATATTATTTTTAGACTTGACCGAAAAGAAAACAAATACAGACTCAACAAACTCGACATACTCTATGACTCAAATGACAAACACAACATTCCACAAACTCGAGATTCTGCTTAACTCGGTTTTGGCACAAAAAGACACAAAAGACCTTGTGTCCCCAGCAACGGCGCCAATTTGATAAGCGGGTTTTTAGTCGTCTTACACGCCTCAAATAATTACTAAAGCTAACTATAGTATAGCTAACCTAGGTCGATTCTCTCAAGGACATAGTGTGTTCAGATTGTGCTAAGTGTAGAAATCAGAGTTTTACAGAAAATGCTAAGTGTTGTGAAATGCCGACTTGGCCTCAGCTTAGACAGACGCAACGGAGTCGACCTGACTCAGTCTCAGACTCTAGAAAGCAATAAATAAGGGGGGCTTTGTGTTTAAGTGCAGAAAATAAACTAAGTGCTGAAAGTAAACTAAACTATGCTAAACTACTCTATACTAACTATTGTATCGATTCGGGAATCAGAACACGACAGTTTACTATTCTTACTTAGAATTGTATTCCGAATCAACCTTAGATTCTTACGACGACCGCCAAAAGTTTGTCCACTGCCATACCGAGGATTTACACAACCGTTACCTCATCCGTTGGCAAAGAGTATGCACTTGGTTGGTTTTAGGTTCTCTACCTAATCAGATTGTAAAACTAGTTCCAATCGGTCCTAATCTAACGTGATTTACCCCTAACAGTGTGTCACGAAAAAGTTAAGAGTAGAATTAAAGCACAGGAATTATAAGAAAATTCATAATTGCAAACCAGTTGTATTTATTGATATACCAAACCGAATACAAAGGTGAGAAATCAAAGTCTCCAGATAGTCCGTCTTCCACGACGAACGCCAATGGAAGAACGGTAGTGATGCACCAATGGTGGCCAGACGTTGAGGTTTCCGTCCAACAGAGTGCGTCGGCTATACCGAGCAATCACCTCTGAAGGCTTCCACCTTCCCAAATCTTGGTCCTGTACCTCCTTGACCGAGAGAGACACTATATTAAAGCTTCGTGTACCACTGTACTAGCTTGGAGTGTCTGCGATTGCTGACGGTGCTAGCTCCAGATTCTGCTGAAAGTTCCACACTTGAAGATGTGGCTTGGTGTGCTTATTTATACACAAGATGGATAAATCTAAATCTAATCCTAATAACAGAAATTCAAATCCTAAAGATTCCAATTCGAATTACAGATTACAATCTCCTCAATCTTAGGAGTTTCCCAGTTTCCTAATTTCTAGCAGAATCATATCTGCATTCCTAGTTACCCGAATTACAGATTCCTTGATCTTAGCAAATCATATATGCATTACAGATTTCTTAATCTTAGCAAATCATATTTGCATTACAGATTCCTTAATCTTAGCAAATCATATCTGCATTACAGATTCCTTGATCTTAGCAAATCATATCTGCATTACAGATTCCTTGATCTTAGCAAATCATATTTGCATTATAGATTCCTTAATCTTAGCAAATCATATCTGCATTATAGATTCCTTAATCTTGACAAATCATATCTGCATTCTTGCCGGAGTGATTTTAGGCGAGATTTCCGTCACTGATGTTGACTTGACCGGGAGCGCTGGACTGGCCTGGATGTTCCCAGCTTGGACCGAGATGACTTGGGCCGAGATGATCCTATTGGTCCTACAAAACAAGTCTTAACCTTTTGTTAGTTAAAAAAACCTCATTTTAGTACAGATTTGTATTTCTCATGTTTTTAGGCCCATAATTCAAATCTCGATTAAGACAAGACTTTTAATCATTAAACATTCTTAACAACACCCATCTTAAGCCCTTGTGAGGTGTATAAAATATGACTCATCACCCCTCCTTATATCCTCCAGCATTTATGCCTACCACACTAAGACATAGTCACTGAACTCAAGAGTGACAAGACTCACTACCATTTATCCATGGAGGTCAAAACAACCTTATATTTACTTAACTTTGAGCTCCCAATCTACATATATTTCAAGTTTACAGTTTCCCAAGAATGGAGGGATTTTGCATTTACCCATATCCAACTCTTCCCTCGTTTGTTCCTCTCCTCTTCTCCCATGTCTTTCTCTCCTTTCTTCTCTCCTATGTCTCTCCACTCTCTCTTACCTCTCATATCTTTCTCTCCTAGTGGATCGAGATGATCCACTTCTTTCATTATAATTTCCTTCTTCAAAGCTCCCTTCACTTTCATGCAAAGAAGCCACCTTAGGCCTCTCATCCTTCTCCTTACTTAGAGCTTCTACTTTGGCAGTGACACTTTGTGTGTGTTTTTGCATCAAATTCAACCCCTTTCTTACTTGATCCAACTTATGCTTAAACTCCCTCATCACATCCATGATGTACCTAGACTTTGGGGAAAGGTTTCCCCACTCTTGGCTTGATTCTGCCATCTTTTCCTTCAATTTTCTAGTCCTTGCAACCTCCATTGCAATACCAAAAACTAATCTTGAAGAAAAGACTCATCACACTCTCTATGTGTTTCCACTCTTCACTCATGTATCACACTTTAGTGAATTTTTCTCTAGGGTGCTCTCTAGCTTTTTACCGCTCAACTCTAACTCTAAGCTTCAACAAAAAACCTAATCCTTTAATCAAACAAGCCAACTATAAGTGAAAGTCAAGAAAATCTCAAACAACTTTTAAGAATATCAAGGAAAAGGACAAAACTATAGAGGCCAAAACAATTGACAAGCAATAAAAAGGAAGCTAAAGTCAAAAGAAATCT
Source organism: Mucuna pruriens (assembly GCA_025330945.1). Lineage (NCBI taxonomy): Eukaryota > Viridiplantae > Streptophyta > Magnoliopsida > Fabales > Fabaceae > Mucuna > Mucuna pruriens. Next base: position 243,089 of record JAENHJ010000243.1, read on the forward strand.
ATAGAGACATATAAGAAAACTCAAAGATTACTAAAAAAACATAACAATGTAGGGAAATTGAAGCTCAAGGCCCAATGGAAGGGCGAAAAGCATAGGCAAGCATATAACACAAAAATTCAACTAGTAAGCATCATATCACTTGTAAAATAAAAAATCCCTAAATTTTTTGTGTAAGAACCCCAAAAATTGAAAACATAAGCTAGACAAGGGATAATAGAAATCTAAATCATAGATTTGAAGAAGAATATTAGGTGAACAAAACCTAACAAGGGCAAAGCAAAACAACAAGGTTTAGACCTAGAAATGGAGGATTTCACTTACCTTTTGTTGTTCACCCAAAACCACTTGGATTCCATGGAGTTTCTTCATTTCTTACATGAATCCAGCCACTAGGTGAAGATTGAAAGCTCTGATCACCAATTAATGTACCCTTGGATACATAATCAAGACCTAGCTTCAAGTAAAACCTAGCTTAGCAACAAAAATTAGAAACTGAAATGAAGGAAGAAGAAATGTGAAAATGGACAAGGAAGAAGATATGAAGCTTGCCATTAATTATTTGAGAATTAGATAAGAAAAATGAGATTCACCACAAGCATCATGGAAGCTTGATAAGAATGAGGATTTCTTGCTTAAGACAAAAGTAGAGAGGAAGCTCTCAAAAGTGCAAAGCACAATTTAATTTCATTCAAAAGTGATTAAGCTAATTACAAAAGAGGCTTTTATAGCCTTCCCTTAACCCTTCTTAAGGTCCCCTAATTCTAATTAAGGTAGCCAACTAAAGCCCATAAAGAAACAAACCCAAAAATGCACCCAAAATGGACTACTTGGTAACAATGGATTTAGCTGCGTGTTTAGTGACGAATTTGCGAAAATAAGGAAAAGCAACACCAAACTATGCTTTGGCCCTTTGGCCCATGGCTAAGCTACCCTATCGAAAATGCACCTAAAATAACATGAAAATACAATAGAAAAGAGGTAGCACTATACATTTCCTACATGGCAGTTGGACAAATAATATAAAATTAGCCCTTCTTGGGCCTCCTCTTAGTCCTTGAGTGTGGCCAATTCTTGTTGCTCCCTTTCTTGAAGCTTCTTAGGTCTTCCTTTTGTCTTTGGACTCTTAAGTGTAAGGGTTTCTATGTCCTTCACACCCTCTTGAGCTCCTTAGTTGTGGCCTCCTAATGAAAATGACCTTATTCCTTCTTGGGCCTTCTCCTGGCCCTTGAGTATGGCCAACTTGTGTTGCACCTCCTCTTGGGTTCTCTTAAGCCTAGCCATGGATCCTTCAAGTGCACAGGTTTCCCGCTCCTGGAAGCCTCCAAAAAAAAATATGACCTTGCCCCTCCGAATATGCATCAAACACTCTATGAAACTAAAAAGAAATTAAAAACAAGTAGAAAATAAAAATAAAAAAACCGTTGTCCAAAGCGCTACTGTCCAAAGCGATTGTCCAAAGAACTAATAGAAAATTTTCTTCCAACGACACTTAACTAATTATAATTAGAAATTACACCTAAAACCTACGAGCAACAGTCAATCATACAACCTCATAGACAATAAAAGACACAAGAAAAATTGGCCAACCAATATCTCAAACAATAGGCTTAAAATTGATATGCACAAGTACACTAAACTCAACATAGTTCTAATTACATCATCCAAGTTTAAAATCGATATGAATATGTTATTTTATTTATCAACAAAATTGATCGAAAGGAAAATATGTGAAATCAATAAGAGCATAATATTATCAATCAAGTCACCCATATTAAATTGTTAAAGATCATCCAACTTATAAACAAAATGTTATTGATCAAGCAACATCATGTCACATCATTTCATTTGATTGATTTAAGCCAAAATTGTTGTACGAAAATAAACAAAATCATATAAGGACTATATGGATAGATAGATTGAGCACAAAAAGTGCCTACGCCTCTCAAGCTTAATGCTTGAGAGGCTATGAATTGTCTGGCCAAGGTGGTTAATCAAAAAAGGTGCCCATGCTTTTTAAGCTCAGCACTTGAGGGGTTGTTGACTATCTAGATTAGACCGGCCGAGCATAACAAGCGCCTACACCTTTCAGGCTCAACACTTGAGAGGTTGTCAATCGTCCAACCAAGCATCTAAGCATTCGTTTAGCCAATGTGGATCTTCCATATTAGACCACTGAGCTTAACAAGTACCTACTCTTTCAGACTTAACGCTTGAAGAATTGTGAACTATCTAGCTAGGCAGGCCAACCAAGCATAGAGACTAAGCCATCTAATTTAGGATAATTGGGCATAACTTTGGGCTCAATTACATTTAATAAATAAGGGTGACCTCCTTGATCATTCTAGATCACTCGAAAAAGGTATGTTAGTATTTCTTTAAGGCTTCCTAGTATATTGGACGTGAACAATACCTAATAGTGCCTTGAAGAAAGGGAGAAAATATGCTAAAAGAGACATTAAGGCTAACTTGATAAGGACCACATGATCCCAAAATGACAAGTTTTGACTCCTCTATTTTGATAATCTAGTTATAATAATTTGTACAATTGGTTCCCAAGTTGTCTTCCTCCTTGAATTTTTCCCAATAGGAAGCTTAAGATATTTCAATGCGACATAATTAACTCTGCATTTCATAATTTTTGTTGCATTTGACACCAAATTTCCATCCACATTGAATCCTACAAGTTTTTTTTTTTTTTTATAAGCAAAAAAGATATTTTTAAAAGCATTCCACAATTATCACAAGATATGCAAAATGAAGAATTAGAAAGCCAAAAACAACCATCTCAAAATAGCACAACCTCTCCAACACACAAAAATTAGAGTACCCCAACTAATATGACCAACTCATTGATTCCCACTAGTTAACTCTTGTAAAAATTAACCTTTATCCTAGACACTAGCTCAAATAGTTGTAAAGACATTATAGCCTATATCTAGTGATGGTTTTTTTTTTCCACAATCAAGGTGTCATTAGTAAACTTCATGTGTGTTATTTGAACCTCCAAACTCTCAAGTCAAAACTTTGAAACAAATTTAGCCCCACCACTTTCTAAATCATGACATTAAGGTCTACAGTAGCAATTAATAAGAATGGAGACAATCAGTCTTCTTGTCATAACCCCCTTTCTACCCCTAAATTCCTTGGTTAGGCTACCAGTCACTAGTACAAACATCATAACTATATTCAAGTATTCAACAATTACGGGTGTCAAAGTGTGTTCTATCCCTCCATCAACCTACCTAAAGCGGGACGAGGTAGGTTGACCCACTAACAGAAAGTAGATTCAGAAATACAACTCATCCTATTTAGAGGCTAGTTGACAGATTGACTCACCAAAAGATAAAATAATGAACTGGTAGGTTTTGAAATAGTGGATTGCCCATAAGAAAATCAATATAAAATAATAAGAATATATTAAAAATATTATTTTATTTCTTTTTAACACATCACTCACTTTATTTCTATATAGATGTACATATTATCTATTTTTAATTCTATAAAAGAATTATTTTTACATATGTTAAATATTGATGTGTTAAGCAAGTCAACTCAACGGGCTAATTTGGCAGGCCAACCTGTTTTTCCTACCTTCAACTCGTTGGGTTGGTAGGTTAGGTGGTGTGGGTTAAAAGGGATTGGTAGGTTGGATCACCTAACCTATCTTACCATTTTTTATGAATTAAGTGTGTTGATTAGTGGATTCAATTGGTTGCCACCTCTATATGCAATCCATCATCTTCATTCAATAGAAAACCCAATCATTTACATGAAATCCAAGTATTCCCGAATTCACATAATCATAAGACATTTTCAAAATCTACTTTAAAGAATACAACCTATTTTTCTCTCTATTTTTGCCTCATTTACCAACGAGGATACTATTCAAAATCTATCTACCACTTATAAACGTGGATTACAAGTGAAATAGGGGTGTCAAAGTGGGTTTAACCCAATAGGTCAACCCACTTAACCCACCAAAATGGGTTAGGCTAGGTTGAGAAATTCAACCCTCCAACCCATATAACCCAACAACTTAAAGGACATATTAGGTTGGGTTGATCGCCTAAGTTAATGTTTTTTTGTTGTGAAATTTTTTATAGATTGTATAGTTAAATATTATTTTATTGAACATAATATTTTATAAAGTATTATAGTTTTCATGTTATTTAATTGTTTTACTATACATTTATTTAACTTGTGACACCCTTTACCCCAATACTAATAATACTAATAAAATAAACTTAAAACAATTTAAATTTGCAAACATAGGTCGATTGGCAAAGGATTCACAAAATATGGTCATATACTATAATTGAAAACAAACATACATCTCTACTAGCACTCCAAAGGTCAATTTCTAATGTCATAAAACATACACCAAACTACGTAATCGTAAAGTAATTACAAGAGGCACTCCGATGTCACATGTCCTATCAGAGCATAAACCCAAAAATAAATAAAAAACAGTAATTAAGATCTCCAACTCAATCCTTATGCTCTTGCTCAATGTCACCTACAAAGTGATGTTCAACCCAAACAAAGACAAAACACAACAGAAAGGAGTGAAAAATGCATCTCATTCAAGCTCGTGGTATGAGCACAACATAAGCTAAACACAAATATACAATTAATAGAGAATAAACAAACAAGTATGCACATAAATGATGACAATCCACTCCTACTACTCCATATGCAATGTGGTACCAACTCTAATCCAAGAAGTAGGCTAGAGGTACACAACTCAACCTCTTTGTTGGTCATCACACACTAGCATGATGTCTCTTTGGTAGCACATTAGGTAGTACTTGACTTGCATCATTTGACCCAGCTCGTGGGATTAATTATAATCATTGGGACTTCATACCGAGTAGCCACCAGGAGGTCTAGTGACCTTACCACTCAGGTTCATGTCTACTTTCTTACACACCCATTTCATTAAATGAAACATGAATGTGGTTTAATTAAATCATTATTTCACTTTCAATATTGGGTCGATGAAGACCATTCTCGCCTCCCACAAGCTAGGCACCTCATCTCTCAACCCATCACATATTAATGAGTATCATTTTTGCTCAATTACACAATTCAATAGTATAATTACACATATGCATATTCCAACAATTTAAGCATTAAATTCTTGTACAATAAACCTATACAAGCATAGATAGGGTAGTACGGGCATGCTACACTTGTGTGCATAGTCTACACAGACGTGCATAGGTTCTACATAAGCATGCACAACATGCATAGGCTATTCTTCGTGAACACGACCATGCTCAATAGCTTACTATCGAATTTCCTGGATGTTTGCCCAGAATTTCAAATTTTAATAAGGATACCTATGGCTTTCTACAACCAAGTACCCAATCAATTTAACAAATAACAGTAGAAGCAAGCAAGACCTAATTTGAAGCTCAACCCCTACAGAGAAGGTCAAGGACATACAATTTATAACTATATGATTATCAATAATCTTAATAAAAAGGAAGGGTCCTAACTTAGAGAGCTCAATCTCCCCTTCAAATAACTCAAAGCATACACTTTTGGGAATCCTAGGGACAATCCTCTCTACCCACAATTATACTCATATCCTTTAGCAAGATTACTCATGTAATTGTTTATTTAATTATAAACAATTAAACCATTAATTAATAATAATTAATAAAATATAATATTTACAATTAATAATAAAATATAATAAAAACTAGAGTGTTACATAACTAATAATAAAAAAATAAAAGAATTTGAGCTAAGATAATAATATTGTGATTGTGACTAATGTTTAGATTATTTATATTTATTTATTTATTTATTTTATTTATTTGGTAAGTCAATTTATGGTTCATTCATATTTTTATAATTTTTCTTAAAAATAATTTTGGTGGGTCAACCCAACTCAACCCAACCCACAATCTACCACAGGTTGGGTTAAATGAGTTAGGTTGAGTTGATATTTTCTACCCAATTTTAAAATGGGTCTTACTCAATCCAACTTATTTTTTGGTAGGTTTAGTTAGATTAGATTGGATTGATCCATTTAACATTCCTAAATTGAGATAACTTATTCATTATTAAAATGAAGACTAAATAATTTTTTTTTCAGATCTCAAACACGTCGTCGCATTTCAATAAGTTGGTTAATTTGATTAATGTTCACTTCAAAGTTCAATTGAAGATCACCTCTAGGCCCCAACTTGGATCTTTGTTTGATCCAAGAATCGAAATTGGTTTCTAAAAGTTAAATATAGTGACGCTTAGACGACTACTACTACGTCCATTTTTGCATTTTAATAATGTTTAAAATATTATCGACTTGAATGTTAAAATATTTTGCAAGTTGTACCTGCTATGCGGCTCAATCAACCTTCATTTGGCTCCTCAATGTGAAGGCAGTGGCCACCATCACATTAAAGTACACTTCAATAGTCTAATATCATCTTGTACACTTTCAAAAATGTGACGAGCTTGAGTACTTTAATTAGTCTCTTTTCTCGCCCTTCAAATCATTCCTTTTCTTATAGCAAAAAGGTCAAGAGGCAATACCATATTTAACTGTGAAATGATTGTCTTTCAAAAAAGAATTCTATAAGAAAATTAGATATGAGATTAATCCTCAAGTTATATAAATGGTGATTAAGAAAAATACCGTCAATTAGAATGGCACTAAGATTCGTTTGAGATCAGAATTCATTTCTAACACAATCAAATCAATGTTGGGTCTTCTCATGTGTGTGGTTGTGGACCATATCAAAATTTCCCAACGGACAACATAAGTACAACAACCAAGAAAAAAAAAAAACTTTACTATCCTAAATAAAGTTTTGCTTATTAAAAAAATCAAGAAAAAAATGCAACAAATTAAGTATCTTACTAGATGGGAATCCATATTCCACTAAATAACGAAACTTCATTGAAAAAAAGGAACTTTATAGTTTGAAATAAATACTTTGACGTAACTTAAAGATCATGCAAACAAGAGGGGCACGCGTTTGGAGGATCACTAGGTTCAAATTCAGCCTACGGAATATTCTTAAATAGCTTATGGTATAATGAAGCCAAAGTTTTAACGACCCCGCTTACCCTTCTAGAATTGGCATATAATACTATATGGTATATTGACATTAAAACAAAAAAATTAAGTATTATGTTCAACCCAACAAATTTAGCTGCTCAAATTATTTATTAGACGAAGCACCCACTATATATATATTCATAATGACCAAATCTATAAGGATGTGTTTGGATGAAATATTTTAAAATTTTTAAGAACTTAAAATTTTAATTTCAATTGCTTCAATTGAAATACTTTCATTTTAAAATTTTCTTGTTTGGATAAATAATAAAATTGCTTTATTTTCAATTTTTTTTCTTGGATAAAGTAATCTAGAATTTGTTTCAAATTTTCAATTTTCCTTGTTTAGATAAAATAATTAAATTCTAAAGTTTTATATTTGAATAAAATAATTAAATTTCTCTCATTTATAAAATCTTTTATTCAGAATAAAATAATTAATTTTCATAATTATATATATATATATATATATATATATATATTCTATATATATATTTTAAAAATATAAATTAAAGAACTAAACAAAAAAATAATATTTTCCAACAAGAAGGGAAAACTGAAACATAAATAAATGTCATCATTAATTTCATTAAAAAGCACAAAAATAAAAAATAGTCAAATGATATTGAGATCCAAAAGTTCAAAGTTCTGTAAAACTGTCATGTACAACAGTTACAAAAGTCACTATATGCCGTATTACATCTTTATCATCCACAATCTTTATCTTGAACTCTCTAGGAAAAGGGAAGTGGCCTGTAGTGTACAGACCTTTTTCTGCCATCATATGCCGGAAGCCTCATCCTGAGGTTAGACTCTATACAACCAAATAGATATGCTAAACTCAAACTCCCCTTGAGATTGTCCTCCTGTACTTGATTCCTCCATTATTTCCTTTGAATAATTCAAAACTTCCTTAAAACTACTGAGAAGCAATCTCACATAGACATAATGTATTACATCTCATCCAGAAAGATATGAAAAAAAAAAAAAACTCAAATGATGGATGGGTTGAAGAATATTTATTCATCTTGCAAGAATGTTACCTTTTTAAAATTAACTCTAAAGTTGCAGTGTGTTCTCTATATATTTGGTTTTAACATATATTTATTAGTTTTAATAAAATATATTAATTTCATTTATATCCGTGTTTTAATGGAATTTTCTCCTAGAAATTAGTATTTAACAATTGGTTATATATGGGTGTAGCTTACATACTAACCCTGCATTAAGACATCAAGTTCAAAGTTCAAAATCTTTATATATAGCCATAACAACACTTATATAAATTATCCAAGTGATTCACTAAAAAAAAAACAAAAGACAATACAAGAGCCTAATCCACAACATTAGAATCTATCCACCCACTACTTGGCATGAGACTTTAATTAGCACTAGCTAACAGCAACATCAATCTCAACTAATTGTTACATATTTACAATATTTCACATTTAACTAAGTTGAACACCAACACACTGCTGCCTTGAAGAGCATTAACTTCACGAGTGTAAGACCCAAAGAACCTGACCACATAACTTGAGAAACTCTCAATCCTAAAATCTAAGGTCGCACTTCGTGGCGAGGAGAATGACAAGTTGAGGGAAGATAACTTTGAAGTGCGTAAGACCTCGGATAGGATTTAAGTACTGATAGCGAAGCTGCTTTAGTATCAGAGAAACAAAAGACCGCAGCTCTGGAAGAGGACCTTAGGTTGGCGAGAGGAAAGCCACACAATCTGACTTGGATGCTGCCGCAGCCCAAGCTAGGGTAGACGCTCTTCCCGCTAATCTCGACAAAGCCGAGGAATTGATTGTAAATGAACATGAACTCGATTTTGCAAAGGCCCTCGGCCAAGTTGCGGTACTTGCTCCGAACTTGATACCAACCCCATGAGTGCCTCCAAGGAAGTTAGGGATGGAATGCTAGTCTCTTTGGATGACGTTGAGGGGGATGCTTGACTTGTATTTACACTTATCTTTAATATAATATAACATGATGTTGTTATTTAATTTAGAATAATAAATATATATTTCATTTTATAAATATTTAATATTCAACCATAAAAATATTTCAAAATCATTAAGATATTTAAACATTAAAATAACCTACCTTTTATAATAAAAAAACTAATTATTCATTACCTATTCTCATTGTATTTTCTCATTTTATATTTATATAGAGTGAGAATTATGTTTGGTATAATTGAAATCTAATTTTAAAAAAATTGATTATTTTTATATTCAAAAATCATATAGATTATCACATAAATAAATAATAATTTAATTTTATATCATTGTAAAAAAATTAAATAAATTAAAATCAAGTGATATATAATTTTATAAAATACATTTTATTTTATCTACTTTTTTTATTTAAAAATAAAAAAAATCTAATTTTATTATAAAATATGAAAATAATGTAATATATTTAAAATTGTTATAGTTATAGCCTGCTATATGCAACAAGATAGTAACTTTAAAAAAAATCATATCTGAATCTATATTTGCATGGATAGTAACAATAATCCTCGTGCACTTTCTTGTTGGATAACTAAATATTCATTTTTATACTTGTTACCCACATTTTAATTAACTGCAAAATTGATAAATACTGAAATCAAAATTTGTGGTGGCATGCCAACTAGGGTGTTCTCAACTAAAGAAACCAACAAAGCTAATTGAAGCAAAAGGAATATTAAGAGTGAGAAGCACACCTTCTCTAGAGATTTAACCAAATAGCTATCATACACAAACTTAATCTTGGGAGGTGAGATAAAAGTAGAAATGCCAAACTGATCAAAAAAGGAGGAGGGAGACTCGTTGCATATTTCAAGTGATGAGGAGACCCTAAGAACACTAATAAAGAAACGAAATAAGACAAGCATGATGAAGGCATCAAATTGTTGGAGCACAAACTAGGCTAGTATTACTAATGTAAGACCTTAATTTTCATGTTGTTGTTGATGTTGTTATTATTATTATTATTATTATTGCTATTGTTGTTGTAATTACTGTTGTTGTTGTTATTGTTGTTGTTGTTGTTATTGTTGTTATTATTATTGTTATTGTTGTTGTTGTTGTTATTATTATTATTATTATTGTTATTATTATTGTTGTTATTATTATTGTTGTTATTATTATTGTTGTTATTATTATTGTTGTTGTTATTGTTGTTGTAATTATCCTAGTAAATAATTAGTTGTTATATTTTATTACCTTTTTAAATAATATTATTTTGTGAATAATTAAATATATTATATTTTTGAAAAAATAGGTATTACTTAAATATCAAGTAATATTTGAATTCAAATATAATTAACACCTTTTAGATATTAAAAAAGATATTTGTATTATCTTTATCGTTAACATATGTTTAACAAACTTTCAAATATGGTTAGAAATATTTGAATATTTAAAATTTATTTATATTTAGAAAATATTATCTTTAGATATAAGAGTTATTTAATAGCATATAAGTATTAAATATTTAAACAATTTAGTCTAGTATATTCTAACGCTACAAGAAGATAGTTAGCACAACTCCTAATATGTTAGAAACTCTTCTTCTAAACTTGTACTGCTAAAATAAATGACAAAGGAGGAGCATCCTAAGGACATCTCAACGTCTTTGTTTTACACATTCCAGGTGAAGGGGAGTGAGAAATCTTGTCCAAAGGTGTGGGTATGATTGTGGATAGAGAAGTTGGTCTCAGATCCTATTGGTTGCTTGTGTTTGACTGCCTTTATTAATTAACAATATTTGGTGCTTATTTGTGGTTACTTGTCTCTATCAATTGATAAGGTGCAAGACTTTTAATTTTGTGATTGTAGATTAAAATGGGTTGTTCCTAGAACTTCAATCTATCATATTTGTCAGTCTCTCTCAATTGGTAGAATACATGACTTTTAACCTTTTGGTCGTGGGTTGAGGGTTTTCCCCTAGAACTCCAATTGTAATATTTGGTTGTTTGGATGTCTCTAGAAGGGAGATTAAACTCCCTATACTATGATGTAATTTCTATGTTAATATGGTTGACATTAATTAATTTATTTAAGTTTTTAATATTCTTCAAGGTATACATTTTTTAATTATATTATTGTTAGTTTATCTTATAAAACTAATTCCTTTAATAAAACAATTTATATTCAAGTTAGTGTTGTATAATGATAGTTTTTTTTTGCTTTTTTTAAATTTTTGGCGAAGGACCACCAACCCACCCATAAATAGGGTGAGATAAAAACTTCTAGCCTGCTAACATAAGGCAATCCTAAACGAGATGGGTTAGCCTGTCTTGTCATCCCTACCATAAAGGTCGCAAGTCAAATAGTGAAAGATGACGATGGGTCCAAGGGACATTTACCTAGTGAGTAACATAGTCTGAAAGGGCGCCAGAATGGTACTTACTAATCCGTGATGGGTTGAGAGATGAGGTGCCTAGCCTCCGAGAGGTGAGAATGGTCCTCATCGACCCAATGTTAAAAAGTAATCTATGATGGGTTGAGAGATAAGGTGTCTAGCCTATGAGAGGTGAGAATGGTCCTCATAGGCCAAATGTGGGAAATAGAAAACAACGATTTAATTGAACTGCATTCATGCATCATTTAGTGAGACTGGTGTGTGTAAGGAATGTAGACCGTGAATTCGAGAGGTAAGGTCACTAGACTTCTTGGGGCCTATTCAATACAAAAGAATTCCAATGACCTTGATTGATCCCATGTGTTAGATCTAATGATGCAAGTCGAGTAGTACTTGATGTGTTGCCAAAAGGATATCATAGAGGCAAAGATTATCAAGGTTTCCCCTAGCCTACTTCCTGGATTAGGGTTGGTACCACATGACATACAAAATAGTACTAGGAATACATTGTCAACATTCATGTGCATACTTGTTGTTGTCCGCTAATTGTGATTGCTTATTGTCTATTAATTGTGTGTCTGTATTCAGCTTATTTCCTATATCTTGTAGTTAATGATATGAGTTTGTGCTACTTACATTGTGCTCTTACCATAAGCTTAAGTGAGGTACATTTTTCACTCCCTTCTATTGTGTATTGTCTGTGTTTGAACTAAATGCCATATTGCAAGTGATGTTGAGCAGGAGCGTAAGGGTTGAGTTGAGACTCTTTTCCTTTTCTTTTATTCTTACTTTTGTTTTTGGGTTACGCTCTGATAGAACATGTGACATTGGGACACATTTTTGTACTTAAGTTTGGTTTACATTTTATGACATTAGAAGTTGGCCTTTGGAGTGTCATTAGAGATGCATGTTTGCTTTCAATTACTATATATGACCAAATTGTTTGTGAATTATTTATCTGTTGATATATGTTTTTGAATTTAAATTCATTCTAAATTTATTTTATTAGTATTGTTAAGTATCAGGGTAGAGAATGTCACATCTTATATCACAAGAAAATTTTTTTTCAAATATATCAATAGTAAATTCAAGAAGGTAAATAAGCTAACAGTATCACATGTGTAAAAGGAAGAAACAAAGTTCCAACTCTAGCAACAACACATGCACACAGTGTGTTTGAGTATGAAGTGAAATGAACCATGAATTCAAATCCATGTTCACAAAATTCACAAATTCTCATATTAGTCAAACAATAGGCATACACCTTCTTCTTTGTGGCAAAGACCAAAAGATCACCATTCAAAAGAACAAAGCCCTTGACAATACGATCCTTCTCCACCACTCACATTGCTTTCACTCTTACTTTTAAAACCATTCTACATAAACACAATTCATATTTTGTCAAAATCCATATGGTAAACACATGCTTTCTCAATCTCACCAATCAAATGCATTGATTATTTGCATTAGTAACTTTGATTCATTTAAAAAATTTTATATCACAAGTGTAGTAATGAGAACCCTTCCTTGATTCCTTCGGCACCCTCAACATTCTTGATTTTCCATCCTCAAAATTGCATGACATAATGTATGGACTAAAATAAGGATTGCTTTTCTGAAAGTAAGGGGAACAATATGAGATGAAGTGGATGACACCGTTGTGATGTATAGGCATGTCAAATCTCAAATTCCTACAACTAGTGAAAAATATTTCTTCCCTTGCCTTCCACACACCTTCCTTGGATAGGGAATTTTTGCAATCCAAATATGAATACCAATAAATTGAATTATCATAAAGAAAACACCATGCAATTACCATACGAGTCACATTCAAAACCAACTTTTTTTTATATTAGCATTAACACTCTTGCAAATTCTCAAGGGTAGGAATAGACAACCAAAATTTTGTAGCTAGGTTGCAAATAAAAAGTTTCACTTGTTTTTTTATCTATGGTGTGACAAAGAATCAAGCCATTGATTAAACTCAAAACTTTGACAGAGTTAGACAAAAGTCCTAGAATATCATTGGACACCCTAGATAACAGCTCCCCCAAGTAAATGGTGTTATTCAATTTGACCATTGTGTTATAGAGTGATATCTGGTTGAATGAAGAAACATGTATCATCCCTTAATGCATTTTGTGCCTGCTATGATGTAAAATATGTTTCCTCTGAGAACTTTGGGAAAACTTGTTATTCGATCCTTGTAAATAGTTTTTGTTGATAACCAAGAGAGTATCTCAAAAAAGTTATCATGAGACAATGTCATTGTCATGAGAATTGTTTAGAAGTAAAAAGAAGAATTAATGATGAAAGAGAAAGAAGAAAAAGAAATAGGTGGTTATAATATTACTAACAAATCCTTTTTTATATAATAATTAACAAATTTTTATTTGATAAATTTTGATTAAATTATAATCTCTTATAAATCTTCGTATGATAAATTTTGATTAAAAAAATTATTTATATCTAAATTTGATTCTAAATAATTTCAGTTGTATTTATTTCAATATATAATAAAATTACGGAAAAAATTATCTAATAAATCTAATATAATATATATATATATATATATATATATATATATATATATATATATATATATATATATATATATATATATATATATTTCACCATTTAATGATATAACAGAAACATTATACCTATTTGTCCTTGTATCTAAGTAATTCGGATCTTATCTCTTTCAATATATGATAGAACTAATTGGTTTTCTACTTGTATGTAACCTTTATGTCATATCTTGAGTTTTTAAAGGATGTTTTTATGAAACTCTAAAATAGAAAGATTTTAAAGAAAAGGACGTATTACTTCTTTTTAACGTTAACCAGTAAATTTGTGCGAGACAAATTTAATTTAATTTTATTAACATCAATCTTTTAATTTAAGTAATAAATAAAAATATATTAAAGAGAATATTAGATATTATTAATAATAATTATATTTTATTAAAAAAATAAATTAAAAAGATAAATTTTATTGATATAAATTGTTTAAATTAAGACAAATCAAATTTATTGACATGAGTGTGTCAAAATTAACAATTTTAAAATCAAATCAAGATTTGATAAGATTATATATAATTATCTTTAAAAAAATTAGTTTACCAAAAGAAAAGATATCTTAGCAAAAAGAAAAAAGAATGATTTTAAATTTTAAATTATAAATCAAATTCAAACTGAAATAAAATTTAAGGAATAATGTTGGAAAGAAAAAAACTACAAATTAGATATTTAATAAAAAAATAACTTAAAAATATTTTCATTTAATAATAATAACTCAAATTTATATAATAAAAGTAAATTTAAAAAAAAATCACTTTTTTTATATGAATAAAAAAACCCACTTTTAATAAAATCTGATTAGTTCAGTTTTTTATTTTTTCGAAAAAACTGATTCTCGTGGAAGCAAACGGCGGGAAAAGAACAACTTTTTAAACCAGTGAAACTATTCGTTTAAACTCTAAACCTTACAAACCTTGACGCTGAGCTTTTTTTTCCCTATGTTAGGGTTTATAGACTCCTTATTATCCCTTCGTTTCACACTTTTCTCTTGTTAGCGCGCGGAACCAAAATCCATCGACCCCATTGTTTGTTTCACGTACTCATCTGTAATATTTTCTTTCACTTTTCCCCTTTTCTTTCCTTAGATTCTGCAATTGTTGTTTCTTTTAGTACTGCTTCAATTGATTTTATATGTTCAATTTTATGATATTTGGTCGTTGTAGTGCACATTGGATGAGAAGTAATTGAATAATGGCCCCTCGTGTTGTTTCTAGATTGAGTTTTTGGTGTGATGAAAGGAAAAGGCAAAAGTAAAACAGAAAAAATTAACGTGGAAAAGAGGAGAAAAAGGAAGAATTCAGGAAATGCTGGTGCTGAGACAGATATTACATTGAGTACTCAAGGTAAGATGTTTCCGATGCTCACACTTTATTATATGATGTTTTAATTTGTTGAATCAGAGCATGTACAGTTGAATATATATTTTAATTATGAATAATATATAATATAATAAACAACGGACAAGGCTTTCCCTAGTATAGGATATAATATATAAAATAATAAATTAACATTACCGATGAAGGAATACCATTCATGATTTCATGATTAAGTAATATGAAAATATATTCAAGTTGAACATTAGACATAATATTAATAAGTTAATAACATTAAGAATTATATATAAAAAGAAGTTGAAACATGCACAATATTCAAAATGACATGTTTTATCCCTTTAAAAAACTCCTTATAATAGCATAATATTGGTTTGGTTGGTTTTCTATCAATTGATGGTCATTTTTGTCTGTCATATAGAGTGAACACTGGATTTGTTCATCAATTTTTCAATTGAATTGGTCAGTCTGGTCTGGCTATAATCATTTGTTTTCCTAGTATGTTACATATCTTGTTTCAATGGGTATTAGAATGGTTGATGGAGAGAAGATAAAGGAGAAACAAGAAGCCAATTGAAATTGGAAGAATATAAAGATAAAAATCTAGTTGGAAGACAAAAGCCAAAGCATGGAGTTGATTTAGAAAAGCAAAGTGGTGCATTGTATGAACTAGATATATTGCTGTCGATAAGCTTAGAAGTGGATATTTCTTTTATAATGTTTTGGTAAAATAAGTTGTACTGAGGATATTGATCTTAAATTTTTCTCCCATTTTATCAGATCGAACAGTGAATGATCATCCTTTTGAAGCTAAAGGGATCCAAGACTTTAAGGAGCATGGAGTTGCTGATATTGGGCAGAGGAGCCCCCCAAGTGCTCTGGTCTTACCACACAACCCCAACTACTCCACAAATGAGACACCTTTCCGTTTGACTTTCAGCATAGAAGTTGTCATCCTCGTCGAGATTGAGAGTCATCCCCAAGACTGCCTTGATCCAGTCGACCGAGAACGAGGACGAACTAAGAGTAAACCTGGACCTATTGTAGGAAGCTCGTGACATTGTGCAAGTAAAGGAGCACGCGATGAAGGCTAGAGCGGCTAGATGCCAAGCGAAGACTAGCCCTCAACGATTCAAGCCTAGCGACTTGGTCCCAAGGAAAGTAACGCGGACTGTCAATAGCAACAAGCTTACCCCTATATAGGAAGGCTCGTTTAGAATAGCTGAAGAGGTCAGTCGAGGAGCCTACTGCCTAGAGCAACTCGATGGTAAGAAAATCCCTTGGACATGGAACACAATGAATCTTCGGTTGTACTATAACTAAGCCCAAGTATATCCCAAATGTATCAAAATTTTGATTTTTACTAATCCAATACAATGAGAATTCGTTTACAGATATAATAGCCAGGGACGTAGCCAAGTACATCATCATTGGAGGAGAGTTGTACAGGCGGGGCTTCTCTTTCCCGCTACTCTGGTGTATCGAAGGCGAGGAGGCACAATATGTATTCAAGGAAGTGCATGAAAGGGTATGTGGCACGCATATAGGAGGCCGAGCATTAGCCAAGCAAGATTGCCAGGCCGGTTACTATTGGCCTGATGAGTCATATTTTATACACTTTATGTGGACTTAAGATGGGTGTTGTTGAGAATATTTAATGATTAAGAGTCTTGTGTTAACCGAGATTTGAATTATGGGCTTGAAAATAGGAGAAATACAAATACGTGCTAAAATAAGATTTTTAACTAACAAAAAGATTAAGACTTATTTTGCAGGTTCAAGTCATCTCGGCCATGCCGAGAACATCTCGGCCCAAGTCATCTCGGCCATGCCGAGAAAATCTCAGCCCAAGTCATCTCGGATGCCGAGAACATCTCGGCCAGTCCAAAGCATTCTCAGTCAAGCCAACATCGTGATGAAAATCTTGCAATATGCAGATATAATCTGTTAAGATGCAGATATGATTTGCCAAGATCAAGGAATCAGTAAATGCATATGTGATTTGATAAGATCGGATATGATTTGATAAGATGCAGATATGATTTGATAAGATCAGATATGATTTGATAAGATCAGATATGATTTGATAAGATATGATTTGCTAAGATTGCAATCTGTAATTCGAATTAGAATCTTTAGGATTTGAATTTCTGTTATTAAGATTAGATTTAGATTTATCCAGCTTTTGTATAAATAAGCACATCAGGCCACGTCTTCAAGTGTGGAATTTTCAGCAGAATCTAGAGCTAGCACCGTCAGCAATCGCAGACACTCCAAGCTAGTACAGTGGTGCACGGCTTCAATACGGTGTCTCTCGGCCGAGGAGGCAGTTGGGATCAGGAGTTGGGAAGCTGGAAGCCTTCAGAGGTGATCGCTTTCGGTATAGCCGACGCACTCTGTTGGACGGAAACCTCAACGTCTGGCCATCATCGGTGCATCACCGCCGCCGTTCTTCCATCAAGCGGTCGCGTGGAAGGCGGATTCTCCGAAACTCTAAATTCTCACCCTTGTATTCGATTTGGTTTCAATAATATAATTGGTTTGCAATTCTATTTCTTGATTATAATTTCCTGCACTTTAATCTGCTTTTAGCTTTGCCGTGACACATTGTTGGGGTAGATCACGTTAGACTAGGGCCGGTCGGAACTAGTGTAATAATCTGATTAGGTAGAGAACCTAAAATCAACCAAGTACATACTCCCCGCCAACCGATGAGGTAGCGGTTGTGTAAATCCTCGGTATGGCAACGGACAAACGTTCGGCGGTCGTCAGAAGAATCTAAGGTTGATTCGAGTATAATTCTAAGTAAGAATGACAACCTTTTGTGTGTTGATTTCCAAATCGGTACAATAGTTAGCATAGATTAGTTTAGCATAGTTTAGTTTACTTCCAAAGTACTTAGTTTACTTTCCGCACTTGAACACAAAACCCCCCTTATTTACTGCTTTCCGAGTCCGAGACCGAGTCAGTCCGACTCGTTCAAGGCGTCTAGATCACTTTCTGGTCGAAACCATATCGGTTCCCTGTTAGCTGAGACCGGATTGCCGAGAGCAAGTCGGCCTTAGTATCGCCGAGGTCAAGTCGGCATTTTCCTAGCCAAAGTCAAGTCAACAATTCCATAACACTTAGCGTTTTCTGCAAAACTCTGATTTTCACACTTAGCACAATCTGAACACACTGTGTCCTTGAGAGAATCGACCTAGGTTAGCTATACTATAGTTAGCTTTAGTATTTTATTTGAGGCGTGTAAGACGACAAAAAACCCGCTTATCAAATTGGCGCCATTGCCGGGGACACAAGTTCTTTTGTGTCTTTGTGTGTCAAAACTGAGTTAAGCCGAATCCCGAGTCTGTGGAATGCTGTGTTTGTCATAGAGTCATAGAGTCATAGAGTCTGTCGAGTTTATTGAGTCTGTATTTGTTTTCTTTTCGGTCAAGTCTAAAAATAATATAGCATGCTGAATATTTGTTAAATTTTTATTGCGTATGTGTGTTGAATTTTTGTTTGCGTGAGTCTTTACATTACTAAAAATAAAAAAATAAAAAAAAAAAAAAAACAACCATCCCTGCATCATTGCATTTAACTACATCTACATAATTGATTTTGTTTTCTGATAGCTACTTGTTTTTTTTTGTTTTCTAATTTGCATAACTAACTCTAACTTCTTTTGCATAACTAACTCTAACTTATTTTGCATAACTAACTTTAACCTCTTTTGCATAACTAACTCTAACTTCTTTTGCATAACTGATTTCGATTTTTCTGCATATTTGATTTTGCAATTTCTTTGTATGATTTTTTTTTTCTTTTTATGCATTAATTTTTTTTTAACATTCTGACCAGTTTTTGATTGTTCAGTTATTTTTCAATATTTTATTGCCTTTCTGTGCCTCTATTTCTTTTGCCGCATATTTTTATATTTCTATTTTTGTTTTCTTTCTATTTTTCTGTCTCTCTATCTTTTATTTTTCTATTTTTCTGTTTTTGATTCTATGCTTCTCTGATGTTTTTATATTTTAATTCAGTTATCTTTCTGTTTACGAGCTCCATAGCAAGAAATTATATATTCTGTTAAAGATAGTCCTTCACGTAAATTGCTTTGAATAGGTAAATCAATCATTTGTTCTTGTGGATCTGACATTAATCCTCTCATACCTACTAATTGGTGTACTTGAGATACATTTCCTCTATCTCCGAAAAAAAGACATTATATGGACTGGATTAAAGGAGTCGGTCATCCTAAAATTAGGATTCATTTCTTGTCGTAAATATTCACTTGTAGCATACCATATCTCAATGGATTGGCATAATTTTTCTATTGCATGTACATTCCCATAATGATGATGTTTTTTCCAAAATCAAACTTTGCTCAGCATCTTGACTAGCCATCCTTTAGAAGCTACAGTGAAGAAAGGACTTAGTTGCACATTGATGCCATGATGTATCAAACATGGTGTCCTCAATATCCCGAATGGGATGAAGCCTGGTCATACGAGAATTATCCATCTAAGCTAACATCTGTGTTGCCTGAGTTGTATGATTTTGCAGGTAACAGTCATTATTTTGACAATAGGGGATCCACGACATCCAGAAGAAGGAATGAGATTGCTGCTGCCGACAATCGAGATTTGAAGGATACATAGATAGATGTGGCATGTGTGGTTCTCAGAGGGACATTCATTCAATAATTGTCCCATTTTGCAAGAACCACCACCTCCATTCAGACCACAACCGGTACAAGAAAGTTCCTTAGAGGATTTAGTGAAACAATTGGCCATGAATAACATTCAACTCCAAAAGAATGCGTCTGCTACACTACAACCAGTGTCGCAGCCTAACAATCCACCTTCTTTCGAAGATTTGGTACAACATTTTCAACAAAATACCATGCAGATTCAGCAAAACAACATGCAGTTTTGACAAAATATAATTGCCATGGTGCAAGAGTTGACAACACAGATTGGTCAACTAGCCACCACAATAAATCAGCTGCAGTTCGAAGATTTTGGACAAGTTCCTTCCCAAGCCATTCTCAGCCCACAGAAGAATATAAGTGACATAACCATGAGGAGTGACATGGAGCTGCCACAACAACACTCACCAGAAGAGCAATATGGATTTTCTGGAAATTCGGATTCAGAGAATTCAACCATTGTGCTGGGCTTTGCCGACTCCAATATTGTTGCCCACTCTATGCTTGCTGCTGCTGACTCTACTAAGACGGCTGAGATTGACGACTATGTGCCAACTGTTTCTGATCCAGCTAATGTGGTTAAGATTGCAAAGTCTAAGACTGATCTTACTGATATAATATTGGATGAGATTTCAGACCAAGTTACTAAGTTCGAGATAACTGATCTCGCATGTGCTGATGTTGACATTACTAATCCCATGTGTGTTGATGCCAAGATTGCTAATCCCAGATATGCTGACACTGATTTTGCTAATGGGATCGAGGATGCTGATTCTATGGTTGATAAGTCAGACAGTGTTAGGGTGACTGAAAGTGCCAACTCTGCGATTGAGGGCCTGGATCTTGTTGATAAGATTGCAACTTTGGATCTTGCCAAGTCTAGCAAATGGGACGAAGTGACGATCAACTCTAACATCCAGGAGGAAGTCATAGCCGAGTCCAACAACTTAGAAGGAGCTGATTATGAGTCGAACAATCAAGAGGCCACTGAGCCCAATTTTGGGAACCATAACCGTAAACAGGTCGAGAAGGAGCTGCTTCCCAATTATCGAGACCCGACAAGAGCTGAGAGCGACACGAGCAATAAGACAGATACCAAGTCGGACTCAGACAAACAAAGTCAGAAGCAGCTAAAGGCCGAGACCGACTTGACAACCCAAGTACCAAATCCTGACCGAGTCGGCCAACTGAAGCTGAGACGAGACGAAACCAACTCGTGTGAAGCGACACATGCCACGTCCGAATCCATCTCGGATAATAGAATCCACAAGCAAGTACCATTTGTCTCGACCCAAACATGGAAGTCGAGTCCATTCTCAGAATCAAGGTCTAAACCGATATCAAGAAAAGTCTGAATGTGTCCTTAGTAGCCGATGCCGAAACTTGAAGGATGCCGAGATTATATCCCAGAATCTGCATCTACAGGTGGATAACCGAGATGACACGCGACCATCCGACTCTACATTCAAAAGCCGCATCGACTCCCCAAGCAGCCATGTCGTGAATCCATGAATGAACCTTCTTTACTTCATTCACTAGCAGCAGGATCAATACAAAGTGTCATCCATAGTGCAACCATTCCATGCCTTAGTAAATTTGCATTTTGAATTGACTAAACACTCTGATTTTTTTGGAAATATGGATTTTAAAAATTCTATTAATTATGAGTGTACCTATACTGGATTAACTAAATCTTCTTTATGTGTGAAAAGCAGCAATGACGCTAATCCCAGTGCAGGAGTTACAGCCAAAAGTGCAAAGAAGCTACTAGAGGATATCATGTTGAAACTATCAAAATGGATGAGGAGAAAACTCCCCCAAGCTGTAGACAACAGGAGCGGAGCAAAATTACTGGATATCAGATTTTGCACATTCTTTCCACCCTGAAAAAAAAAAATAAGTCTTTCTATTTCACCCCTTCCCTTGCAAGACATATGCTTTGCATTGAGGACAATGCATCATTTAAAGTGTGGGGGTGTTTCATAGAGGTGCCGGTTTGTTTAGTTTTGTTTTTAGTTTTGTTATTTCGTTTTTATTTCATTACTGTTCTACTTCATTTTGTTTCTTTTCTTTTTATTCTGATTCTGCTATTTCTTGTTCAATTTTGGTTTTCATTTTCGTTTTATTTTGTTTTCCTAGCTGATTTCTAATTTCGATTGCCAATTATTGAGAAAACTATTTTGAAAAAAATTTGAATGGATTTTGAGTAAGATGAAACAGCATGAAGGAATGCATAACCTTGGATGAGAGGTTTTTAAACCTGACAGGGAGTGAAATTTTTGCATCCTTAGGCAAAGTGAGTAAGTGAAAACTGAAAAGGTGAACCATTAGTGGCAAAGCAATTAACCGTGTGAGAACTTTTGAGCCTTGCATGAATGGCTTTGTATCTCGCCATTCTTTCATTTCTTGTGTGATTATTGCATCCATGTTGCTGGTTACTTTAGGTTTTGCCTTGATTCTCTAGATATAACTCATTTCATATGCAGGAATGATATGATCTAGGCCATCTTTCTTTACAGCTACTTAGCCAAATAAAGCCTACCTTGTGAATAATTCCTTTGGTTACCCCTTTGAGCCTATACTCGTTTCTTGATATAACAGCTCATTACAAGCCTAAAGCCAGAAAAACCATAATCAACCCGAACCTTAGGGAACGGAGGAGCTTTGGAATTGTTTTGATACCTAGAGGCATTACGAGAGCGGTATAGCTGGAAGAATAGGAAAAGTTAAGGAAAAGAAAAGAAAAAGGATACAAAAGAAGAATAAGTAGTAGAAACAAAAAAAGAAAAGAGTGCAAGTAAGATTGCAACAACAAAAGCTGCAAGACCGAAAAGTGAGAAAAGTAAGAAAAATATAAATAGAAAAGAAGGACAGTGAACAAAGATGCTTCCAAGAAACTGGTAATGCCCGAAGAAGATAATCTCTGTGCTTATAGATTCATTCCCCACTGCTCCTCTTGTCCCTCTGGCTATTAAAGCTCACTTAATCATTCTGTAATCCTACCTTACCCTGGCCACGTTACAAGCCCGAAAAGTCCTATTAATCATTATGCATGTGTGTTTGAAGGTGTGGAGGGAGAAGATAGTCAAAGCTTGATAGTGCTAGTTGACATAGGATGTTTGAGTGTATATACAAACCTAAAACACTTGAGAGACTGAGAGAATATGTCTTGAGAGAGCTTAGTCACTTCTCGGTTACTCTTAAATGTTTGCAGGTTGCTTATTTGCTTTTGGATATGGAGAAAGTAACTTTCATAGATCGTTTGAATGCTTGGATTCTAGGATGAATGCATGCTTAAGCTGTTCTGTTTGAGGAGTTCATTTGAAAAACATATTGCCTCTTTCAATTTCCTTAAATTCTCGAATCTGATTTTGCCCAGGAGTGCAAAAGTGTAAGTGTGGGGGTCTGATGAGTCATATTTTATACACTTTATGTGGACTTAAGATGGGTGTTGTTGAGAATATTTAATGATTAAGAGTCTTGTGTTAACCGAGATTTGAATTATGGGCTTGAAAATAGGAGAAATACAAATACGTGCTAAAATAAGATTTTTAACTAACAAAAAGATTAAGACTTATTTTGCAGGTTCAAGTCATCTCGGCCATGCCGAGAACATCTCGGCCCAAGTCATCTCGGCCATGCCGAGAAAATCTCAGCCCAAGTCATCTCGGATGCCGAGAACATCTCGGCCAGTCCAGCATTCTCAGTCAAGCCAACATCAGTGATGAAAATCTTGCAATATGCAGATATAATCTGTTAAGATGCAGATATGATTTGCCAAGATCAAGGAATCTGTAAATGCATATGTGATTTGATAAGATCAGATATGATTTGATAAGATGCAGATATGATTTGATAAGATCAGATATGATTTGATAAGATCAGATATGATTTGATAAGATATGATTTGCTAAGATTGCAATCTGTAATTCGAATTAGAATCTTTAGGATTTGAATTTCTGTTATTAAGATTAGATTTAGATTTATCCAGCTTTTGTATAAATAAGCACATCAGGCCACGTCTTCAAGTGTGGAATTTTCAGCAGAATCTAGAGCTAGCACCGTCAGCAATCGCAGACACTCCAAGCTAGTACAGTGGTGCACGAAGCTTCAATACGGTGTCTCTCTCGGTCGAGGAGGTACAGGATCAGGAGTTGGGAAGCTGGAAGCCTTCAGAGGTGATCGCCGGTATAGCCGACGCACTCTGTTGGACGGAAACCTCAACGTCTGGCCATCATCGGTGCATCACCGCCGTTCTTCCATCAAGGTCGCCGTGGAAGGCGGATTCTCTGGAAACTCTAAATTCTCACCCTTGTATTCGATTTGGTTTCAATAATATAACTGGTTTGCAATTCTATTTCTTGATTATAATTTCCTGCACTTTAATCTGCTTTTAGCTTTGCCGTGACACATTGTTAGGGGTAGATCACGTTAGACTAGGGCCGGGTCGGAACTAGTGTAATAATCTGATTAGGTAGAGAACCTAAAATCAACCAAGTACATACTCCCCGCCAACCGATGAGGTAGCGGTTGTGTAAATCCTCGGTATGGCAACGGACAAACGTTCGGTCGTCGTAAGAATCTAAGGTTGATTCGGAGTATAATTCTAAGTAAGAATGACAACCTTTTGTGTGTTGATTTCCAAATCGGTACAATAGTTAGCATAGATTAGTTTAGCATAGTTTAGTTTACTTCAAGACTTAGTTTACTTTCCGCACTTGAACACAAACCCCCCTTATTTACTGCTTTCCAGAGTCCGAGACCGAGTCGGTCCGACTCGGTTGCGTCTAGATCACTTTCTGATCGAAACCATATCGGTTCCCTGTTAGCTGAGACCGGATTGCCGAGAGCAAGTCGGCCTTAGTATCGCCGAGGTCAAGTCGGCATTTTCCTAGCCAAAGTCAAGTCAACAATTCCATAACACTTAGCGTTTTCGCAAAACTCGATTTTCACACTTAGCACAATCTGAACACACTGTGTCCTTGAGAGAATCGACCTAGGTTAGCTATACTATAGTTAGCTTTAGTATTTTATTTGAGGCGTGTAAGGCGACAAAAAACCCGCTTATCAAATTGGCGCCGATTGTCGGGACACAAGTTCTTTTTGTGTTTTTGTGTGTCAAAACTGAGTTGTCGAATCCCGAGTCTGTGGAATGCTGTGTTTGTCATAGAGTCATAGAGTCATAGAGTCTGTCGAGTTTATTGAGTCTGTATTTGTTTTCTTTTCGGTCAAGTCTAAAAATAATATAGCATGCTGAATATTTGTTAAATTTTTATTGCGTATGTGTGTTGAATTTTTGTTTGCGTGAGTCTTTACATTACTAAAAATAAAAAAATAAAAAAAAAAAAAAAACAACCATCCCTGCATCATTGCATTTAACTACATCTACATAATTGATTTTGTTTTCTGATAGCTACTTGTTTTTTTTTGTTTTCTAATTTGCATAACTAACTCTAACTTCTTTTGCATAACTAACTCTAACTTATTTTGCATAACTAACTTTAACCTCTTTTGCATAACTAACTCTAACTTCTTTTGCATAACTGATTTCGATTTTTCTGCATATTTGATTTTGCAATTTCTTTGTATGATTTTTTTTTTCTTTTTATGCATTAATTTTTTTTTAACATTCTGACCAGTTTTTGATTGTTCAGTTATTTTTCAATATTTTATTGCCTTTCTGTGCCTCTATTTCTTTTGCCGCATATTTTTATATTTCTATTTTTGTTTTCTTTCTATTTTTCTGTCTCTCTATCTTTTATTTTTCTATTTTTCTGTTTTTGATTCTATGCTTCTCTGATGTTTTTATATTTTAATTCAGTTATCTTTCTGTTTACGAGCTCCATAGCAAGAAATTATATATTCTGTTAAAGATAGTCCTTCACGTAAATTGCTTTGAATAGGTAAATCAATCATTTGTTCTTGTGGATCTGACATTAATCCTCTCATACCTACTAATTGGTGTACTTGAGATACATTTCCTCTATCTCCCGAAAAAGACATTATATGGACTGGATTAAAGGAGTCGGTCATCCTAAAATTAGGATTCATTTCTTGTCGTAAATATTCACTTGTAGCATACCATATCTCAATGGATTGGCATAATTTTTCTATTGCATGTACATTCCCATAATGATGATGTTTTTTCCAAAATCAAACTTTGCTCAGCATCTTGGACTAGCCATCCTTTAGAAGCTACAGTGAAGAAAGGACTTAGTTGCACATTGATGCCATGATGTATCAAACATGGTGTCCTCAATATCCCGAATGGGATGAAGCCTGGTCATACGAGAATTATCCATCTAAGCTAACATCTGTGTTGCCTGAGTTGTATGATTTTGCAGGTAACAGTCATTATTTTGACAATAGGGGATCCACGACATCCGTAAGAAGGAATGAGATTGCTGCTGCCGACAATCGAGATTTGAAGGATACATAGATAGATGTGGCATGTGTGGGTCTCAGAGGACATTCATTCAATAATTGTCCCATTTTGCAAGAACCACCACCTCCATTCAGACCACAACCGGTACAAGAAAGTTCCTTAGAGGATTTAGTGAAACAATTGGCCATGAATAACATTCAACATCCACCTTCTTTCAAGATTTGGTACAACATTTTCAACAAAATACCATGCAGATTCAGCAAAACAACATGCAGTTTCAACAAAATATAATTGCCATGGTGCAAGAGTTGACAACACAGATTGGTCAACTAGCCACCACAATATAGGAGGCCGAGCATTAGCCAGCAAGATTGCCAGGGCCGGTTACTATTGGCCACATTGGAAAATAACTGCATGGAGTATGTGAGAAGATGTGACAAGTGTCAGAGATTGGCAGAAGTAAGCACAACACCCCTAAAGCAGCTACATTCCATCACCTCGCCCTGCCCGTTTCACAAGTGGGGGGTGGATATCTTGGGATCATTTTCACCTACCCTCGGTCAGGTGAAGTACCTCATCATGGCGGTAGATTACTTCACCAAAATGGATTGGGGCTGAGCTTGTAGCCACAATCTCGATAGAAAGGGTCAAACATTTCTACTAGAAGAAGATAATATGTCGTTTTGGCCTCTCTACCGAGATAGTTTCAAACAACGGGACTCAATTCGCATCCTGCTCTACTGTAAGCTTCTGTTCCCAACTAAAGATAAAATAGCACTTCACATCGGTGGAGCACCCCTAAGCAAATGGGCAAGCTGAAGCCGCCAATAGTGTCATCTTGAGGGGACTGTGGAGGCGTCTCGAGGAGGCGAAAGGAAGATGGGCAGAGGAGCTCCCCCAAGTGCTCTGGTCTTACCACACAACCCCCAACTACTCCACAAATGAGACACCTTTTCGTTTGACTTTCAGCATAGAAGTTGTCATCCTCGTCGAGATTGGAGAGCCATCCCCCAAGACTGCCTTGATCCAGTCGACCGAGAACGAGGACGAACTAAGAGTAAACCTGGACCTATTGTAGGAAGCTCGCGACATTGTGCAAGTCAAGGAGTACGCGATGAAGGCTAGAGCGGCTAGACGCCAAGCGCGAAGACTAGCCCCTCGACGATTCAAGCCTAGCGACTTGGTCCCAAGGAAAGTAACGCGGACTGTCGATAGCAACAAGCTTACCCCTATATAGGAAGGCTCGTTTAGAATAGCTGAAGAGGTCAGTCGAGGAGCCTACTGCCTAGAGCAACTCGATGGTAAGAAAATCCCTTGGACATGGAACACAATGAATCTTCGGTTGTACTATAACTAAGCCCAAGTATATCCCAAATGTATCAAAATTTTGATTTTTACTAATCCAATACAATGAGCATTCGTTTACAGATATAATAGCAAAAGACCTGAGGAGTCGACCCATAGGGTCCCTCCCAGGCACGAAGATAAAGACCTAAAAAGTCAGCCCACGGGATCCCTCCCAGGCACGATGACAAAGACCTGAGGAGTCGGCCCAAAGCATATGCATTTTTTTTTTAATTGTAAAGAATTTTAAGCCTTAGTATATATGTACTTGCTTTGTACAATTAAATTTTTTACATAAAAATAAGATATATACTTTGGATATTATTCAATTTTATTATAAAGTTTTATATATTTTTAACATTATATATTATTAAACAAAACTTATATTTCTTCCATGTTTGTAGTGTTATTTTATCAAATATGCATAATGATTTAATAATAAAAAAATATATAAAAGTTTTTTTTTACTAGCATATAAAATTTCATCAAATTCTTTTATAATAAAACCACCTATCATAAAAATATTAAAATATAGTCTCATATTTGAGACTACGAACTCAAATTTAATTATATATATAGATATATAGATAATAAATATATAAGTGACCATCTCAACCAATATCTTAGCTGTTATTCACATTTAACATGCATGTCTTGTGTATGCTCTTACTTCTAAGTCATGCAATTGTTATGAGATATTTTACGAATTTTGCACTTATTTTTATTTTTATGCAGTTAAAACTTTGACATAAAAATAACATATTACACTTACGATATTATTCAATTTTATTATATTATTTTATACTTATTTTTTTATAACATTATATTATATTACTAAACAAAATATATTTTTCTTTAATGTTTGTAGTGTTATTTTATCTTTACTTGAGAAACTTTAAATAATTCTATATAACTTAAATATAAAGTTTTTAGCTACAAAAAATTGTAATCAATAAAAATAAATAAATTATAAATAAAAATAAATAAATTATATATATATATATATATATATATATATTATTCATCATATTTTAAAATAATATTAACTAATTATAAAATTAAATATAGACAAAGAGTTAAATAAACAAAGAGATAGAAAGATAAATAAATATCTTATCTCGAACTTTTGATCTAGAATACATATGATTTCACCTATTAGGGAATATACTATATCAAGATTTTCATAAAAATCTTTTTAGTTAAAAATACCATATTTTAGGTGATTAAAAAGTCTTTTAGGCTTTTTGGACGTAAAGTTTTAAAATTTTTGAGAATTTCAAATATTTGAAATTTAAATTGTTTTAGTTAAAAAAAATTTGTTTGAATAAATCAATTCAAATTTTTTAAATTTCAAATTCTTAGTTTGGATATGAAAATTTAATTTTCATGATATGAAAAATTTATTTTTTAAATATGTGTTTTAAAAATTAAAATATTATTATTAAACATTAATATTTAATAATTCATAAATACTTTTAATTATTTAATAATTCACAAATACAAATATTAATATTTTTATGTCAACATTAATATAGAGAAAACAAGAAGAAGAAAGAGCCTGAGGAGAGAGATAAAACAATATGAGAGAAAGAGAGAAGAGAGAAGAGGGTGAGAAAGTAAGAATGAAGAATTTTAATTTCCTACTTTTTTGTGGAATTTGAAATTCTAGACTTTTAAGTAATCAAAGTCCTTTCACAAATTATTAGCATTTCAATTTCTTTCTAAATTGTCCATTCAAACAACATATTTCACCACAAAATATTTTAAATTCAATAAAAAAATAAACTACTTTCTTAAAATTCTTCATCCACACATAAGTAGGGAAGAGATTTTCCCGTCCTTTTCTTTTTTTTATCTTCCCCCTCCCCCCTCCCCCCCTCCCTTTTTCTTTTGTGAAATTTGTAGAGGTCATCCAAAGGAAACATCGTTTAGAGGATCCAAGGACCATCGAAAGGATTTGTCTTCCAAATGACCCAAGGGCTGTCCAAAGGACTCATTGCTCAAATGACTCAAGGGTCATCCAAAGGACCCATAGTCTAAAGGACCCAGGAATCGTCCAAAAGGACTTGTCATCCAAAGGGTTGTTGTCCAAAGAACTTTAGACACATCCAAAGACCCTAGTGCATCCATAGACAAGCCACAACTTCAATAACAAAGGGAAAGGAAAACTAAAGAAACTATACAAGTTCCTACAAGCTACTAAGGAAGCTAATTCCTCCTTAAGCCTCTTCAAACTCTCTTTAAACATGAGTACTTGAAGGGCTTTGGTCTCCGTATTCTCAGTATCCTTTCAATGCTCTTCATGCCTTCTCAGATTTACATCAAACTCTCTTTCTTGAAGAGAATTTGTCCTCAAATTTAGAACTAGAGTGCCTACAAAAGTGAAAGACAAGGATAAACCATATATCACGAGTAACGAAACGAAAACTTACCCATAAGAAGACTAGCCACATGTTTCGCCCGAATCAAAGATATGAATGAAGATTCCACCAATAACCCTACGAATGTACCTAAGAACAAGGTAATTAAGCCACATATTATGCATAGTATGCTTTAATGAAAAATCATACAAATAATGATGCAATGGACTCCTACTATTAGGATCATCCATAACTGTCATCCATTGACCAAGATGCGCTCTCTGAATGACAACTTGAGACCTTGTTGTTCAATGTATGCCTTGACATAATGATTTATATATAGAATTATTAGGCTTTTCAATCAAACAATGCTCCACTTCACTATGGACGCTACTTCAACCATTTAGAATACATGTAGCCATATGGAACTTTTACTCTTGGCCATAGAGGGATCTGTCATGCCTATCCACATGCAAATGAGGTTCATAGTGACAAGACGAAATCCCACACATCCTTATTAGATCACATCCTTTCGATTTCAAATTATAATTCTCTCTTATTTGCTGGTGACAACAAGGGTCAGCCAAAGGCTTAAGGAATCCACTTCGGCTATTGACTACCATCTTGCATCTAAAGTGTGGGAATGCGTCTATTTGAACACATAATAACCTACTACTAGTATAATTTCAACATGCAAGCACACAAGTAACAAATAGTTCAATCACACCAGTTACATCATGCATAATTAACTTATAATGTCCATATGTGAAGCAATCCTGATTCTAGACCTTAGGCTCTTGATAGCCCTTGATTTGAAATGCACACTCAGGTCGTCTTAATGAAACCTGGATCCTCTACTTGACATAAATGCCATGGCTATGCAGAAATTAGGAATAGAATTTTAGTGATTTTCAAACTAATAAACATAGAATTGAAATATAAGGTAAAGAGAATTGGAAGTAGAAAATGGATAGAGTTAGGAATGGCTCGCCACTGATTTTAGAGAAATTAAATAAGAGGAATCGATATTTGCCATAATCCTCATTAAGAACTTGATGAGAATTAAGTGTTTTAATCCAAGAACAAGTCGAGAAAACTCTCTCAACTACTTACTTAAGAAAACTTCATTAAAATGAACCAAAGTTGATACAAAGTGCCTAAGCTCAGCTATTTATACTTGTATAAGGTGCGAAAGCATTCGAATAATCCTAAACTAGCCTTAGGTTGTGACCCATGATGGAACTCTCGCGAACTATCCAGAAAATACTCACCCAATGGTCGTGCGTCCATAGACGAAACACTCCAATAGACGTGTCTAACAGACTCCAGGTAGTGTCCAAGGGCCAGAGTTGCCCCGAAGGGTCATAGTCCAAAGGGAAAAGGTCCTAAGAGGTCCATTGTCCAAATAGTGCCTTCAATCGTCCAAAGGATTCCATTGTCCATACAGATCGTCTAAAGGACCCAACGTCCAAAGGAGACCATTGAAAGGCATATAGCATCCAAAAGGCTCAACATATACTCCTCGTCCAGTGAGGGCGTCCAAAGGCGTTGAGCGCATCCAAAGGCATTGCACGCATCAAAAGTCTAATGCTAAGGTTTTTAATACACAGTAAGCACACTAAAAGCAACTATACATAGCCCTACAATTACTAAGGAGGCGAATCTTCCTCTTGGGCCTCCGTATGCTCAGTATCCCTTTTCATGCTCTTCATGCCTTCCCCAATTTGTACCAAACTCACCTTCTTGAAAAGAATTTGTCCTCAAATTCTGAACTGGAGTGCATACAAAGGTGAAAGACATGGATAAGCCATATATCACGAATGATGGAAACAAATACTTACCTATAAGGAGACTAGCTCTACGTTCCTCTTGGATCAAATATATGAATGAAGGATCCACCAATGAACTTACAAATGTACCTGCAGACAAGGTAATTGAGGCACATTTATGTATGTTATGCTTTAATGGACGATCATACAGATAATCATGAAATGGACTCCTACTGTTAGAATCGTTCATAATCATCATCCATTAATTTGGATGTAGTCTTTGCGTGACGACTTGAGACTTCGTCGTCCAATGATTGTCTCGACTTAATGATCTATATATATAATTTTAAGGCATTATAATTAGACAATGCTCCAATCTACTATGCACGCTACTTCGTGCAATTAGAATTCACAAAGCCACATGATGGTACTTTTGATCTTGGCCACAGAAGGATTCATCATGCCAATCTATATGCAAATGAGGTTCATACATCATCATTAGATCACGTCCCTCTGATTTCCAATTATTTCCTGTTTGCTAGTGATAATAGGGGTCAACCAACAACTCCAAGAATCTATAATTGTTGTAAACTACCAACTTGTGTCCAAAACATGGGGGCGCATCTATTTGAACACTCAACAGCCTAGAAATCCCATAATTACAACATGCAAACACATCCATACAAGATAGTTCAACCAACACAAATGTGACATGTAGAATTTGCTTACAACGTCCATACACATGCATTAGCACTAGATACAGTCCATAAGCGCTAACAACAACATGCATGGACTTAGAATTAAATTAAACATTATGCCATTAGCACAACTAGTATTATTTGTAGGAACAAGCACCCAAGAACCCTGATGAGGTATAAGTGCGTTTGGACAATGAAACCCATAAACCTCTTGAGCAGGGTTTTCACTTCCAAATGCGTTCACAACCTATGTCAAACCTATAACTAGATAGGAATCATAATGCAGATTAGAATCAAAAGGATTTAGTGGTCAACTACTCCTCCTTTCCAACATCTTTCTGATCCCTACACGAAAATAAAAAAATTGCGAAGACACATGGAAACACATGTTAGTAGGCGAAAGGTAAAGGGCTCTCTCTGCTATAAGCACCCGCTTAACCTCTCTCTTACTATCTATCAATCCTTCTTTGTCTTCAATACTCTTATTTTCCTCCCTTTTTCTTTTTGGATGCTTAGTCTGATTTCTTTCTTTTGGACACCCAGTCCTATTCTTTTTTTTTCTTTTCTTTGGATCTTTTTTGCTCTCTCTTTTTCTCTCTGTTCTTTTCATTCTTTCTCCCTTTTCATTTTCATTTTTAGTTGATATTCACTCACCTTTCTTGGAGACAAAATTTTGATAGTCACCTTTTGTCCTTTATGTACAAATGAAAACCTGTTGGTGACCCCATCATGGATCTTTTGTCGATGAAATTGCAACGACCTACCTAGGAGGATGTAAGTAGCCTCTGTAGGTACCACATCACACAGTATTTCATCACTGTATTTCCCCAAGGTTACTACCATGAACACCTGTTTGCTCACAGCCATTTCTCCCTTACTGTTCAACCACAACAACTTGTATAGTTTTGGGTGCGCCACTATGAGGAGATCACCCTCATCCACCAAATAGTCATGTGAAGATTCACCCTTGCTTTTGGACGACGACTCTCCCCAAGAACTCTTACTTTCCACTATCCCATCTTCCTTCATCACCATGGTCCTTTTGTTTGGGCATTGGGAGGGAATGTGCCCCTTTTCCAAACAGTTAAAACATTTGATGCTACTGCTTTTGGACGATGAAACAAGATCCAGTAGCGTACATTCTTCTTTTTGGCCTTGTGGTGGGGGAACTCCCCTTCTTTTGACTCTTGTCCTTTCTAGTTCGTTCTCTTTGATCATCCTTACCCCACCAATGATCAAAAACTATTGGGATAGAATCTCTTTAAGGCTAGACACCTCCTCTATTGATACTTACCTTTCATGGCCTGATGTACTAGGTCGTCTATAGAGGTATAGTGGTATAGTTCTACCACATCCTGAATTTCTTTATTCAACCCATGTAGGAAACGACCCATAGTGACTTGATTGGACTTCAGTACATTGGCTTACAATAATGGACCTATATGTCTTTATGTTATTCTTCCATGCTTTTGGATCCCTGGTACAACCTTTACAATTTGTTGTATAGGTTCCACGCGTATGATGTAGGCACAAATCTTGACCACCTTATCTTTCTCATAAGATCAAGAAATGTATCAACATGCCTTCTCTGGTCTTCTCTAATTTCCTTGGAGAATTGGTTCCACCACACTAATGCATAACATATGAACTCATAAGTGACCATTTTGACTTTCTCGTAGTCATCATAGTCGAAGCAGTCCAAAACCTCGTCCACCTTCATTTTCCAATCAAGGAACACTTTTGTATCTCCATCTCCTATGAATGGAGGAATTCGGCACTTAAAAGCATCCAAAGGAGCTCTCCAATAATTCTCTACGTTTCTTTAGTCTCAACGTGGCATTTCGTTGTACCTTCTTCCTCTTCTTTCTTCATGGGGTTCCTCCTCTCATCTTCTTTCTTGACTCTCTCTATGACTCTCTTCTTCTCGCCTCTTTTCTCTTCTTGTCCTTTCGCTCCTCTCACCTTGATGCGAACTGTGTGGCTTTATGGACGGTCTGTTTGGACTCTTAGTTTTGCTTTCCTCACCTTGTATATAGATGCGACAGACTTCCCCCTTTCTTTACTTAGTGCCACCATCTTAGCTTGGACACTCATTGTATCTGCCTTGATAGTTTCCAATCCTCCTCCCAATCTAGCTAGCTACTCCTCCAACTTGGCCATCTACCTCATCACGTGTTGATATTTGGTAGAGTAACTATTTACTGCCTCATGGTTGTTGATCGCCATAATTACACTTGTACATCTTTCTTTATACTGAAATTTTCTCATGAAAAAATGTTAGTAACAAAAGGCAATCCCCAACACTACTAAGTGTTTACACTCTTTACTCGTGTATGCATTCTTTGTTGCTTTTTCTATAATGTACACTATAGCCTTTTCCACTCAAAGAGAACCTAGATTCTACTAATCAAGTTCTACGATGCAAGTGAAAGCCATCGAATCACAATAACTTTTAGGAATTTGAAAAGAAATGAATACTCAAAGACAAAACTAAGAAGCCAAATAAAGACATTCAATAAATGTAATAGAAAAAAGAGCTTACTCAAATTAGGAATCATAGAAGACAATACAAAGACTCAAAATTACTAGACACTAACAATCATGCAAAAAATGAACAAAACTTTTGTTATCCAAACCAAGCATCCAAAGTACTATGACGATGGTACAAGTTAACAACACTTAACTGAAAATAGTTATGGAAAAACAATAGAAAAATTTTGGCACGTGGTTTGTTTGGGAATCCATAAAATTTTTTTGTTATACTTAAAAAAAAAAAAACTTCTTTTCCTGTGTGCTCTGTTTTTGCTACACTAGTTTTAACCGTGGATCTAACTGATTTTACTCCAAAACTTTTCAATTCTTTTGATCCAATTTTTTTTCAAAAAATTACCACAATTCTTTTTCATGCTTTGTAATCAATTTCGCGATCAACAAAATGAAATGAAAACTTAATTGTGATGCACTATTTTTTGGATTTTTTTTAAATAAACCATAAAAAGGAAACTGTACCAATTAACTTGACAATTAAACCGATTAAGACTATGATTGAACGGATTAAATGATAGACAAAATCTAGCAAAAAAAAACTTGAGCTAAAAAATTCGAATCACAAGACTAATTCAAGCAATATTATGTATCTGAATAAATTACCTCTTAATGCGAGTTTGAAGGATGTAGAATTTGAAAATCTCACTTCAATTGCATCAATTTGTGAAGTGGAAAGCTCGAATTACAATCTGATAATAATAAGATAGCAGAACACTTTCACTCTGATACCACCTAATATGA
This sequence comes from Mucuna pruriens, assembly GCA_025330945.1. Lineage (NCBI taxonomy): Eukaryota > Viridiplantae > Streptophyta > Magnoliopsida > Fabales > Fabaceae > Mucuna > Mucuna pruriens. The sequence continues at coordinate 278,967 of JAENHJ010000243.1, forward strand.
TCTTGATTCTAGAGCTTAGGCTCTTAATAGCACTTGATTCAAAACACACACTCGGATCGTCTTAACAAAACCTAGATCCTCCACTTAATACAAACACCATGGCTATGTAGAAATCAGGAATAGAATTTGTGATTTTTAGAGTAATAAATGCAGAATTTAAACATAAGGTAAAGAGAATCGAAAGTAGAAAATGGATATAGTTAGGAATGGCTTGCCACTAAATTTAGAGAAATAAGATAAGATGAATTGAGATTTGCCACAAGCCTCATGAAGAACTTGATGAGAATTAAGTGTTCTAATCCAAGAACAAGTCAAGAGAACTCTCTCAAATGCCTAAGTACAACTATTTAAATCATTGAATTACAAATTAAATTATTGTATATGATAAATTTACTAATTTTTATTATAACTATTTTAAAAGTTACACCAACAATAATATTTTATTAGTTAATTGGATAAAATTTTTTAACCTAGAATAAAATTTATTTTTTTATTTGAGTTCTTAACAAATTATGGGTAAGAAACTTACCAAGTTGATCTCCAATCTCAAATGTTTTTCCTGAAATCCAAGAATTGAAGTCCGTGAACTCTTCCCAACCTTGGCTTCCACCAACTACATGTTGCTCTACCATGGCCTCTTTTATGATCAAAGCAACAATCAATGCTAAGAAAAATATGTTCTTGCGCCCCATCTCTCTCTAGTTTGGGTCTCTACTTTTTTGGTTTATCTTGGTTATGTTTGAGTGTTGTTAAAATTCAATAATATTTATAGCTAGAATCGGTGGACATCCTATGGCCCACCGTTAACAACTTGGCATATGATAAAAGGTTATTTTGTTATCTTATATATGCTAAAAATGTGATTAAATCTTACTATCTAAGTTGTTGTAATAATAACATGTTAGAATATAAAGAATGCTTCCTTCTAATTGGCTCAACATAGCTTGGCCATCTTTTGCTCTCAGGGTCAAAACAAATAGTGCACTTTTGTGTAGTATCTTCGTTTTTAAAGTGTTTGCATTAGACTACGCCAAGTAAACTCTGGTGAGTAAAAGTTGTGAAAGCTTTGCGTTCAAGCAATGTTAACATGAATCATCTTAAGGGGATAAAAGCTAGTCTGGTTACGATAGATAATGGCACAACAAGAGAGGAAAAAAGAGAAAAAGAAATCAAACAGTAAATGCATCTAGAAGACTAGAACCAAACAAGTTTATGGCCAGTAGTAGCTGTTCTTACTCCTGAGTGATGAGTAAATTAGAGGTATTAGGTAAATAAATGACTTGATTTTCTTTTGTTACTAGTTGTTAAGTTTGATTTTTGAGATTAGATAGTTGGCTAGTTTGTTGAGTTTAATAAGTATATACTATTAGTATAAGATCAATTTTTTAACCTTTTTAACTTTTTAACTAATTGTTATAAAAAATTAATAAATTTATCATACATTGATAGTTTATGACCGGATAATAATGTAAAAGATCTTTATACTTATTCTAGTTAGTTAGTTTAATAAGCTATATAAATAAAGCATGTATCACACTCGTTGACATCTTTTATAATTTAAATTAATACAATGAATTACTTTTATATATAAAAGTTCTTTCTTCTTTTTTGAGCTCTATGATTTGTTATTTCAACTAATTGTCACATGAAGAAATAAAGCAACTGAAATCTTGATGGCCTTAAAAATGTGAAAAATTGTTAAGAACCCAACATTAAAAGAAAAGACTAATAATTGATATCAGTATTATTATCTTCAATCTATAAGTTCCAGGTATAACATTTTTCATGTGTTTATATGATTCAATCATTTTAATTTTGAATACTTATTAAGTGTAAGATCTATTATTGTTTAGTACTTTTGTCACTCACTAAAGGAGCTAAAGAAGTTCGAAGCTTCTAAACCTCTATAGAGTTTGAGACAACCAGTATAAAAATAAAAGGAAAAAATACATATCCTCCAATTGAAGAGCTAGTGTAGGTACCTCTTCCAATTTGCATTTCATAAAAAGGTATCTAAATTGTGTTAGATAGTGCAGTCAAAATACGGACTAGGCCCAAAACAAATTGAATTATAAGTGACTATAATAAACAGTGTTATGTGTTTGAACATAAATATTAAAGAGACAAGTTCCTTTTGGGTCTTGAAAGTGTCATTATCTTGAATGCATCTAACAAAATATCTGTCCAAGCAGATCGATTCGATTAAGAAAATATTTGTAAATATGAATATGAAATAGCTCATAATAAAAATTTGATACTTGAGGTTTTTTAAATCAGCTTCAATTACAAAAAATTAAACACCAATATTTTATTGAAAAGAGGCTTACATGTTTAGTTTAGCAAAACTGTGATTTTAGTCTCTATATTTTTTGTCAAACATGAAAAAAAGGCTAAATTTATGTATTTGTTAAAATTTGCGTACTAAATTTATCGATATAAAAGTACTGAGAGATCTTGACTACATTTGATTGAAAGTAAATAGACTAAAAGCACATTTTTTTATAATTCTTTTGATAAATCTTATTCACATGTTTTCATCACATATAGCATAGGCCAATAACTAGTACCCTCTGGATTACAATACAACAGATGCATCTACAGCCGTTTGCAACACCAAAGCAAATCACTAGTGATTGCTTCCTTACTCGTGTAATTGGCCATTAGTTAACTTTCACTAGACGACTTAGATTGATCTGAGTAATAAGATATGGGGCACTAGCCATCAAGTGTTAGTTAACTTGACTATTGAAAAATGAAAGAACAGTATTATAAACCATGTCCTTGGCATTGAACCCCATGATGTAGTCAGCATGAGCATATTCTTCGATGAACTGGACAATGCACTTGTCTTTATCATGGAACTTGAGTTTATCAAGTAAGTTCTGAACATCACGAACATCTGAAAGTGCATCTTTGCCACCATAGCTCATGAAGAGAGGAGGTCATGGGGGATGTTGGAAAGGTTATAGATTGGAGGGGATTCTTTTCCATAATGCAGAATGTTATAGTCTGATCTCATGTAATTGTATTTTCTCAACACCCCATCTCTAACAGCTGCATGCTCATAACATTATAATATAATAAGAACCTTGGTTAGTGATAAAAAGCAATTGAATTCCCTACAATAGTAGTAACTAGTAAGGAGTTAAGTAGCTAGATTAGAAAATCTTACTCTGAGCCAAGTGCACCATGTTCTTTGTTGATGTTGGCTGAGGCTCATTCGTCAAGAATAGATCAACAGTTGAAGAATTGAGGCAGCAGTTTTTACCTGAATAGGACATCACATTTCAATCATAGATTTAGTCAACAAACTTTCATAGTTTAATTTATAATTTAAATATATTTTTAGTCAGGATAAATATGATGAATTTTGAGTTATTGTTCTTTAAATTTGTTAAGATTTTGGTTTTCTTTAATTTCTTTCTAGATAGATCTTGTTATCGTTTAATAATAATGTAAGATGTATTAAGATACATCTTCTTAGCGCCACTTTGAAATTATATATGATATGACATAATTAGATGAACGCGCTACAAATAAATGGTAACAATGTTCATTTTAAAACTATTAAAATTTATAAGTACTATGTTCAACAACTTTTTTTACTAACAAACATACTAAACCTTAGTTTATTTCTAACAAAATGTGTCCAATATATAATGATTAATTAAAATAAGATTGTTAACAAGTCACAGTTTGGGCAAAGACTTAAACCAGTTACTGCAGTCATCAAGTTAGAGCAATCAATCCCAGGGTAAGCGCAGAGAGACTTGAGAAAAGCTTCAATAGATAACCTATTCAATGCAGTTGTTGAGAAAACATTAAATTGTATATTATAAGGAGACAATCTCTTGTGTTACATTGTGAGTTATGTGTTCTTACCCTTGTGGATTAAACTCTGCTAGACCAAACACGGTAGAGATCTATTTGGAAAAAGAAAAAGCCTCTTGTGTTATACATATGATTTAAGAGTAACAAGAGTTAGTGTTATGAAGTAACATGTACCTCACCAACAAAGGACTTGGCTGCAATAACACCAAGTGCGGTGTTCATGTGGCTTAAAAATGCTATGGGGCTCAACAAGGCTGCTGATTTTACCTGGTTAACCAATTTCCCCTCCGAGAATGAAGCCAAAGCTGTTAAAGTCCCCTGCCAAACATGATCTTCCACTTTCACACCAATATTATACTAAATAACTCTATTATATTCTTTATTTTCTTTTAGCTCATCACCTCTACTTAAATAAAATATGTAGTTTAATTTTAATACATATAAAAAATTTTCATTCAATCAATTAGTTAGATATTACCAAAATATAATTTTTAAATAATTATTATAAAAATTAACCATTAGACCATAACAATAGAATATAATAGAGTAAATTACATTAAAATTTCTTGGTATTTTTTGAGACTATGTTTTTAACGTTCACAACAATATTGTGTGTAAGAATATACAGTATAATATTTTTAAACAATAAGGCGAATAATAATAAAGTATAAGGAATATCACATAATACTTTTTAAATAATTAACAAGGTTGAAAAATTAAAAAAAAAAAAAGATATATAGTAAATTTTGATGAAAATGGAAAAAATAATAGTATAATATATGTTATATAATATTGTATAACAATTATGCTATTAATAATTTTGAGTAAAAATCATAAATAGAAACCATCACGGATTATTATAAGCACAAAAATTTTCCTTTAAATATTAAAATAAAAATATATATATGGAGGAGAATGTCGATTAAGAAACTAGTAGGTTATAACTTTTCTTTATGCTATTAATGTTATAATTAAATTCTAAAATAAAAGGATGTAATAAGTTATGTAACAGTACCAAGGAATGACCAACGTAATTAATCTTCTGCCCTGTTTGGCTGAAGACATAATTAAACACGGCAGGTAGATCATAGGAAACAAGTTCATCCCAAGACCAATCCCAAAAGGCCTGTCACATTTGCATAGAAGAATTAGTTAATTTAGCATACTAAAAGTCACCATGACATTATTGTGAGAGCATAAACAAAACACAATAACCTCAAAGTGGAACAAAAAAAAAAAAAGACCAACCGAACTAGAGGGGTCCAATGAGGTGTGTCCGCAACTATATTTGGTTCCTCTACTGTTAGCAATCCACACGTCAAAGCCATTATCAGCTAAAATCAAGGGCAGATCTTGCTCTGGACGATTCAGAAGCCATGTTATACCATCCTATAATTTCACCAAAATTACTCAAAAACACATAATAGCACTACAAGCAAAACTTAATTATTCTACTATTTAATATTAGTATCTTTTTTTAAAATAAAAATATAATATAAATATTATTAATGTCTATACAATGTTTAACACGTATATATATTAACACAATACAATTATTACTTAGACGTGTAAAAGTTGAATCAAATTCTTCTAATCATTAAATAATAACTAAGATTATGATAAAAAACTAATTGTAATATGAAGAATAACTCTCCGCTAGTCCACTTACTTCAATGGGGATCATGTTCCTATGCTATCATTCTTGGTTAGGAAGAAACAAAAGTAGCTAACTCGTTTCACACAGCTGCATGCATAATCTAAGTATGAGACGATGCATAGTTATTCGGGCTTGTTGAATTTTATAAGTTTGTCATCTAGAGTACGTGGTAATATATGTGTGTCACACGATCAAGGAAATGGGCACTTCATAGATCGATGGATCCTCCAAAGAAATTAACTTAGAAATTAACACAACTCACTTCTTGTGGTCATGGCATATGAGATTCCACATTTTAAGAACTTAGCTAGATGCCATCATTTAACGTGTTGTAAGCCATTATCACAATTAGCATGCCTCTTACATGTTACACCATTCTTTTACAATTATCTTTTTTTTTAAAAGTAAAAAGTATTGAGTATATTATAAGATGAATATGATAGTACTTTAAGAGAATATGAAATTATTCATTGTTACTGCCAAAAATTTAGGGGAGAAGAAATACTATATAGATGTCACTTATTTGTGAAAAGTAATACTGTATCTTCTTAAGATTTTTATAACATTTTAATTAAATGAAAAAATTAATCTATTTAATATTTTAAAAATATTAATAGTATTTAATAGTTTTTATTTTATAAGTATGAAGAATAAAATTATTCAAATTTATCATGGGTCTCATCTTGTGAGTGTGCTTAATATATATATATGGGTCTAGATTTTCTGCAGTTGAAAAAATTACTGAACTTAGTGCAGTCATGATGTAAGTGCTATGACACTCAGAGAATCACTAGATTATGTATCTTCTTTTAACAATTAAAGTATTTCTATGTGATAATGTTTTATTGAAACATGGCAAAAGATGTGTGAAATGAATGGAAGGGAGAGAGGAATAAAATGATAAATAAAAAAAATAAAAGAGATATGAAATAAATGTAAGATAAAAAGAACGTAAAAAAAAATACTTTTGCTCCTACAATGTTGAAAGCTATGCAAACAATTTAAAATATTAACAAAACACGTGAATAATTTTATATTATATTTATGACACAGTAGTTCGAAGCTCTTTGATTCTAAGATATATAAACTTCTACATAAATTTAACTTTATTAAAAGTATGATATATATATTCACAGATCATCATCACAACAATAATGATGATAATTCAACTCTAAATCATTTAATTACCATTGTTTCGTAAATTAACTATTTCAAAAGCTTAATAGCGTATTTAATTAGATTTCTGTTGAGAAATGTTTTGTGTTGTCCATTCAAAACTAAAATTCAAACAATATGATAAAACCATATATATAAATAGTTGTATATTCTACTTAAAAATTTAAAATTTGCTACAAAATAATTTTGTGGCTAATTTTAAAATCAATAGTTATTTTGTAGTTAATTTTAGTAAAAATAATTAGCTACAAAATTACTATAATATTAAATGGTAGCATGAAATAAGTAGCAAATTAGCTAAGAAAATAATCTTAGTTAATTTGTAGTAAATTTTTAAAATTTATAATTATTTCCTGACTAATTTGTAGTAATAAGAAGTATAAATGAATATAACTTCAATTTAGCTAGAAAAAATAATATCCTAGTTAATTAATAGTTAATTAGTTAGGATTTAACTACTAATTTAAATGATAGCTAAAATTAGTAGCAAAATCAAAAAAAATTCTTGTAGTGTCTTATATATATGTTCTGGGAAAGAAAAAGGGTAAGAACACTAAAAAATTTAAAATTTGCTACCAAATAATTTTGTGGCTAATTTTATGGTAGCAAATTTTAAAATCAATAGTTATTTAGTAGCTAATTTCTAATAAAAATAATTAGTTACAAAATTACTATAATATTAATAGTAGCATGAAATAAGTAGCAAATTAATTAAGAAAATAATCTTAGTTAATTTGTAGTAAATTTTAAAATTTATAGTTATTTTCTAGCTAATTTGTAGTAATAAGAAGTATAAATGAATATAACTTAAATTTAGCTAGAAAAAATAATATTCTAGTTAATTAATAGTTAATTAGCTAGGATTTAACTACTAATTTAAATGGTAGCTAAAGTCAATAACAAAATCAAAAAAATCTTATAGTGGAAAATTGGTCATACTAGTTGAAACTTAGAAAACAAAGTGTAGATATAATATACAATGTAATATATATGATAAAGAGATATTTTCCGAATTTGAAACGAGAAATGGGTGCATGCATTTTTCTATTATAATAATAGCGTTGCTCAACTTACCACTAGAACTCCATGTTGTATGATCACTGGCTGCTTCCTAGACCCATTGCCACCACCTTTACCTCGACCTTCTGGGATCCTTTGTAGGCTCAGAATGTACCCATCATCGGTAGTAACCTGAAAAATATTTCAACACAACATGTGACTCTAAATCTCATATATCAAAATTTAAATTTAGTTCAGATTCAACTTTTATTCCACCCTAAAATTTGACTCATGAATTGAAATTTATCTGTTTGTATATATTATTTGACTATATTACTAGTTTAGTTAACGTAAGATCTCTAAATAGTAAATATAGTTTATTGTGTATACACATATTTAAAGGTCTTACCTGGTGTTCCTGACACTTGTATCCATTCACAATGACAAAAGAGGCACATATACCATTGGCTGGAGGTTCGATGGTTTTGCTTGAGAAGCCACGACTAGAAGCGCGTGCTTCATGAGGCACTGTTGATAGGACCAAGAGAAAGGTCAAAGCAGCAAAACTCATTAAGCCTAGAAGAGCCATGTTGGTAAAAATCTATCTATTGAAGGCGTGGGATTGAGGGGTTAATGTACTTATGTGTGTGCATATATAAAGGATGTATGAAACTGAAAAAGAGGGATAGAAAAGGATGGGAAACGAGTTAGTTTGATTCTATTTTTTTGCTTAACAAGCTACTAAATTAAAACTATATAGAGGATTTCTTGGCATAAAAGTATGAGGCTTTTCCACGTTGTGGGGGGCCCACTAGTGACTGTTGGGATCTTCTTTCATGCCGGCAAGCAAAATGGGAATGGGAATGGGAAAAGGAATTCAGTCAATTCAACAAATTGATGTCCTGATTTCTTATACATGTCCCTATAACAATGATTTTTTTTAATATAAGAACGTAGTTATTTGCTCTGATGTCAAATTGAAGTTAAGCAACATTGTTTAACTTAAGAACTCAATTAAGCAATTTATTTTGGAAGAAATTGAATTATAAAAATTTCAAGTTATATTTTACTTACTAGTATTTTAGCTAGTTTAATGTACATGATAAATATTTATTTTTATATAATTAAAATTTAGAAAATAAATATTTTAATATATAAATTATTATATGATAATAATAATTAAAATTCATAATCTATAAATACTTTTGAAAATATAAATTGTATTTTAGATTTATAGTTAATAATTTATATTGTGATACAAGATTATTTTTAATTAGTTACAATTTCTTTCAAAAATATTAAAATTCAATTTAAAATAAAGTTGGAAATAATAGGTCGAAAAGATAAGCAATCAAGATACTAAGTAAACGATTACAAAAGTACCATCATGTTTTCATTTCCATGGGTTCTTAGGAACCAATATAAAAGAGTCTAATGTTAAGGCTCATTTCTACACCAGTAAAGAGAAAAAAAGAAGACTTTGAGATGATTCAAAAAAAAAAAAAAATGTGCTAGCGGTTAAATCAAATTAATTTTAAAATTAAAATAAAAATATATTTGAAAAGAATAAAAAATTAAAATGCTAAAAATATAGGATAAGGATAAGACAAATGACTTGAATGAAAATGTGAATAACTCTTGAAATCATTTTCAATAAAGAATGTTTCATAAAAATGTTCTTGTCGAGAAGAATAGCTCTCAAAAATGCTTTCATACATGTAAAGAATTTAGTTTATAGAATATAAGTAGATGTCTATATAAAAAATATTTATTATTTGTAGTTTTATATAAGAATTAATTCATTATATTAATGTTGGAGATATTATAGATATCTGATAAGATATGATAGGTAACTCATTAAGAGGTTACAAATATATAAATATCTCATTAGGAGATCATGATTATCGTAGTTTATCTACAATGATTATCTTTATTTTTCTGTTATTCATATTATCTTTAAGTAGTCTTTACCTTATAAAAGGGAGATTAGAAATTGTATTATTCAATTTAATCAATATAAAGT
>JAENHJ010000244.1:0-141222 GCA_025330945.1 Mucuna pruriens
TTTGGTTCTTAATTATTCCATTTGATCCGCCTATACGTATCTGGTATCAATATATATATAACAAAATATGTACAATTGAATAAAATATTTAAAATAAATTTTATAAATTTTTTACAAATAAAAAAATTAAAATATATATTATATAATAAAGTGAATATATTTGTATTTGTTAAAGGAAGAAAAAGTGTATTTTAACACAATAAGATACGGTAATATAATATTTATATATTGGAGTTATGATAGTGTAAGGATTGTTTTGGTAATAAAAGAATTAAAGAATGTTAATAGAACTCTAACGAAAAATTTTAAAAAGGAGTAAAATGTTATATAGTTAAATCTATTAAGGGATAGGAGTAGAATTTTCAACATAAAAAAAGACAACAATGTTATATTAAAATCTGTCAAGGAAAGGAAGTGTAATTTACTCAAATAAAAAATAAATGAAAGGAATATACTATGTAATATATTGATCTTAAAAAATAAAAATATATATTATTAAAAATTTCATTTAAATACTATTTTTATTTAAATTTATAAGCATTAATTGATTCTCAAAAGGAATCAATTTGTTTTGGTTTTATTAATGGTAGTCATGTACATTTTAGCCCATAAATGTGTACATTTTCTAAGGGTGCATTTTTGAGTTTGATATTTTTTTTATTTGTTGGAATTCAACATGATACTAGGAGGTTTACAACAATCATGGACCATATTCCACTAACTCAACTAGACCCTACTCTTTGAGTTGGATTTAAGAAGAAATGAGTAGAGGTAAATTTCACATTTTAAGTAAAAGTAATGTTATATCTTTCTAGAATCTTTTTTTTTTTTTTTTTTTTTTTAACACGATACAAATTTATAATAATCACACATCATACTCAATCAACTAAGATAGACCTCACCTATTTTCAAGTTGGATTTAAGAAGAAAAGAAAAGTAGAGGTAAATTTTACATTTTAAGTAAATATAATGTTATATCTTTCTAGAATTGTTTTTTTTTACAAATCTTCCAATTTGGTTATAATAGATACATACAAACAACATACATACATATATATATATATATATATATATATATATATATATATATATATATATATATATATATATATATAGAAATACTTACCATATATAAAACAAAAAATAGTAAGAAAATTTAGAATTAATATTTTCTTTTAATAGATATTATCTAGTTTGATAATTTTTTAAAATAAAAAAATATATATATTAACATAAATTTAAGAGTTTAATGGTTATGTACCTAAAATATAAAATGATTTTAACAATTAGAAATTATTATTGGTATATCTTTTAAGTTTGTAAAAATCAACTAACTTATTGTATATTATGATCGGTGATGAGGTGACTATGTGAAAAAAAAATCTCTAAGTTTATATAGAAGTATTGTGGTGAAATAAAATCAAAATTAGTAGAGGTTTTATAAAAAAATGTAGCTATATTATAAATTCACCTTTTATATTGTTTTTCAATTAAATTATTTTATCAATCTTAATCCTTTTAAAACAATTCTTTCAAATTAATTTTAATAAAACTAAAATGAAAAATTCGTCCCTCAGACTTGTGGTCAGTCAATGAGAGATTATTTTATAAATTTAATTTTTAAGATTATTAATTTAAGCCAACCTAAATATAATTAATGCATTATTTAGCATAAGTATGTAAATCTTTATGTTACGAAGTTATTTTATATTTAAATTAATAACATTTCACTTATTTATTAGTTTAATTTAGTGTGTGCTTGACAATAATCGAATTTTTTTTAAACATAGTTGTATTTTCTAAAATAAAAGAATAATTTTCATATCAAATTCAAGTCAAATTTTAAATTAGGTAAATTGTTACTTATTCGAGTGAAATTCAACCAAATTATACTCGATTAAGTTAATTTCAGTCCAATTTCAGTCCTAATTATCTATAACAACACCCAGTAGTAATTATTAATGGCTAGGTTGTGGGTATTTAGATAATATTTTTCTGACAAAAAATTGTCAATAAATAAACTGTTTTATCAGGCGACAAAACTATTTTTTTAAAATATTATTTTTATATTATTTTAGTATCAAATAATTAATTGTTATAATTATATTAATTATTTGGATTAATTTTGATTATATTGGATGAATACTTGATTTTATCCCATCCAATATAATCATAATTATCTACATACATCTTAGAAGTCAGTAGAAGAAGAAAAGCAACAAAATCTAAAGCAACAAATTTAGTCCATTGAACACACGCCCGTTGACAGCCAACAAAAGAAAGATAGAAAAGTCTAAGTGTCTCCTACCAAGTCCTTTGGATAAGCATCTAAAGGAACTTGTTTCTTTGTGAGCATCCAAAGTAGAAAAATTACTCTGCATTGCAGCTCTACTCTGCTCTACTGTAGGTAACTCTTACTCTATTCTACTCTCCAACCGTCAATGCCTACCAAAACTCCTACTAAGCATATTGCATTTGGAAAACCTGTAGACAAGTTCAATTAAATAAACAATTTATAAAGTCTATAAATACTAGGATGGAACAAAGTTTGCAAGCACAAAAAAATTGGGACAAAAAAGTTGCAAAAAAATTGAGAAAAACAAAGCACGACAAAAATTGAGAGAGGAGACTCCTAAATGAAAAAGAGCAATTCATGAGTGTTAATAGGGAGGGAGCTTATGAGGAGAAGTTTTGGGAAGGACTCGAAAAGAAGAGAGCAAACAATGAAGGAACTTACAAAAATTGGGAGCAAGACTGGAGAAAAGGATGTAGCTTGTGAGATGAAGAAGCTTACATGCACAATTTGGTAATGTTAATCACTTTAATTTAATTGTGTATATATTATGTTTGTTTTTGCATGTAAAACCCTTTGATTTCACGAGCATACATATGTAGTCTTACTTCCCTTTGATAAACAACGTTTGGAACTCTTTGGACGCCCCTAGGACACACAAGTCTTTAGACGTGTCCATAGCCTTTGGACACCCACTTTAGACGTTGGAGCCTTGGAATGCTCCTTTGGACAACTCATTTTCCTTATTATTAACTTATCTTTCTTATTTGTCCAGGTCTTTAGATGTTAGTGGTCTTTGGATGCGTCCATACCCTATTGAAGTTGGGAGCCTATGGATACCCCTAGGATGCAGACGTCTTTGGATGTGTCCATAGCCATTGGAAGCTAGGATCTTTGGATGCCCATGTAGGTAGGTCCCTTCCTTTTTTTTATTAACTTATCTTTTGACTCGTACATGTCCTTTGGACGCTAAATATCTTTGGACGTGTCCATAGCCTTTGAATGTTAGAACCTTTGGAATCTCATTTTGGTGGTTCCCTTTCCTTTTTATCATCCTATCTTCTATCTCCAGGACCCTTTGGACACTAAGGGTCTTTAGATGCATCCATATCCTTTGGACTCTCCCTTTGGACGAAGTAGTATGTGGACGTCTCCTAGACCCTTTGGATGTTGGAAGTTTTTGGATGCATTTATGTCCTTTAAATGACGTAGCCTTAGGACGTCTCTTGGACCCTTTGGATGTTGGAGGTTTTTGGATGGATCTATGTCTTTTGAATGCTCTTTTGGGATGATGTAGCCTTTAGATATCTCGTGGATCCTTTGGATGTCGGACCATATCTTTCAGATGCTCCCTTTGGACGATGTAGCCTTTGGATGTCTCCTTGATCCTTTGATGCTAGAGGTTTTTGGACGCATCCATATCCTTTGAATGCTCTTTTTGGGTGACGTAGTCTTTGGACGTGTCCATGTCTTTTGAATGCTCCCTTTGGACAACTCTTGGATCATTTGGATGCACTCCAAATTAGCATATTCCAATTTTTGTTTCTTTACCATGTTTATGTTAGATGCACTTCTTGTTTGGTTATCATAACAAAATATTTAAAAAATATATTTTAAAAAAAAAGTTATTAATAACTATTTTGAATGCACTTCTTGTTTGGTTATTAAGTTCAAGTTAAAAAATTTAAAAACAAATACTTTATTGATAGCCATTTTAAAAAATATCGGTGGCGATTCCTCTATTTCTCTTAAACTTTCTTTTTTGTCATGATAGAAACCCAACCGACAAAGATAAAGATAATTTGCGTGACACTAGAGGTCCCATGACTACGTCCAAAACCAAAATGTTGAAACAATCCTTGTCGGAACCTAAGTTCAGGAATTAAGGAAAACTTAAAGCAAAGTGAGTCAGAGGCTGCACCAAAATGGGTCACTTTATTGCAAGTTGATGAAGAATGAAGCCCATCTTGAAGAACACAAATAAAGCCCAAAGTTATTGTCATGTAATTTGGGCTAAGTAGTTAGTTAGGATCCATTTACATATATTTTTGCATAATAATTCTGGTAGCTAGTATAGTGGGGAGTTATAGTGGTTAAGATCTTATATCGGGAATTATAGCGATTGAGATTTTAGATTGAGATAAGATTTTATGCCAATTAAAATCTTAATGGGCTTTAACTTCCAGGCTGCCTAGCTAAGCCTATAAATAAGCTCTTATAATCAATCAGAAGGCATAATTTGGAATTTAATAAAAAATTTTGTTTTCTCTTTGTGAGAACTTTTCCTTTGTTCTTGGGATTAAGAACTTTTTTATAGTTTTGGTTCTACCCGTAGGTCACGGTTAGAGTCAAGTTCCCTTTTTCACCTGGTCATGCTTTGATAACTTTGGTTCTACTGGCAGGTTGTAGTTAGGATCAAGTTCCCCCTTTCACCTATTTTCAAGACAATCCCTTTCTGATCCATTAAGATCATATCATTTGGTATGAGAGTTTTGACTCTTGAAACCAGGTATTCTCTTCCTTTGCGTTTCTATTTTTTGTCAATTTTCTACAAAAAAAAATCATACAAAAAAAATCGCACCAAAAAAAGGGGGCTTCCTTGCTTCTTGTTAACTCTTATCCTCTAAAATTATCAGATCACCCATATCCTTACTGTTTCTACTGCTTAGCCTCAGACTTAAAAGTTTTTACTTAAGAGCTTCTAAGGAAAGGCTGAATGGTAAAAGGCGAGAATAGTGAGATAGAAAAAAGGCAAATTGAGTGATACACTAGTGACTACAACATAATTCGAGCGTAAACACGTGAAAGAGTGTTTGTGTAAGGATTTCTTTTCTTTCTAACTTTATTTTTTGCAGTATTTTAATCATGACTAGAGAAGAAGGCGAACGGGATGTTGATCTCAAATTAGTCATCAAGGCTTTTCAAGAATAATTTAAAGCTCTAAATGCCAAGTTGAATGATTTACAACCTATACCCAGGTATAAGAGCCCTACTAGTCGACATAATGAAGAAGAAGAAGAAGAAGAAGATTCTTGTTCAACACCCAAGTCGGTTTCTAATGTGTTTAACGTGTTTAACAATCCTTTATATGAACATGAAGAAGAGGAGTATTTAGATGGACAACATAATGAAAATGAAAGGAAAAGAAAAGGTGAACCAAGACATGACAATTACTCGAGTAATATTAAGATGACAATCCCTGCATTCCAAAGAAAGAATGATCCTTAAGTATACTTGAAGTGGGAGAGAAAAGTTGAACATGTTTTTTATTGTCACAACTACTCGGAGGAAAAAAAAGGTAAAATTAGCAGTTATTAAATTTATTGACTATGCTAGTATTTGGTGGGTTCAATTTGTGATTAACAAACATAGAAATGGAGAAAGGTCCATTCGTACATGGGAAGATATGAAGTTTGCCATCAGAAGAAGATTTGTCTCAAACCATTACCATAGGGACTTGCGCAGAAAATTGCAATGTTTAACACAAGGTTCTATGAGTGTGCAAAATTACTATGAGGAGATGAAACTAGCCATGACTAGAGCCAATGTGAAGGAAGGTCGTGAGGTAACTATGGCTAGATTCATTGGAGGCTTAAAGAAAGAGATAGCTAATATGGTGGAGTGCAGCATTATATGGAGATAGAGGATTTACTGCATAAAGCAATTCAAGTGGAGAGACAATTGAAGTCTAAAAGCTCACCCAAATTCTCTTCATCTTCTAGCTCTTCATGGAGATCAAATTGGAAGAACAATAAAGTTGTTACAAGTTTGTGATTGCCAAATATTCAAATGTTCCTTCTAAAGGTAAAATTGACACTAATACATCCTATAGATCATGTGATATCAAGTGTTTCGGGTGTCAAGGAGTTGGACATATTGCTTCTCAATGTCCAAATAACAAAGCAATGGGTATGTTGGATAATGGAGAAATAAAAAGTGAGAGCTCAAGTGATGATGAAATGCCACCATTGGAAGACTATAGTGACGTGAAAGTTGTTGAACCTATAAATGGAGATATTCTTGTCACTAGGCGTGCTCTCAGCATACAGCCTAAGGAAGATGGTGAAATGGAGCAACGTGAACATAATTTTCATACTAGGTGTCACATAAATGACAAGGTATGTAGCATGATTATTGATAGTGGAAGTTGCACCAATGTGGCTAGTACTATCATAGTGGAGAAAATAAATTTGCAAATTGTCAAACACACCAAGCCTTATAAGCTACAATGACTTAGTAATATTGAAGAAGTAAAGGTTGACAACCAAGTTTCAGTGTCTTTTGCTATTGAGAATTACAAACATGAAGTATTGTTTGATGTGGTTCTTATGGAGGCAGGGCATATACTTTTGGGCCGCCCATGGCAACTCGACCACAAGGTGAACCACAAGGGGTATACCAATTATTTGTCTTTTATTTACAATAAGTTGAAAAATACTCTTACTCCATTGTCTCCAAACAAAGTATGTAAAGACCAAATAAAAATGAGGAAAGTAAGAGAGTGTAAGTTGAGAGAAGAGCAATTGAGCATTCATGAAAAAGAGATAAAAGAAAATATAAGTGAAAATAAGTAGAAGAAAGAAAAACATGAAATTGAGTGCAGTGAAGAGAACAGTAAGAAAATGAGTGCATTTGCAAAGAAAAAAAGGTTGAGAGTGCGTTATTATCAAAAGATAAACTACTTGTACTCTTGTACAAGGATGTTTATTTCACTAACGAATTTCATTCTTCTTTTCCTTGTGAAGTTGATTCTTTGTTACAAGAATTCACTGATGTTTTTCCAGATGAAGTGCCACATAGATTACCTAGTTGTCCAATTCCAAATAGACCATCCTATAGAACAAATCCCGAGGAAAGAACGGAAATTCAAAAGCAAGTGAATGAGTTGCTGCAAAAGGGCTTTGTGAGGGAAAGTCTTAGTCCATGTTCTGTTCCCGTTATCTTGGTTCCAAAGCAAGATGGAACATGGTGCATGTGTGTTGACAGTCGGGCCATCAATAAAATCACTGTAAAGTATAGATATCCTATTCCTAGGTTAGATGATATGCTTTATGAATTGTTTGGTTATTATGTGTTTACTAAAATTGATTTGAATAGTGGATACAATCAAATTCGTATGAAAGAATATGATGAGTGGAAAACAACTTCCAAAATAAAATATGGTTTATATGAGTGGTTAGTGGTGCCATTTGGTTTAACTAATGCTCCTAGCACCTTCATGAGGTTAATGAATCATGTTTTGTGTTCTTTCATTGGAAAATTTGTAGTAGTCTATTTCGATGATATTTTGATTTATAGCAAGACTTTAGATGAACATATTGAACATTTGCATGTTGTTCTTAATGTCTTGAGAAAAAATAAATTGTATGGAAATCTAAAAAAGTGTTTATTTTGCCTTGAATCTATTGTGTTTTGGGGTTTTATTGTAAGCTCGAAAGGAATAAGTGTGGATGAAGAAAAGGTAAAGGCAATTAGAAAATGGCCTACACCTAAGAATGCAAACGATGTAAGAAGCTTTCATGGTCTAGCAAGTTTATAGGAGGTTTGTAAAAAAACTTTAGTTCTATTGCTACACCTTTAAATGAGCTTATTAAAAAGGATGTTGTGTTCAAGAGGGATGATGTGCATGAGAAAGCTTTTAATTTGTTGAAAGATAAGTTGACAAATGCATCTGTGCTTTGTTTGCCTAAGTTTAATAAAGCTTTTGAAATTGAATGTGATGTTTCTGGTGTTGGAAAAGGAATTGTGTTAATGCAGGAACTAAACCAATTGAATATTTTAGTGAGAAGCTAAGTGGGGCTGCATTGAACTATTCTACCTATGACAAGGAGTTGTATGCTTTGGTGAGGACATTGCAAAGTTGGTAGCATTATTTGTGGCCAAGCCATTTCATAATCCATTCAGACCATCAAAGTTTGAAGTTTCTAAAATCTCAAGGTAAGCCTCAAAAGAGACATGCCAAGTGGTTGGAGTTCATAGAGATGTTTCCTTATGTGATCAAGTACAAGAAAAGTAAGGAGAAAACTATGGCTCATGCATTGTCTAGAAGAAAGCAGAAGGAAAAGTTTGTTAGAGATTTGCATGCCAAAGTTTGAGCTAACATTGAGAAGAGGAATAAACAATATTTAAAGTGAACAAATAAAGGGCGTGTTAAAGTCACCTTTGAACCTGGAGCTTGCGTTTGGGTTCATAGGCGAAAAGAAAAGTTTCCTACTAAAAGGAAATACAAGTTGCAGCCAAGAGGAGATGGAACTTTTCAAGTGTTAGAAAGGATCAATGACAATGCCTACAAGCTGGATTTATCAACTGCATATGGTAATGTAAGTTCTATTTTAAATGTTGATTTATCTTTATTTGTTGTGTAGGTGAGGAATTTGATTCGAGGATGTATTCTTTTGAAGAGGGAGGGAATGGTAGAAACCCAACCGACAAAGATAAAGATAATTTGCATGACACTAGAGGTCCCAAGACTATGTCCAAAACCAAAATGTTGAAGCAATCCTTGTCGAGCCTAAGTTCGGGAATTAAGGAAAACTTAAAGCAAAGTGAGTCAGAAGCTGCACCAAAATGGGTCACTTTATTGCAAGTTAATGAAGAATGAAGCCCATCTTGAAGAACACAAATAAAGCCAAAAGTCATTGTCATGTAATTTGGGCTAAGTAGTTAGTTAGGATCTGTTTACATATATTTTCGCATAATAATTCTGGTAGCTAGTATAGTGGGGAGTTATAGTGGTTGAGATCTTATAGCGGTTGAGATTTTAGATTTAGATTTTAGATTGAGATTTTAGATTGGTTAAGATTTTATGCCAATTAGAATCTTAATGGGCTTTAACTTCTGGGCTACCTGGCTAAGCCTATAAATAAACTCTTGTAATCAATCAAAAAGCAGAATTTGGAATTTAATAAAAATTTATGTTTTCTCTTTGTGAGAACTTTTCCTTTGTTCTTGGGATTAAGAACTTCTTTATAGTGTTGGTTCTACCCGCAGATCGTGGTTATGGTCACGCTTTGATAACTTTGGTTCTACCAACAGGTCACGATTAGGGTCAAGTTCCCCTTTTCACCTAGTCACACTTTGATAACTTTGACTCTACCGACAGGTCTCGGTTAGAGTCAAGTTCCCCCTTTCACCTATTTTCAAGACGGTCCCTTTTTGATCCATTAAGATCATATTACGTCATCTCATTGCGACTCTAGTTGCGACAATATTAATTATTTATCAATATTAATTAAAATATAATTCTAAAAATAAACTAGATAAATAAAAAAATTAACATTAAATTAATCATACGTATCAATCTAACAATAAGTAATGAAAAATACAATTAAAAATCCTAAGATAATCTGTAGTGGGCTAATGAAAATAGGCCATGGTCGGGCACCTTGGGATGTTGACATTGTGGTGCCAAATGATTCAACATTCTTGTCATGCCACAATCGTTCATTGAGTTCCATCGTCTCATGCTTGTGCTGCTTAATCATTAAGACTATGTTTAGATAAATTTGTTCATAAACACTTATATGAAAGGAAAATGAGAAGGAAAATTAAATAAGTTTCTCCATAAGCTAATTTGTACAAACTTTTTATTTTTTAAGAAATTAATATAAGAGAACTTCTACAAATTAACTTACGCATAAGTTAATTTTAGCTTATTGAAAAGTTTATTTCATTTTTTTCTTTCCATTTTTTTCTCCTATAAATGGTAAGGAGAAGTTTATCCAAATAGATGTTAATTGTCATTCTTTGCCACAACTTGACAATCTCAATGGACTCCCAAGAGTGGTGGTTCTTGTCGCGACCTAAATCACGACGCGGGATCGGTGAAAATAGAAGGTTTGGATTTCGAGTTCCTTCTGGGGAATGAATAGGGAGGATGAAGTCGCCATCAACTTTTTTATGGAAAATACCGAGAAACCTTTGAGTAGATAAGGCTGGTCTTTGAATCAAAGAAACGAGCTCGGAAGTTGGTTACACGTGAGGGTCACTAGGTATCCCAACATGTCTATCACGCAATAGTTACCCTAACTGGCTGCATAAAAAGGGAATGACTCTTACGTTTTCGTTAATGTCTTTCTAAAGATAGAGTTCTTATATAGAATCAATGTGGAATATTTTGAGTTTTTTGGGTGGATAACTTGACAAGAATATGCCTCTTACTCCTACGTATCTCCTTTTAATCGGAGAATCAAAGTTCACGTAGTTCTGGCTAGGCTGGGTGTGGACTATATAGCTAGTCTGGTAAAACACAGTCTTAGGGGGTATTAAACTATCTTATGGACATGCATATGAGATTTTTGTAGCTAACCTGGTATCCAGAAGTTTTGGCATTATGCTCTTTCTTCTCCTTTTTCTTTGGTAGCACTTCCTGATTTGAATGGAATAGTTTTTTCCTTCCTAACCTTTTTTCCCAACCTTTTTCTCTTCGTTCTGAGGCTTTATATAGGCCTCGTCCTAGGTTGTTATGGGCCCAATTTGGTCGCATCCACTATCCCATGATTTCCTCCTGATATTGTGGGCGACATAACCACATCAGTTCATAGTGTATATCCTACAGGTGGTTATATCTATATATCTTGCAGGTGGTTATCTCTCACTCTTTATTTGAGATTCCATTATATAAGGATAGATTTGGAGTCTCACAGTTCCTGCTAGCGAACTCTCTGCTAGGCTCGCAAAAAATGTTGGACAATTATCGTTCATAGTTGCTGGAGAGGTCTTCAACATCACCTACATCTATAGCCGTAGGTGCTTCTAAAATAATATATTATATAAAAAAAACATAAAAATAAAAGGGAGTTACCATGAGTGTGCTTGGAGCGCTCGTCTGCAAACTCATTAATACTTCCTAACATAAGTTGACAATTCAGCCTGTAAATCTTAATGTTATGTTAATTGTTACAAAAGGTGTTAAAAAAGTTGTTTTGAATTGAATTGAACTGATTTATAAAAACTAAACTATTTTTTAAAATAAACTAAACTAAACTTTTATTTATTTATTTTAGTTTATAAACCTGAAATGTTCCTTCAGAACATTCGAAGGATCTGCTCCTCTTCATGAACTATCATAGATTTGAAAAAAAAAAAAACTTGCCTAAGCTACTATCTTTTCATTATTTGTTCCGATACCAGATCCCAAATGCTGCAATTTTTCTTCCTAGAAAAACTGGATGTTTAATTTCAAGTAAATTCGACAAAACATTCTTGAATTTCATCTTCTGTCAAAACAACCAAAGTAAAGTACCACAAAAGATTTCCTTGGAGAAATTCGAGGCTTATTTTGTTCCTAGAGCGAAAAGAGTCCGTAAGTCCACTCTTGAGGTAAGCAAATTTGGTAGTTAGATGCCTCTTCTCGTCTAACACTTAACCTGGCTAAAATCGCATCTACAAGCAAAGACAACCTAGAACACAAGAAAATTGAGTTTAAAATAATCATACCAATAACTCCACTTTGTTACTCCAAGATCTTGCTCAAAAGAAATAACCCACTCACCACAATTCGTAGCAAAGACATTCAAGAAGTGCGGTTACCTAGCTAGACCCATTCAGGTCATCAATATGTTCATTTTAATATATATTCTTTATGCTCACCTGCTCAAGTTTTGTTATCGTTGTGGTTCAATTAAACCAGAACTTATAAAACAATTCGGTACAGTACAGGATTGAAAGAAAATAATTAAGTTCAATTATTCAAAATTATTTTTCTGTTTGGTTCAATTTTTTTCTTATGAACCTAATTATGAGCAACTCTAGCTCTAATAATAAAATGTATAAAAATTATTTATTAAGTTTAAGAACTCTAAATAACTCTTATTGAAAATGATGGTAGTAGACCCCAAATACACTATTAGAAATGTGTTATTTTCCTGCGAAATTTCCTATGGTTTTAAATTCACAAGATAATCTTTAGTGGATAACTTCTTTTTGCAAATTATAAATTGATAAGAAATTTAGCTACGGATACATTCCGCAGGAAAATTCATTGGAAAATCTGTAGAAAAATATGCAAGAAAATTTGCAGAAAGATTTGTAGGAAAATCCATAAAAAAATTCGTAAAAAAATATGCAGGAAACTGTGCAATAAAATCCATAGGTATATCTTTGGCAGGAGCATTTCCTGTGAAAATTTTTGTCGAAAAATTCGCAAGAAATTTTGCAAGTATATCTTTAGCAGGAGCATTTTCTATGAATATGTCTACAAGAAAATCCATATGTATATTTTTTTCAGGAACATTTCTTGCGAAAATTTTTGTATGAAATTCCGCAGATATATTTTTTGGGAATTTTGTTATTCCCAAATAATTTTCTTGCACATTGTGATTATGCAGGAACTTTTCCAGGTTTTTTTAATTAAAAATATAAAAAATTTCTTTTAATAAATTTTTTAACTTAATAAATATTCATATAAATTAAATTTTATTATTTTATTTTGTAGTATTTAAAAATTTTATCAAATTTATAAAATATTAATGACAATTGTTGTTGATCGAAATCTCAGTATTAAGATATGTATCTAGCCACATCATAAATTTATATTAATTTATTTTTTATTTTGATAATAATTTCTTTAAACATTGTATTAAATATTTGACTATATTTCAC
This sequence comes from Mucuna pruriens, assembly GCA_025330945.1. NCBI lineage: Eukaryota > Viridiplantae > Streptophyta > Magnoliopsida > Fabales > Fabaceae > Mucuna > Mucuna pruriens. The sequence goes on from JAENHJ010000244.1 coordinate 12,896, forward strand.
ATCTTATTTTAGCTAGTTTTTAATTTTTTATTAACTAAAAAATTTATCCTAATTTTTTTTTCTAAAAATATTTATTAAAGAAAATAAAAAGTAACTCTTTTAAAGATATTTTTGGAATAACTTTCTTCCTCTTAATTAATTTTTTTATATATAATTAAGATAGAGTTATATAAATATATAAAAGAAACAATTACATTAAATTACATATTCTGAAATAGAAGTAATTATAGGACATAATAAATTAAAATTTTCCTTTGTCCTTCTAAGATGACACAAATTATACAATATTCTCTATAAGTTATTCATGATACAAAAGCATCCAAAATAGCACATTATCTTCAAGTACTTCATTTTTTATAAACTCATGATAAGAATATCTTCCTTCGCTTCTCAATATAAAATATAAAATGATAATTTATACTACAATAATAAGTAGGACAATTTCTAATTTTTACACTAAACAAAGTTTAAATTAAAAAAAAAAACTCAAAATATAAAGAATCAACAATTATTTATAAATAAATACTATTCACAGTACATTGCCAATTTGTGCCATTCCGATGGGAATATAAAATTGGATCAAGAAAATATGCCAGATAACATCCAATTCTAGAAGTATAAATCCATTGTCAATTTCCATTCGTAGTGCACAGGCTGAATGGTACACAGCACATAATTTAATTTCTCTTTGAGCCAAGCCTAATTAACAAAGAACATCAGAAGGATAGAAACATAACTTTCAGCATGGACACTTATTCCAAGACATGATTATTGGAAAACTAGCGACCTAAATCCTGGCCCAATGGAACCTACTAAACCAATATTCAAAAACAACAAAACTACATACTAGAACTAGAATAAAACACATTGCTTTACCATAATTATTAATTAGTGTTATCATCCTAGAGTACAGGTTGCTGATTTCAAATCCCCCTAATCTTGGGATAGGCTTGTATATATGCACAGGTCGATACACACAGGTGGATTGCTCGTGCTGCAAGCTACCTCCTAACTAATTCGTAACTAACTTAACAGATTCTCCACTGGTTTATGGGCTACATGTCTCCTGGAGTAGATTGGTCTGTTGGGCCAACCTAACTAGGGAGAGGCTGGTTAGCTTAAAATACCTCTCTTTCTAGGTCATGGTACTTTATTGGGCTAGGATGTTCTTATTATTGGGTCTAGGCCAGAATGGCCGGCCGGTACACAACCCCTCAAGCTTCTGACAGTAGGTGAGGAGCTTAGCTTTCCCTTTTAGCTTATGATGGCCGAACATTGCTCGCGATCCTGCCTGGCCAGTTGGTCGTGCTGGTCTCAGTCCCTCGACTAACCTCCCCCAGTCATGCCTCATGACCTAAATAACCAGTTGCCTTCGTGGCACTTAGTTATTTGCACCCTTCTTAAATGTGTCTGCGCGTCGCCTCCTCTTTTGCATAGCAATCAATCATTATCTTGTCTTTTCGCTTCCCATCCATGTTGTCTTACTTACTAGAGACTCTTGGCGCCTTTCGGATTTTCTGCATCTTCTTTGCGAGCTCTCCAGCCTCTCGTGCCTCTGTTGCTTTATCGGCTCATTCTTCTCTAACTTTCAGGCCCCAACTACTCTTCATGGTGAAACGAGGTAAGTGTTGTTGTTACTCTACTTCCCTGTGTGTGCTTCTATTGGTTCTGTTCCTTGGGTTTTTCTCTTTTAGGAGAGATTTTTTCTCTTCTCCTCTCTATTGGACGGATCAGCCGGTCGTGTCGATCACGATCGACTAAGATAACATAGAGCATTGGGAGGAAGAGTGGTCGAGAAGAACCAAAAGGCTCATGACGCTCTTGTGAAGCTGTCGACCGAGTACGTCGATGCTTAGGGAAAAATAAAAAACTACCAAGATGCGATGGCGAATTTGCAAGACGAGCTTCAAAAAAGGTGGCGCAGACTAAGGACCTCATGCTAGTCCAACGGTGCTTGGAGGATGCCCGAGTCATTTTGAATGCTAAGGTCCTTGCTCTATAACAGGAGAAGGAGGGGTTACTGGCGGCTAAGGTATCGGCAAAAGCAACCCTTACCCAACTGAAGTAAGAGAGGGATAATGAGGTGTTTCAGTTGAAGGAGGAACTTCAGGATAGAGATTTCCTTCTGAAGGATAGGGATGATGCCCTAGTCGAGCATGGCCTTGTTGTTGTTGAACAATTTGAAGAAGGCTTTGCTCATGCTCTACAGTAGGTGGCCTTCCTTCATCTAGCCGTGGACACCTCTAAGGTCGGCCCCTTCAAGGAGATTGTGGATGGAAAACTGGTTCAAGCCAAGTCTCCCAGGGGTTCTCTTGCTTAGTGCTAGGTCCCTTTATTGATTATGTGCATGTTATCCCTGTGCTTCAAACAATATTGTAATTTTGTTCTTTGCTTTTTATAATTTTCTAATATACTGGGTGATTTTTGGGATCGTTCACTGTTCTCTCCCTTCCCCTCTGCCTTTTTTTTATTTGGTGCTATATTTTCACTTTTGTTATGGCTTGTGATGAGTTTTTTATGTTGGGGTAATTAGAGTCCCCTTAGGTGTTGCCCTTTTTCAAATTAACCAAGCATTGTGTTCTAGCTCTTGGGGTGTTCAGGGTGCCTCTGTGTTTTCGGCCTTTACACCCTTCTATAGATTTTGAGCTTTCGATCGGGTCCTAACTGGGACTTGTCAATTTGTCTTATTCATCCTAACTGGATGGTCGGCATCTTACAAGTCTCTCGTGCTTGGGACCAGCCTTAGTGGCCAGCCTATTACAGGTCTCATCTTCAATTGCCCGAGACAAGCCTAGATGGCCGGCCTCTTATAAGTCTCTTGTGCCTAGGACCAGCCTTGGTGGCCAGCCTTTTACGGGTCTCATCCTCAATTGTTCAAGACAAGCCTAGATGGTCGGCCTCTTACAGGTCTCTCATGGCCAAGACCAGCCTTGGTGGCTAGCCTTTTACAAGTCTCATCTTCAATTGCTCGAGACAAGCCTAGATGGCCGGCCTCTTACAAGTCTCTCATTCCGGGACTAGCCTTGGTGGCTAGCCTCTTACAGGTCTCATCTTCAATTACCTAAGATGAGCCTAGATGGCGGCCTCTTCACAGGTCTCTCGTGCTCGAGACCAACCTTGGTGGCCAGCCTCTTCTGGTCTCATCTTCAATTCTGGGGACAAGCCTAGATGGTCGATCCTCTTACAGGTCTCTCATGCAAGGGACCAGCCTTGGTTGCCAGCCTTTGACAAGTCTAGATGGCCAACCTCTTACAGGTCTCTCATGGATGTTTCGCTGAATGTGTATTTTATTGATTTTAATTGTTAATACATTTGGGCCATACCTTGGTTCAACTGTAATACAATCGAAGATTAAGTGCGTTCCATGTTTAGGGAATTTTCTTGTTGTCGAGGTTCTCCAAGCGATATGCTCCGTTTCTGACTTTCTCTATCACCCTGAAGGGGCCCTCTCAATTTGGGGTTAATTTATTGCTATCCACAATCTGTAATTTTCCTCAAGACCAAATCCTGGCTTTTAAACTATCGGAGACGATAGCCTCTTTGCACTTGTCGCTTGGCCGCCTGTGCTTTTATCATGTACTCTATTATTTGTGCCCGCCAAGCCTCTTGCAGTAAGTCCAGATTCTCCTTAACTCCTCCCTGTTTTCACCCGACTGAAATAGGGCAGTATGTAGAACGACTCCCCGATTTTCAGGGAATGACCTTTCGTGCGGAAGGATAAGCAGAAGGGATTTCATTGGTGGAAGAGTGGGGCATCGTATGGTATGACCAAAGTACTTATGAGAGTTCCTCAACCCATCTTCCCTTCACTTCCTCTAAACGTCTCCATAATCCTTTTAAGATGATTTTGTTGGCGGCCTCGGCCTGGCCATTTGATTGGGGATGTTCCACCGATGTGAACAGTTGTTTGACTTTAATTGAGTGAAAAAATTCGCCGTTGATCGGGAGGCAAACTATGTGCCATTGTTCGAGACTATTTCGGGCGACAAACTGAACTGGCAGATTATTTTCTTCCAATAAAATCACTTGATTCTTTCTATCGAGATAGTGGCAACCGGTTAAAAGCTTCTATCCACTTTATGAAATAATCCACCGCCACGATCAGGTATTTCACCTGTCTTGATGTTGTTCGATATCCACCCTTCACTTGTAGAATGGCAGGTGATGTAATAGAGTGTAGTTACTCCGCTGTGATTTAAGTACTTTCGCGAATCTTTGGCATCTGTCGCATTTCTTCACATACTCCATGCGGTCATTCTTCAATGTTAGCCAATAGTAACCCGCCCTGGTGATTTTGCTTGCCAAGGCTTAGCCTCCTATGTGTGTCCCACACTCCCTCATGAACCTCCCAGATTATGTACTCGGACTCCTCACCCTCGACACACTGAAGTAATGGAAAGAAAAGCCTCTATTGATACAATTGCGCACCGATAACAATGTACTTTGATGCATCTCTAACTAATTTCTTGGCTTTAGTTGGATCGATGGGAAGTAGATCCTCACTTTCAAATACTCCAAGAATGGCTCATCCACGTCTTTTTCCCTTCCACGTAGCACACTCCCTGGGCTCCTCGACCATCGGCCTGCTTATGTTCTCATGAATGACTGACCTTTGATGACTTCTTTTCTGAGTACTAGCCAACCGACAAAAAGTTGGCCCTTTCATTTTGCCCTACGGCACATGGAGGAGTGTGAATTTTTTGAATGTGGTCGTCATTTTTGTCACCTTCTTCTAATATTTTGTCAACTGGGGATCTTTTGCTTGATATTTCCCGTTCATCTAGCCTGTCACCAATTTTGAGTCGCTCTTTTTAACATTACGCCTGCTCCACTTCCTTCTTGATTAGACGCCCCGTCTACAGACAAGAACCACCCCCTATCTTCACTAACCGCCTATCCCATAACTGTCATCTCAATGATGAAGTTAACTAGTGTTTGAGCTTTGATATGACCTTTGTTTTTGTAGGAGATGGCAAACTCAAACAATTGGATGCTCCACACTACCATCCTTCCGGATAGGTCAGCCAGAACACCTGTTTGATGGCAGGTCTGTCCGAACGACTAGGTTGTACCCTGAAAGTAAGGGCACAATCTCTTTTGAGGTGATTATGAGGAAAAGGCTGCCTTTTCGATTCTTTAGTACCTCCTTTCCAAGCCCTACAAGACCTTGCTTATAAAATAAATCAAATGCTGCTTCCATTCCTTCTCTTGGACTATTCCGCACTAACGGCATAATTAGATACAGATATGTAAACCAAAAGAGGTATACCTGAGGTTGGCCTCATGAGGGTTGGAGGGGCTGCCAACATTGCTTTTAGCCTGAGAAAGGCCTCTTCGCTCTGGTCGTCCATGCAAACTTTTATCCTTTCTTAAGGGTATTAAAAGTAGGTATGGTTGTCTCCTTGACTAGGATAGAAACCAAGATAAAGCCATGATTCTTCCAACCAGTTGTTGGACCTCCTTCACAGTCTACAGACTCCTCATGTTGATGATGGCCTAACACTTTTCTGGGTTAGCTTCTATCTCCTCTCGGCCAGCATGAAACCCAAGAATTTTCCTGCCTAGGGAGGAGCACTTCTCAGAGTTCAACTTAAGCTGGTGTTTTCTCAAAACTTGGAAACTCTTTCCAAGGTGCTGCAATGCTCACCTGCCGTCATGGACTTCACCACCATATCATCTACGCACACCTCCACGTTCGGTCCTATTATTTCCTCGAAGATCTTGTCCATCAGACAATGGTATGTTGCCTCGCGTTTTTCAATCCAAATGGCATCATCTTATAGCAGAAAGCCCCAGAGTCAGTTATGAAGGAAATTTTGGCCTTGTCAGGGGATGTAATCTTATTTGATTGTACCCAGAATATGTATCCATTAAACTCAGAAAGGCTAAGCCCGACGCCCCCATCCACCAACCGATCCATGTTGGGTAATGGGTACAGATCTTTGTGGCAGGCTTTATTCAAGTCAGTGTAGCCAGTGCACATCCACCATTTACCCCTAGCTTTCTTTACCATGATTATGCTAGCCAACCATTTAGGGTATTATACCTCCTCGATAAACCCTATTGTGAGTAACTTGCTCGTCTCCTTCTGGCGGCCTTTTTTGTTCCTCCTCTAACTTCCTCCTCCTTTGGGCGACTAGCCATGACCCCGATGATACTAGGGTGACACATGAACTCAAGTCAATCCCTAGCATGTTGGCCGAGGACCATGATGAGTCACAATTTATACATCTTTTAGACCTAAGAAGGAGGTTTGCAAAGACTATTCTATGCTTAAGAATGAACTGTTAGCTAAGATTCATTTTATGAGCTCAAATATATAAAATACAAATTTGTGCTAATTTAGATTTCTTAGCTAATGAAAGTAACTCTTCTTCTTTGCAGGTCAAGCCGAGTTGACCAAAGTCAACAAGGGAGTCCCGACCGAGATGAAGTCCCATGCATCAGAACTCTATCCCTGCCGAGTCAGAATCGTCTCGGCAATCCTTGACTTAGCCCAACAGCCCAGCAAAAGAGTGGCCCAAGTATATTGTCCCACATCAGCTATCGGCTTGGAGGCCACCTCGCGTATTTCATCTGCCATGTCGCTCCTTGAAATCTGCCATGTCACGGAATCTGCGTAGGGGTAGAACCTAGGACATTCGTATTGTAATTATTAGGATTCGTTGGGATTAGCTAATCATAGCTTCGTGTATATATAAGGCTGTGCCTTGTTTAACTTCCTTTTTTGGAATTCACTCCTAATACACCTCATTTTACTCATCTCCTCACCCTCGCACTGCATTCTGGTGGCGCACGATGCTACTTGATGGCATACTCTCGATTGAGGAAGTGCAGGTCTGGGCAGGAAGCTGGACGTTCACTAGGACGATCAGACTACTGGCGCACTCTGGTGGAGCTGATCCTCAGCACTTAGGCGGCGGTGAACCGCCACAATCAACCTTAAGCGTCGTTTGAGGGAAGATGGAACCATCCGGTTTCGGGACCACTGTATTTGTATTCTGATTACGTTAATCGATTTCATTCTGCATTTCATATCTCTGTTCTCTTCTCTACTTTTAATTCACGATTGAATTATGGTTAAATTGAAACCAACAATGTTAAGCTGTTTATTGGAACTGGTTTAACTAATTCAAGAGGGTAATCACTTAACGATTGTTGAAAGAGAAACCTAAAATCAGCTCCTTAATCACTGTCACCGATGAGGTAGCTTGATTGCATAATAAATCCTCGGTATGACACGGGATCTAACCTTCATGTATCGCCATATGACTACCAAAGGCTGATATGGACTATGAGGTGAGAGCCTGGACTAGACTTGATTAATGGAACTGAATCTGAACTCTGATTATATAATATAATAGATAATTAGTAACAGTAGTATACATTTACTCGCATTCATAGTCTTAGTTTATTTCTGCAGATTACTCGCATCCCAACTCCCCGTTTACTGCTTTCTTTACTGTTTTCTGGTTGACAGAGGTAATCCCCTAGAAGGCGTGCAGCTTACTCGAGGCGAGACCGGGCGGATAGTCTTAAGCCGAGACCATCTCTGTAGAGACCGTCTACTTGCTGGAGTCTCTACGCCAAGCACTGACTCGGCTTAACCGAGAGAGTCAACACTTCACATCTCTTCTGCATTGTTTAACGACCTAAATCACAATTGAGCACACTGTGTCCTTGAGAGAAAAATGACTAAGTATACTATAGTTAGCTTTAGTATTTGATAAGTGCGTTGAAAGCGACTATAAACGAGACATCATCAGACCACGCAAACTGCCATCCTGTTCATCTAAAAAGGACACGAGATGAATCTCCTCTTCCTTTGCTAATGTCATTGCCTATCCCGGCCTCTTGTAGGCTGGTGAAGGTCCTATCTTGATCTTTTCAGTCCCTCGGCCAAAAGAGCCTCTCACACTTGGAACTTAAACTGAGGATCCAGGTTAAGGTCTAAAACTTGACAACCCGGCTCTTTCACCCAAGAAGGTTGGGATCCTATTCTTAGGTTTTTCATATAACAATCGCCGAGCCTACTGATGATCAGCCCATATTCTGCCCACCTATCCTACCGGGTACTTCATACACAAGTGCAAAGGTGTAGACTATCGCCTCCAACTTGTTCAAGGTTGGCCTTCCCATGATTATGTTATAGTGATGCATTCAAGGCCCACCATCGCCAGCATAGTATTAAAATGTTACAAGACGTGCTCATTTCTCCAAACGTGGTCTCTACTTTTTATGATTCCTTTTATCATCACTGTTCGTCAACCCATCCGCATAGCATGCCCAAGCATACCCAGGCTGGCTGCAAGGGAGCCCCTAACTTCCTATAAGTCAACAAATACAAGATATTGGTCGAACTCCCATGATCAATCAAGACCCTCTTCGACCTTGTATTCTGTGGTTATTACTGATATCACCATGGGTTCCTCCTGTCCTTCTTGCTAAATGTGATGATCGCTGGTGGTGTAGTTAGACTTCATGCACACAGCCTAGTACGGCCACGCACTGCCTCCAGATTGAACTCCTGCCGGCCATGCCGGCACTTCCCCTAAGATGGTGGTAATAACGCCCGATGCTCCGCATCAACTCTCACCTTGATCTACTCCTCTCCCTTCGGCTCTCCTTTCACCTTATATCGCCTCGCCATTTCCATGTGGCTCATCCCCCACCTCCTTTTTGCTGACCTCTGCTCATACAATCTTTTCGCCTGCCCAGACCTGCCCCAGTGTCGCGTGCTTGATTAGCTTTTCAATCTATTCCTAAGTCTCCCATCCTCTATGGAGTGTCGTGATACCCTATGGAACTCTGCATCAGTCCCGCAGTTGCCTCCCAACACTCAACCCTTCACCTCCTCTGGGGAACTTCAAGCAACCACGCGTGGCATATCTCACGCAGCATTATGCCTCTCTCAGCGGGTGAAGCTCAAGGGTAGTCCTTATAGAACGGACCTGTGCTTGCTTCCCTTTTCTGATCTCCAGAATTACGAGCCTCAGCCTCTAGGCCAGATGGCCACTCAGCTCTACTGGTCTTACTTGATCCTCCTCACTCAATATGCTTTCGACTGCTGGCCCCTATCTCCCTCCATGCTCTACAACCTACTCAATGCCGTGGGGAGTCACTAAACCGGCCGACTCTTTCAATCCCTTCTCGAAAGGCTTTTATGAAAAACTCTTGTCCGGATCATTTACCTCGAACCGATGGCGTTATCGAATCGAGCAGATAACTCTCGATGCTCTCACCCTTTTCCTTCTTGATATCGAATGATCAAATCCACCTCTAGTCGCTTTTATTGAGATGAACGAGGCAACCAAGTCGTTGAATGATTTAATGAGCGACAGAGAGTTGCTAACCAATGCATAGCTACTCCTAGCAAGGTGCTTGGGAACAGTGCTTAGTAGTGGGTCAAGTCTCCATTGATGTACATTTGGGTCTGAAAAGCTAGAAGATGAGTATAATGACCCCGGGTTCAATCAAATGGCTCTACAACTACTTTTGCGTAAAATTGCAGAATGGGAGTCTCATTACTTTCCTCACTAAAACTGGCTGGTCTAAAAGTTTGGGCATCTCCGCCACACTACCACTCCTCCCACTTTTCTCGCAACTTCCTTCATCATCGCTATCTAGCAACGAAGCTCCTCTTCCCTTGCCTCTGTCCTCATACCGCCAAATGCCACCTCACCGGCAATGCCTCCTCCGCTTCAAATTGTCTGTTCACTCTATACTGAGCCTCGGATTGCTCGTCACTACGTGCTTTGCAGTGATGCCACTACTCAGAGTAGCCTCAGCAGGGTATCTTTCGCCTTCATTAGCAGAACTTGCTACTTGATTACGTGTCACGAGCATCATTGTCTCTCTTCTTCCTAGATCCGATAAGTCATTTTTAAGTCATCTAACTTGTAACAAATAAACTAAAGCTAACTATAGCATAGCCAACCCCAGGTCCGATTTCTCAATGACATGCGTATGCTCAATGGTGACTTAGTGTGGGAACCAAAATGACGCAGACCCAGTGTGGTATGATCGTCTTGCCAATGGCCGAGATGCTTCAAGAGAGATTGGGACGAGATATCCCAGAGAGACTTGGTGACTCCTGGCCTCAGCTGATTGCAGACAAACACAACAAAGTCAAACTGACCCTATTTCGTACTTAGATAACAAGATACGCTGGGTTTCGTAAATGAAAATAACAAAATTTTACACTAAGAAATGTGTAAACTAACTCCATCGATTTTTATCACTGTTCGTGCTTAGTTCCATTGCTCAATATCCAATCCAGCTTCACTCCTATCCTCATCCATATCAATTTTAAGTCTTCATATGGCAACCGCCACAAGTTCATCCATCGCACATCGAGGAATTACGCAATCGCTACCTCATCGCTGATGGATTATGTCCGTAACTGATTTTAGGTTCGCAATTAATAATCATTAATTGATTACTTATCCATTTTGGTTAAACTAGTTTCGATCGCTTAGTCCAATATGATTCAATGCCTAATTGCAATCCGAATTAAAAATATGAATTCGTTAAAGAAGAGGAAAGAGAATGTAGATTGAACGTAGAATGAAATTGATCGATGGAAGTCAAAGAAAACAGTGGTTGTAATTGAGTGGATCCAGCCCCACAACGACGCTATGGTCGGCCGGGTATGGTTCACCACCGTTGGCCTAGGCGCTGCTGATCAGCTCCACTAGAGTGCATTGGTCGCCCCAAGCGGTCTCTTCTCGACGAATCCGACGCCTCAGTCCCCAGCCCCACACCTCCTCCATCGAGTTAATGCAATTGTAAAGCACCTGCACCACCGTGAGCATAAAGGAGCGAGAATGCGAAAGTGCTACAATGAGAGGCATGAGTCAGAATTCAAAAGCCCCTACAGATGTATTAGCTTCCTCATATTTATACACAATCGGTGATCGTTAACTACCCCCTAACCGACTCCTAATCAATCACATGGGAATTTCTCACTTTGCTCTTTAGTAATCTTGCAGGCCGCAAGCTTCCCGTGAATGACGCGGGCAATTGAGCTAGTGTCAGCGGTTGGCCGGATCATCGACGACTGGACCGCCTCAACGTGGGTCGCTTCGACTGCGAGGCCTGCTCGCCCTGGCTGGGACGACTTCATCTCGATCGACTTTGACGCGAGCACTATCTTTTGTCTCTGCTGTTAAGACAACTCTTTGGCCAAAATCATTTCATCTAGTCCTCAAGTTAGTTGTGAAGAAAACCTTTGATTAGTAAGATTTTCACTCTAACACGTATTTTATTTCCTCTAACTTCATGTTTGTAAATGAATCTAGCTAATAGCTAATCTACATGTAATAATCTCACAATCACCTCTTAGGTCCATAAAGATGTATAATTTCAGTGACTCATCAAGATCCCTCAACTTCACACTTGGTCTCACCTCATGAAGTGCCGAAAAGTTTCACCGAGGCCCCACCTGGGCGCCACTATTCTCGCCCCAGAGTACATGTTGCTGATTTCAGATACCCCTCAATCCTCGGGGTAGGCTTGTATATATGTACAGGTGTGATACACACAGCAGATTGCTCAGGCTACAAGCAACCTCCCAACTAACTCATAATCGACTTAACGATTCTCCACCGGTTTACGGGCATGCATGTCTCAGAATAGATTTTTCACTGACTTAACTAATAACCTTCATTATCTCTTTCATTTTATTTTTGATAACTTTCGTACTTATTCTTTTATGGAATTTTTCTAAATTATCTCCCACCTCTTCTTTAATTATTTTTATCTCAGATAAAACATATACACACCTTTCCTCGCTCAGTATTATTTTGATCTTCTTGTTACCTAAAAATTAGATATTCATAATCTGTGATTATTGCATATAAAGACCAAAAATACTCGAATGAAAAGTACTCTACTGCTCACGATCATCATATCGCCACCATAAAGAATATGCTGATTATGATTCATTTCAATAAAAACGCATTCCGAAGAAGAACATAGAAAAGAAAGAGAGAAAACAGATAAGTGGTAGTTTGAGGAAAAATTAGAAAGAGAAAAGGAACATGCAAAGTGCAGTCTGTCAATACTGAATGCAAAGCGATTGCCTACATACAAAGATCTATAGGCGACAGTACTTTATAGAATGTTTCTATGTTCACAGTATCTGGTCATACGATCACATATGCTATGAAATTGATGCATTCGCAGTCATTTCATTGACACAGCATCATCCACAGCCAGCATTTATAGCAGTAATGTTGGTCATAGTCACATCCATAGATTACTATCACAGCAAAATAGAACAGAATTATGTTTCAAGAAAATCTGTATTGCATGGACATCAAAAAGAGAGATCTTATGCCATTATTTATATGTCCAAATTAAAATGACAAAAATAATAAATGCATTGTTAATATATTTAAACACTCAGCATATTTTTATGTACAAAATTATTTTCTTTTCATAACATTCTTTTTCACAATTATGGAAATGAAACTATATCATCCTATTAAACGTATAAGATTTAAATATTATCCTATTAATTAATAGTGCATTTAATACGCATAATTAAAAGTATTATTTTTTAATATTTCCTCTATTTCAAAATTGATCATTAAAAAAGAATTATATGGATTATTTTTTAAGTTTTCAAATTTTCATATCCCAAGAATCTAATATACAAAAGATAGAGATTGACTTATTATTAAATAAAAGAAATAAATTATTATTATTACTATGTTGTTGTTAAATATTATTATTATAGTCATTCTTTTTTCTTCGTATAACACCCAAGTATTCAGATTATTTGACGCGATGTTGTTAACTGCCATATATTGATATTCTTAATTAATATGATTGTTAGCGCTAACTAATCTTTAACAATTTAAAGAAAAATTAATTCTAACTCAATTTTTTATGACTCGTTGAACTAGATTCTCTTGTATTTTCCATTGCAGACATCGAACTAGCTCAATTCAGACGTTTTTAATAGATGATATAATTTCATTACAAGATTTAAATATTATGCAAAGAGAATATAAATTACAAGCACATTGTACGTTTTATATGATGATATAATTTCAGTTCCATAATTGTGAAAGAATGTTATGAAAAGAAAATAATTTTGTACATAAAAATATGAATTGTTGTTTAAATATATTAACAATGCATTTATTATTTTTTTGTTTATGATTGGAGCATATAAATAATGCATATGCGATCTTTTCATGACATCCATGCCACTCAAACAGTATTTTCTAAAAATCAAGAAAATGAAAAATTTTTTATTTTTCCATCGCCGCCTTACTTTTTTCTTAGCATTGATTTGGTAAGCATTACCTTGCCAATTTTGGGTTGTATTTTTGTAATGAATGTGACTGATGTATTGTTTTGGCTTAGGATGTAAAATGCAAAATGGCAGCAGCACTGAATATTGTGAGAAAGTAAGATTGATTAATCATCATTGCGATCCAAAAAGAATAATACTTTTCCTACATTCGAAATCAATTTGGATCAGAAAATGTAATCGAACTTTGTGGAATTATATAGAATATTTATGTATGTGTTTGTCAATTTTGTAATAAGTTACCGGATGAATATGTAAAGACTATGAACAAAAATATTTATAAACAATATTATTGCCTTATAGTATCTATATGACAATCAAAAATTTAGCTTTTTTACTAATATTTACCAATCCTTTTATGTCAGGTATATACATTCAATTGTTAGTTTGCACATTCTTTTTTCACTTGTATGTTCCTTTTTTTTTTCTTTTCAAATTTTTCCTCAAACTATCCTTTTATCTATTTTCCTTTCATTCTTGCTCTTTCAGAAGTTTTTTCAATGAATCATAATGCAAGCATAATTCTTATGAGTGATTTTATACGATTAGATCGTGAAAAGTCGTTGAAAGAACTACTATTCCCATTCTTTGGTCTTTTATATTAATAAATAATCACAGATTATGAATATTTCACTTTTAGGTAACAAGAAGATCAAATAATCTGAACAGAAGAAGGTGTGTATGTTTTTTCCTCAATAAAAATAATTAAAGAAAGAGGTGGGAGGTAATTTAGAAAAATTCAAAATAAAAAGAATAAGCATACACGTAAAAAAGCTATCGTTATTATAGTAAAAAAGATGCAAATTATGAATGTTATTAGTTCAAAATAAATTTAAAAAAAAAAGGAAAAGTGGTATGCAAGTAAAAGACGTAAATAGCAAAATATTCTCCATATTCGCCCACCTCCCACTAACCCAATTATCAAATAAATGTTTAGAAATGATAAAATAATTAAAATACCTATCAATAAAACAATAAAATTAACATTGATTAATTTCATATATTTCATATCTATTATTTATTTATTTATTTTTTATATAAAGTTAGTAGTTAAATCATAATTTTGTAATTTCACTTAAATTGAATGTTAAATTATTATTATTATTATTATTATTATTATTATTATTTAATGTTTATTTATATGACTTAATTTTAAAATGACAAAAATTTAAATAATATTTTAAATTCAACTTTTATTTTTGTATTCATAAGTATTTCTTTTCTAAAATTATATAATCCAGACCTTTTTTGATCCTATGAATTTTGGATAGGTTGGACGACTTAATTACTCCCTGATTTAAAGTAAGTAAATGTTTTATATTTTTGAATTAAATATTAACAACTATATCAAATCTTTAAAATTAAATAACATGTTTTTCATTAAAATTAAGAAAATACAAGATCGACTCACCCTCGCCCGAAAGTTAAAAATAAATTAATAAAAATCCAACCTTTTCAATAAAATTTATTTTAATAATGTCAATTTTTAATATTTTATGAAAATAAAATGCATTTGTATAAAATATATTAAGTATGGTATTGTAAAATCAAAATCAAACACAACATTTATCCCTAAAAATCAGATTAATCTGATTTCTCCATTACATTTCGAAGATACATAAGAAAGAGACCACTATTTGAAATTAAAAATACAAAAAATAATAAACTTTTTTCTAATAATAAAATCTAATATTTTTGCAATAGTTTTTTTACTTTAATGTAAGGTAAATATATCAGAAATCATATACTTGTTTAATATATTAGTTAAAGGCAACTTTTGTAACTAACATTATATGGTTAATATTTTTCCTATGCATAATGGATTCCAAACTGCCAAAATCTGATTTCAGTATACCGTCTTTTTCTTTTCATGGTTTTCCTTAATAATTACCCATCTCATCTCAATTCTTTATATATCAATTCTTCATTTATTTTTGTCCCTTGCTTTTATCCTGTTGTAGACATTAATTAATTAATAAATACATTAATTAATTGAATTGTATATATAAATAATTTAATTAGTTTAATTTAAAATATTATTAATTATTTTAATTATCTTAATTAATCATTATTTATTTTAATAATACGTCAATACTAAACTAAATTTATTAGTAATTAAGATTAAAAAATACATTAAAAAAATCATGATTAGAAGATGATAAAAAAAATTTTAAGAACTAAAACTAAAGAAAGATTATACTAGATAGATTTTAAAACATATTTAAAAAATTATAAAATAAATAAAGATAAAATAAATAAATAAAAAAGAATTGAATGAACTGAAAGCTCAATTGGTTATTAAGGGGCTTTGTCTCCAATCCTTACATCCTCTTCATTTTTAACCAGGTTAACCCGATGTTATATTTGAATGTGAAGAGGAATAGTTAATTTTAATATAAGAGAGAATATTGTAATATTTATATAAAAAAGAGGAGAATAAAATTTACTTTTTATTTTAAAAGGAACTCAACAACAATATTTAAAGATAAAATGTGAAGTGTACTTTTATCTTGAAAAAAAAGTATGGAAAAAGTTTTTTGATGATATTGGACGGGTCAATTAATTTTAGGTTATGCTACATTATTGACTTTTAGAAAACAAAAATTCTCCTTAAAAATTCTACCGAATAGTCATCTTTATAAATGTTTGACATTTTTGTTGACTATCAAAATTGATTAGTATCCTCTATCTGAGTGAGCATATCACTTTAACGAAGATAATGAGATTATAAATATTAGTTATATTTAAAAAAAATTTTTAAAACTTAAAAATAAAAAATGAATAAACTTAATTGTAATAATTTCAATATTTATTTTTTATAAAAAGGAATATTCACTAAAATATTGTTATCGGGACATGAGCTCTTTTAGAAGATCATAATGGTGAAAATTTCCTAAGATTTATTTTAGTTTTATAAATATTTTTGGAGAATGTATTCTTTTTATGAAAATAAATAAAAGTAAATATTAGAAATGATATTTAATTAGTATCCTCCATGAATTTATTTTCAACTAAGAATATTTTATTCAATCTTTGGTATTCTCATGTTTCAAAAAATTTAAATATGACTTATCATGAACCATTGAATATTAAAAACATATATAATTTTATTTTACCTTTAAAAGTGACAGTGCTCACTTTTGAGGATCCCAATTTGATAGAAAGAATGTATTGTCGATGATTATTCCATACTAGTAAGAATAGTACGGCATGGATTTAAAAAGCTTAAGGGCTGACAATCTGGCACAACGATTTATGACCATAACAAAATGCTTGCTTAGGCCGATAGAATGGTAACATGATGGTGACCATGACAATAAAATCATGTTTGTCAAAATGTAGTGAGAATTTATTTCTTTAAAACTAAAAAAATCAAATTCATAATTTTTATTTTAAAAATAAATATAAATTTTTGGAAATTGAGTTAAAAATCATCTAACTCTTCTAAGAAACATTTGTTCTTTGAAAAATATATTTGAAAAACAAAAAGAAAAAAAACTGAATCAGGTTTTTCTGGTTTTAATAAAATTATAATAAATAATTGTTTTTAATATATGAATTATGTTTAATTTATAATAAATAAATTAAAATTATCATATAAGATTATTTTAAATTTAAAGAGACAAGAGGTAAGAAAAATCAAACATACAAATAAAATAAAAAGAAAACAGCTTTAAAAATAATAAATATATTTTTTTTGCTAGTTGTATTAAATGAAAATGCATTTCTTAATTAAAAAGAAAAAATATTTAAAAATTTTAATTGAGAAAATAAAAAATTATAATATAAGATAGTGAATTTAGTGAGATGAAAAATTTTGATTTTATATTGTTATAGATAACAATAGTTATTATTATTATTATAATTATTATTAATAATTATTATTATTATTATTATTGTTATTATTGTTATTATTTTTATTATTTTTTATTTTTATTATTATTATTACAATTTTCTTTCATCAATACGTACTGACCGACAATATTTAAATAGAAAATGTGAGGCATGTTACCCCTGAGAATAAAAAAGTAAAATAACAGTAAGAAAAATGTTTAAGAGCATTAAATGAATATAGTATTGAATATTAATTATGAAGAAGACCTTTTCTTTCTTAACAAATGCACTGAATAGTCATCTTTATAAATACTGACAGTTTATAAAATTATTTTCAAATTGTGGTCGCAAAAAGAAAGTTAATTTCTATAAATTAGAATAAAAATATTAATTACAAATATTTTAAAAATTATTTTATTATGTTTTCTAAAAAGTTTTAACGAATTTTAAAGAATTTTTAATTTTTCTTCAATTAATCTTTTTTCACATTTATTTTAATTTTATTTAATATATATATTTTCCAAATCAATAGTTAAAACAACATAGTATCACAAGATAAATTTTATCATAATCTAAGATGTACCCTATTTACCGATACAACCAGAGTCCGCATCACATACAACCATGAGACTGCACTCATCTAAAAAGGGTTGCCTGCTGACATGTCGTAATGTCAAATTGGTAGCAACTGCATTCCGACATGTCAGTAAAATTATCAGATGAGGTTTTTACATATAAATATATGCAGAAAGAAGAACAAAAGGCTAGAGTAACGGCAAGAAGAGAGAACGTTGAACAAAGGCACCAGAAAACTTATCCCTACACCTACAAAATAGAGACTAAGTGCTTAATGATCAACAGCCTCAATCAGAGACGATGCCGCAACCAGGAATCAAGTAAGTTTCACTAATGAAGGATCAAAGCACCCATACGAGGCCTGGCATATAAAGCTAGTAAGGCATTCAAAGAATCAAAGACCCATCAAGGCCGGCAATATAAAAGTTGGTCCAAGGCATGAAGGAGAAAAACCCATGGAGGTCGACTATATAAAGCTGGTCCCTGCACAAGTGATCAAAGACCCATAGGAAATCGATTGTATAAAGTCAATCCAGACATTCAAGAATCAAAGACCTATAGGAGGCGGCTATATAAAGCTGGGTCTGTATGAAGTAGAAAGACATCGTTGAAGATATTAAATATATGATAATATGATAGGTAACCCATTAAGAGAGGTTAATATATCTAAATATCTTATTAGATTAAGTCGGTTACAAATATTTAAATATCTTATTGGAGATTGTGAATATCTCATATATTATCTAGTTATCTTTTAGTTTGTTATTTGCTATCTTTACTGACATTTACCCATAAAAAGGAGATTAGAAATTGTATAATCATTCAATCAATACACAATTTTTTTTCAATCAATCGACCATAAGAGTTTGGCTATAAAAAGTTGGTCGAGGAAATTGAAGAATCAAAGATCCATAGAGGCCGCAATATAAAGCTAGTCCAGGATAGTTGAAGAATCAAAGACGATACGAGGCCGCATATATAAAGTTGGTCCCTGACAGTCAAAGAATCAAAGACCCATAGGAAGCCAACATATAAAGCTGGTTCAAGGCATGACGAAGACAACGATTTCATGGGAAAGGCCAACCAAACGAGGCTGGCCTAGGTACAAAGAATCAAAGACCCACAAGAAGTCGGCAAAAACGAGGCTCGGGCTCAGTGGCACAAAGGATCAAAAGATCCACAGTGGATCGCCAAACAAGGCAAGTCCAAGGCAACCATAAAAATGACATCACAAACATAGGCATGATGACGAGCTGCTTTACAATGCTTTACGCTGCTTATCAAATAACTAAAAGTTAACTATAGCATAGCCAACCCTAGGTCATTCTTCTCAAGGACACAAGGTGCTTGGCCGGACGTAATGTGAAGCAAAATATCGTCGAATCTAAGATGTAAAGTTTTGACTCTCCTCAGCATCGCCGAAGTCACTTTCAGAGAGACCGAGTCGAGATGATCTCAAGAGGATAATCCTGCTGTCTCAGCTATGCTAGATAGACGCCACGAGATGGACTATCTCTCGTCTTAGACTAAAAAGGCAATAAACAATGGGGTTTGAACGTAAGCAAGCTGAAATTCAACTAAGAGTATGAATGCAGTAAACATTTACTACTGCTACTAGTACCTATTTATTATTATTATTTAACCGTGTTCATGCTTAGTCCTCGTAAGTCCAAATCCAGTCCACTTTCCACACTCCACTCTCATCCATATCAGCCTTGAGAAGTCTTACGATGATTGCCAAACATTCGTCCCATTGCCATACCGAAAGCAATTACGCAATCGCTACCTCATCAGCTAAGGTGATTAAGTTTAGAGCTGATTTTTAGGTTCTCGATTAATAATCATTAAATGATTACCTACATGAATTAGTTAAACCAGCCCAATCTGCTTAGCTAACATTGTTCATAATGCATGGATTAAAATCATGAATTAAAGGAAAGGAAGAGAATAGAGACAAGAAACGCAGAACGAAATTGATTAACGTAAATAGAATACAACATACAGTGGTTTTGAATTCAGATGGATCCATCTTCCACAATGATCGCTCTAGCTGATGGTGGTGGTTCACCTGCTAGCCTCGAACGCTGAGGATCAACTCCACCGTAGCATGGGCCAGAATCTGATCTGGCCCCTCTCGATGCACTTTTGGCTTCCTGAGTCTCAAACCTCGCACTTCCTCAATCGAGAGAAACGCTAATGAGCACCGTGCACCACCGTGGAATGGAGAGAGCGATAGAATGGATGTAATGAGAATGGAATCGAGTGAATTCAAAGACCCCTAAAAAGTGCATAGCTCTTTCCTATATATACATGAGCTGGGCAGATAGATGACGCTACAAAATATCCTAACAGAATTACAATGTGAATTTCCTATTCTACCCTCGTGAAGATCTTCCAAAGTGACGTGGCAGATTCTCCAAGAGTGATATGGCACTGAGTTGGCGCTGAGGTGGCCTCTAAGCTGGATAGCCGATGTGGGACAACACAATTGGGTCGCTTCTTTATCGTCATTGGCTGCAAGTCATGGTCATTTTAGACGACCTAGTTGGCCGAGACCTGAAAGTCGGTCTGGCCAGACGACTTCATCTTGGCTGAAACTTTTGTTGACCCTGGCCAACTTGTCTCAGAAAGAAGGGCTGATACTTTATTAGCTAAGATTCTAAATTAACGCCGATTTGTATTTTCTTTTTTATTTAAGTCATAAAATGAATCTTAGGCTAACAATCCATTATTGCTACTATAATAGTTCTTGCAAACTCCCTTCTAGGGTGTCTAAAAGATGTATAAATTGTGGACTCATCCCCCCACACTTACTTTTTTGCACTCCTGGGTAAAATAAAATGAAAATCAACAAGGAATTTAAAGATAGAAAGAATTTCAACAAGTCTCAAGTTCATCTTACAGCATTGTCACTCATTCACTTAAGATAAAATTACCCACCCTTTCCTAGTACTTCTCCTCGTGGTTTAAGGCAATTTCATGACCTGCACAGCAAAGGTTAACCAACAAGGACAAAGCTCTT
Organism: Mucuna pruriens; assembly: GCA_025330945.1. NCBI lineage: Eukaryota > Viridiplantae > Streptophyta > Magnoliopsida > Fabales > Fabaceae > Mucuna > Mucuna pruriens. Next base: position 33,652 of record JAENHJ010000244.1, read on the forward strand.
AATAGGTTATTACTCTCCTGGCCACTAAGTGTTTAAGCTTGCATTACACTCAACATTACATGAGACTAGCATTACTACATTTGACAAGACTCTTTCTTCCACTCCTGTAAAAACACAACAAAATGATCACTAGACTTTTTCGCTTAGAATCAGACTAGGGGTACAGGTAGGATAAAATATGGAGTGCCCTCAGAACCTTAAGAAAGAGAGAAGCAATGGGGAGTAAGTTCCATCAGCATTGGGGCATCCCAGATACCAAGTCTCCTTCCTTTATTCTACTTTATTTTTCTTTGCTTATTTCTCCCTTTCACCTTCTTCCTTTTCTCCTGTTTTGCAGCTTTTGCTGTATACTCTTGCTTTTGGCTTTTTTTCCATTTTTCTTTTGTTTCCCTTGCACTTGTTTATATCTTTGCCTTTTTGATCCTTCAGAGAATGTGCACTTGATTCAGCCTCCCCTCGAATCCCCACACTTCTGATTATGACCTCCACCTCAAGACAATTCCAAAGCTCCTCTATTCCCCGAGGATGAGGTTGATTCATGGTTTTTCTAGTTTTGGCTTATGCTGAGTTGTCGAAAGAATGGTTATTCAGGCTCAATGGGGTAAACAAGGAGAGAATTTTCTTCAGTATTTTATTTGGTTGGGATAATCAGAAACATGGCCTAAATCATATCATTCTGCATATGAAAATAGTTGTATCTAAAGAGTCAGGGCAAAAATATAGAATACAATAGTTACTCATGAATGCAAAATCACACAAGAAAGGAGATAATGGTAAGATGCAAGCCATCAATATATACACAGGCTCAAAATCTCACACTGACTATGTTTGCTCACATAAGGTCTCATTCCAAATTTTCAGCCAATCCCTGCCTAGTACACCAGAGTTTCTTTCTAAAAAACTTGAGAGATCTTTTTTTCACATTTCATAGTTTCTTCCTTACTGTCTCTTCAGCCATTTTTAGAGGTCAATTTCAGAATTTATTCAAAATTTTTCTCAGCACCACATTCCAAATTCTGGCTGGAGGAAAAACAAGACAAAAATGGAAATGACTGAATTGAAATCATGCCAGGTTGAAGTCGCTGATTTAAAGAATTGGCACAGAGTCGAATGGACTCGGCTTGGGCAACTTTTTATTGAAAACATGGTAGATTTAATAAAAATAAAATGAAACATGACAAATTTAATCAAAATAACACATTAAAGAAAAACAACAAAAGTACTAAAATGAGCAGAATTAGCACTAGTAGAGTTCAGGAGGATAACAAACAGGACAAAGTAATTGAAATGATTAGACATTATCCTTCCCCTACAACACTTAAAAGTTACATTGTCCTCAATGCTTAGTGTATCATTCCATGGGATGCTGGTTCCAATCAATATTGTCTCCACATCATGGTTGATCGCACTAGACCTTCATGGAATGGCTTAATTGATGCCCATTAGATTCCGGAAGGTGTTGTTCTGTGTTCATCTTTAATTAAGACTGCACCATGGGGAAACACATTAGTGATAAATGTGAAGTTGTCCATCCCATCTAGAAACTTAAGCTACTCAAATAAAGTTTAAGGCGTGAGTTAAACAAGAGGACTTTTTCGCCGACTCTAAATTCTTTCTCAGATTTGCTGGCCTGAATCACTTATTTGTAGATCCTAGAATTTATGCTCTAAGCAGAGTTCATCTAACCTTTGCAGCTTGAAATTTCCGCTGTTCAAATTGGTCACAAAGCCGACAGACCATTTAACAGCCCAAGATACCTATGTTCTAGCTCCACAGAAGGTGACAGGTTTTATCAAAAACAACCTATAGGGAGACATCCCTAGAGGTGTCCGGTGCAGTTCAGGCCCAGAAGAGCATCCTCAAGGAGTGGCTGCTCCAGTCCCTTCTGTTGGGATTGGTGGAAATGTACAGGTGTTTTCTTGATTTCCCTGTTGAAGACCTCTTGCCTAGCCATTTGTTTGGGGGTGGTAGGCACTAACAATTGACAATACCCCATATTTCTGAAGAGAGAAGCCATGGCTCTATTAGTTAAAGTGACTGCCTTGGTCACTTATGAACCTGAGCCACCAAACCCCGAGAAAATATTGGACTTGAGAAGTCCACAACCACTCTTGCATCGTGGTTCGGTGGCAATTATTTTTACCCACCTTGACACGTAATAATGACTAGAATGTATGAATATCCATTAGAGACTGGGAATGGCCCTTACGAAATCTATTCAGACATCAAAAATTTCAATGTTGGATGGGTTGGTGGGGCATTTGATGCCTTCGCTCGTGGCTATTCTCGCTTTTTTTGGCATTGCTTTCATAGGGTGGAGACAATTCATACGCATCCCTAAAGATAGTTGGCCAGGCCATGGTCACAGCACTTTCCTTGCAGTCCCAGTTGATCCATAATGGCTGCCTCTAGGTGCCGAGTGGCAAAACCGAAGACCGATTGATCTCGGCTCCTAGGATGCTTTCAAGGATAACCTTTGTCGCTGCACAGTCTCCAAAGGTAAGGATCGTCCCAAATGTAATACTTGGCGAAGTTCAAAAACCATGGTGTGGCTGTTTGGATGTTCAATAGTTGTTGTCGGGAATTCATCGGATGGGCATCGGTTTGCTTCCTTGCTCAATCTGCTTAGGTGATCGCCTACAAAAGTTCTGTAGCCCTTTCTCTTATCTCTGATTTCCATATTAAATTCTTGGAGGAGAAGCATCCTAATCAAGTCTTGGTTACGTCAGGCTTCTTCAACAAGTATTTCAGAGCGCATGATCGAGAACATAATAATCTTTGAACCGGTGGAAGGTATTGGCGAATTTTTCTGAAAACACAGTACTGATAGTTTCTTCTCAGTTGTGTGTAATTTGCTGGGCCGAATCCATAGTCCGAGATGCATAAGCAATACATGCAAGAGGAGGCCGACACTGCCTTCTGGTCGAGAACAGCTCCCAATGCCGAATGGATGCATCACATTAGCTCAAATGGCAGGTCCCACTGGGTGCTTGCAAAATAAAGGCGATAGAGGTTCGTCATTTCCCGAAATGCTTCAACACTAGTGGTCAAAGTTGAATTTCCACATCCTTCTGTAGCAGCTTGGACAATGGCAGGGCAAGTTTGCTGAAGTTTTGATAAATCTTTCTGTGAGAAACCTCGCATGTCCAAGGAAGTGAGCGCACTTCCTCAGAAGAGGGTTTTGAAGGGATGATATGATGTCTATCTACCTTTATCCAGTTCAATTTATCGATTGACCCGATAAACCCCAACACTATTCCCTCATCACCATGAATGACATTTTCAAAGTTGATACTGTCTGTGGTCAATGCATCTCTTCAACACCTTGATTATCCAGCATGCCTCAGCGAGCCCAGATAATCGTGGAAGTCATCCATGAATACCTCCATGCAATCCTCAAGAGCAAGTCCAAGAAGATGCTCCATCATGCGCAGCGTTGAAATGTACTGAGCATTGCAGAGGCCAAATGGCATGCATGTGTACGCAAAGGTACCAAACGGGCAAGTGAAGGTTGTCTTATGCTGATCTTCGTGAATATGGGATTGTAATGGGAAGTCCGAGAACTGCCTAGAAAACAGTAGGGATTTCCTGGATAGTTTTTCAAGCATTTTCCGTCAATGAAGGGTAGAGAGGAAAATGATCCTTACAGTTGTTTGATTCCATTTTCTGTAGTCGATGACTTTCCCTTAGCTTTATTTTGAATCCTTTGTTGACGAAATGATCTTGTTGGTTTTTTCTACGACAATATCCACTTTAAGACCACTTGCATCGTGGCTCACCCATTGCGTCCCCGGAATTTGATCCCCGGTGAAGCAAGTGAGCTTGTGACTTCTTTTTTGAATCATCAGAAGAGTGTCAGATTCAGGCCCTTTCTTTTCGCGGGCTTGCCTCAGTGGGCTTGATTCCTCCATTAATATTCTGTGCATGCAAATGGAGGGGTTTATACTAGAAGGTCTGCTAGCCTCCACCCTATTTCCTCTAAGTTGCCTAAGGACCTCCAACAACTTGTCTTCTTGCTCTTGGTCGAGATTGCTAGCAATGATAATCAGGAGTTGCTGTTCCTTGTCCAGGTAGGCATATTTCAGGTGATTCCGCAATGCTTTTAATTCTATGGGTGGTGGTAATGGAATTTGTCAATTTATGAGGTTGGATCCGACTGGCGACTTGATCTTATTCGGCGTCGGGTGTGCGACATGATTCGGCCTTTGTCTGCTTCAACTGGCCGACATGTTGACCGGTTTGTCGGATTAATTTCGGCATCGACCTCTTGCACCCTCTTGAGTTGGATCGAATGGAACCATGGTCTACCTTAGCCTGTGTTTGGGCTTCGGTTTTAGAGGTCAGTCTCGGCAGCGATGTCGGCCTTGCTATTTGACTCTTACGTCAAGTTGACTTTTATTTCTTCCTTCACTCGGCATTCTCTAGCCGACATGCCTTACCCGTGAAGATTAATAAGCTAAGTGTGCAATGGAAGACTTTTTCAGCTTCTAGCGACTTTGTTCTCTACATCATTGCATTACACTCACAGTGTTCTGGGTTGCAGACTTGGTCTAACAATTCGGACAGTTCCTTCAAAGGCCAAGTCAACATCACTATGATTATCCTCAGGAGTTGGGAAGGGTCTGCAGTACTTCTCATGAGTCGGCCTCTTCATTAGTGACCTCTAGGCAGCTGCTTTCAGCATTCTCAAGCATACTCCTCGATGTTTTCCTGCTGCCATTTAATTGCGAGATATTCTTCAACTAGTTCCTCAAGTACATCAATACCAAAGAAGTGGTCTTAGGTAGGGTTCTTCATTTGCGAAAAATATTGAATCGCACTGTGGTCTCACTGCAATTCATGGAGAACATCCCTGCATGCACATCAATCTTTGTTCTGGCTGTCATCAAGAAAGGTCTTCCCAAAATTAAGGTGGATTCTTTTCGAATGTTGGATTTCTCCATATCTAGCACATAAAGTCGGCTGGAAATATTAGCTGTTGACTTGACAAGAACATCCCTCGAGAACTCCCATGGGTTGGACAATACTCCTATTTGCATGTTGAATGGTCATCCTTGTGGGTTCTAATTCACCAAAATTCAGGGACTTGTAGATTGATGTGGGCATGACGCGATTGAGGCTCCTCGTGTCCAACATGGCATCGGGCAAAAGTGCATTCATCGATGGTACATGGGACAAAAAAGATTCGGTGTCTCTGTATTTCTTTGGCAACATTGGGGCACCTGCAGTGATTGCTCGTTTCTTCGTCGGGGCCGACACCACACCTCCAATTTCCTTACTCCCCTTTATTTTCTCCTTTTTGTGTACACAGAATTCCTTGAGGAATTTTTGCGTACTTGGGGACCTGTTTGATAGTGTTGAGGAGTGGGATATTGATTTCCACCTTGCAGAACATCTTCACAATTCTTCATCCGACTCTAGCTTTCTTGCCGAAGTGGTCCGGGATGGAAATGGTAGTGGGACAGTTGTCTCTGGCCGAGGCTGCAAGTTGGCATTTGGCTCGGAGTTGGCTTCAGCTGGTCTCGGCAACTACTACAGTGTAGGTTGAGGTAATTCTCTTCCACTTCGCAGAGTAACTACACTGGCATTCCTACCGGATTTGGAATTGTTTGAGGCGTAGGTTGCTGGATCCTGCCGACTGCATTTGACTTACAATATTGGCTAATTGACCAATCTGCATTTTGAGGTCCTGGATGGTGGCGGTCATGTTTTCTTTGGAACTGTAAATTCTGGAGCTCATAGATTGTTGGAACTCCAGTTTGCTGGTTGCAAGCTACTTCATTAGGTCTTCGAGATGGAGAGTTACCTTGTGTAGGCGCTCTCTGTTGTTGTTGTTGTTGTTGTTGGAAAGGTGGTGCGATATTGTGGAGTTGGCTGTTGATAACCTGCTTGCCATTGATAGGTGTTCGGTGTGGATCCGAATTGTTGAGCTGCATATGGCCCCTGATTCGGTCCTGGCCGAAATGGTTGTCTCCCATGCTGCTGTCTATCAAATGACCAATTCTGATACGACTGCTTCCTGTCTTTGAAATCCCACCTATGGCTCCAACATTCTCTGGTTGGTCCAACTCGATTTCTTGGAGAGGTGGGCGCATATCAGTGGGGTGCTCCATGGAAGTACATATGCCACATACCTTTGCTGCCATTACTGGTTGGTGTTGTCAACAGCAAGTTGTCTCACCAATGATGTCAATTCAGACAGCTGGTTTTCCAATCTTTGGTTGGCAGCTGTGCCGACTTCATTCACCATCAAAGGAGACTGACTCGGCCCTCTGATTCTGTTGCTGTGTGTTGCTAGCCATGTTGGAAATCTGGTGCCTTGCTGCTGGTGGTGTCTTATCCATCAATGCTCCACCGCTGGCTGCGTCTATCATGCTTCTATCCATCATTGATAGGCCTTCATAGAAATACTGGATCAGCAACTGTTCGCTGATATGATGATGTGGACAAGTGGCATAGAGTTTATTGAACCTTTCCTAGTACTCATGTAGTGTTTCACTTGCATGTTGCCTTATCCCACATATCTCCTTTCGATGGACCTTGATGCGGGATGCCGGAAAGAACTTCTCCAAGAATGCACGCTTCATGTCTCCCCAAGTATTGAAAAGTGCTAGCTAAAGGTACAGCCAATCCTTTGCTGCTCCATCCAGGGAGAATGGGAACGCCTTCATCTTGATATAGTCCTCCGATATCCCCTGCGGCCTCATTGTGGAGCAGACCACATGGAATTCTTTCAGATGTTTGTAGGGTTCTTCTCCTGCAAGACCATGAAATTTTGACAGCAGGTGTATAAGACCAGATTTCAACTCATAAGTTTGAGCTGGCTCCAACTGTGGGTATTGGATGCACCAAGGTTGATACACCACGTTTGGAGTAGCTAATTCCTTCAGCGTTCTATCGTTATTCTCCATGTGTCCTGATTCTGCAAAAACTTTAGAACTAGAAACGAAATTGTTAGTGCAAAACTGGTTAGAGTCGTGACGAGAATCTATACCACTACTAATATTTACTGCAGTGTTTCTAATTTTTTGTAAGACTACGAATGTAGTAAACATATAATACTGTTACTAGTTATCTATTATTATTATTATTTAACTGTGCTCATATTCAGTCCCATTAATCCAAGTCAGTCTAGGTTCCACACTCCAGTTCTCAATCCATATCAGCCTTGGAAAGTCTTATGGCAATCGTCAAAGGTTCGTCCATTGCCATACCGAGGATTTATGCAATCGCTACCTCATCAGTTGGTAGGGATTAAGTTCAGAGCTGATTTTAGGTTCTCAGTTAACAATCGCCAATTGATTACCTACTAAATTAGTTAAACCAGTTCCAATCGGCTTAGCTTAACATTATTCACAATTTAATTGCAATCGCGGATCAAATCATGAATTAAAGTAGAGGAAGAGAATGGAGATAAGAGTTGCAGAATGAAATTGATTAACAGAAATGGAATATAAATACAGTGGTCCTGAATTCAAGTGAATATATCTTCCATGATGATCGCCATGGTTGATGGTGGTGGTTCACCTCCATTAGCCCGAGCCCGAGGATCAACTCCACCAGAGTGCGTCATGAGTCGATGGGTCCCCTCTAGCAGACTTGGCTTCCCAGTCTCAGACCTGCACTTCCTCAATCAAGAGAAACGCCAATACAGCACTGTACACCACCAAGAATGGAAGGATGAGAGCGAGGAAATGGAGTAAATGAAGTGTGTTAAGAGTTAATTCAAAGACGAGAAAAAAGTGCACAACTCCTCCTATATATACACGAGTTGAGCAGCTCGATGCTAACAAAATATCCTAACGAATCCTAACAGAATTACACTGTGAATGTCCTATTCTACCCCTGTGCAGATCTTCTAACATGACATGGCAGATTTCCTAGGAGTGACATGGCAGCTGAGCTGACTGTTGAGGTGGCCTTCGATTTGGATAGGCGATGTGGTCAATACAATTGGGCCCCTCTTTGTTGGGTTTCTTGGGCATAAGTATGAACTGCTGACACGACTCTGGTTTGGCCGAGACGAAATCGGTCTAGCCAGGACAACTTCATCTCAAATTTGAGACTCCTCTGTTGACCCTGGTCAACTCGGTTTGTCTGCAGAAGAAGGAGTGATACTTTTTATTAGCTAAGAAATCTAAATTAACACAAATTCGTATTTTCTCTATATTTAGGCCTATGAAATGAATCTTAGCTAACAATCCATTCTTAAGCACAAAATAGTCTTGCAAACCTCCTTCTTAGGGTGTTTAACAGATGTCTAAATTGTGACTCATCACACCCCCCACACTTACCCTTTTGCACTCACAGGCAAAATAAAATGAAAATCACAAGAGGAGTTTTTAAAGATAGAAAAGAATTTTTCACTTGGTTTCCTTTAGTTCAAATGAGACAGAGTTGGCACTCGTTCACTCTGAGATTGAGATACTCTAACAATCTGAAAATTACTCCTTCCGTGCTCTAGGCGCATTTATGACCTGCAAACTAGAGAAGGCTACCAAGAGTGACAGATCACTTCCTCACTTTTGTCATGCTTGGGCTCGTATTTACACTCGACATTCATGGTACTGTAATTACCACACCTTGACAAAGCTCTCTATTTACACCTGCAAAAACACACACAGTTATGATCACTAGGACTTCTTTTCGGTTTGTAGTGAGGCCGGGTCACGGGTAGGATAAGGTATGGGAAAACTAGCTTCAGAACCCACGAGAAAGAGAGGAGCAATGAGGAGATAGCTTTTATTAGCCTGAGGGTAACCCAGGATGCTGCCAATTTCTCCTTCTTGCTGCTACTTGCTCATTTCCTTTTCTTTTCCTTATTCGTTTCAGCTTAGATTTTCAGCTGTTGCTCCACTTTTCCTTTTCTTTCTTTCACTCGCTTTTATTCTTTTATTGCTCTTTGAGCCTCGGATTGTGCTGAACAACTTTTTGCTTCCTGGAGTTCCCCCATACTTGATCATGACTTACTCCCAAAACAATTCCAAAGCTCCTCTACTCCCATAGGGTGAGGTTAATTATTGGTTTTTCTGGCCTTGGCTTGTAGTGAGCTGTCAGAAAGAAAGGTTATATTAGGCTCAAATGGGGGAAAGCAACAGATACATTTGTTCAGGTAGGCTTTATTTGGCTCAGAGCTAATTAAAAACATGGCCTAGATCATGTCATTCCTGCATGTGAAAACAATTGTATCAGAGGGATAAGGCAAAATGTAGAATATATAGTTATCATGAATGCAAAAATCACTCTAGAAGAAGAAGAGAAATGGCCAGATGTAAGCCATCAATATTTTACAAGGGCTCAAAATCTCACACAGGTTGTTTTGCTTGTCACAAAAGGTTTTCCTTTCAGTTTTACAGTCAATCACTGACTAGAGCACAAAAGTTTCATTCCCCTCAAGCTGTGGAAATCTCTTGCCAAAGTTGCAGAGTTACTCCTACTGTTTTTTTTTCAAACTTATAGAAGTCAATTCAAGATTCTTTTCAAAACAATTTATTTTTGACAATCCATTTTGAAATTCTGTTTAGGAGGAAAGCTTGAAAGTAAATGACAAAATTGAAACTCTACAAGGCGAAGATGTTCGGATCAGGCCGAGATGGCACAGAACCGGCATGGACTCGGCTTGGGCAGGTTTTATTGAAAAACATGACAGATTTGAAAAATAAAATGAAACAACGCAATTGAAGGAAAACAACAAAGTGATTAAAACTAACAAAACAAAGATTAAAATTAGCAGAGTTCAAGAGGATGGGAATATAATTAAGACACAGCAATTGAAATGACTGTATATTTATCCCCCCCCACACTTAAAATCTACATTGTCCTCAATGCGAGGCAGGGTCATCTGGTGATGCTGGTTCCATCAATGATATTATCTCCATGTCATGAGTGATAGGCGCTGGACCTTCATGGAATGGCTTAATCTGGTGCCCATTGACCTGGAAGGTGTTGTTGTTGTGTTCATCTTTTAGCTGTACTGCACCATGGGGAAACACATTAGTGATAATAAAAAGGTCCATCCCATCTAGAGCGAAGCTTACCTGCTATAAGCTTTTTAATCTATAGTTGAAGAGTAGCACTTTTTTTGCCAATACGGAGATCTTTTCTCAGGATCTTTTTGGTCATGGAATTTTTTACCTTTTGCTTGTAGATCCTAGAATTTTCATATGCTTCCAAGCGGAGTTCATCTAGCTCTTGCAACTGAAATTTTCTCTGCTCTCCAGCTTGGTCATAGGCCAGATTGCACTACTTAACAACCCAGTATGCTCTGTGTTCGAGCTCCACAGGAAGGTGACAGGCTTTTGCGAAAAAAAAAAAAATCCTATAGGGAGACATTCCTAAAGGTGTCCGGTATGCAGTTCTATGTGCCCAGAGAGCATCCTCAAGGAGGCGGCTCCAGTCCTTCCTGCTGGGATTGGTCATCTTTTGCAATGTTTTCTTAATTTCCCTGTTGAACACTTCTGCTTGGCCATTTGTTTGGGGGTGGTAGGCAGTAGAAATTTTGTGTGCTACCCCATATTTCTGAAGAAAGGAAGCCATGGCTCTGTTACAGATGACTACCTTGGTCACTTATGAGCACTTTTGGCACAGCGAACCTGCAGAAAATATTGGACTTCAGAAAGTCCACAACCACTCTTGAATCATTGGTTCTGGTGGCAACGGCTTCTACCCATCTTGATACATAATCCACAGCCAGCAGAATGTATGAGTAACCATTGGAGACTGGGAATGGTCCCATGAAATCTATTCCCCAAACATCAAAGATTTCACATAATTGGATGGGTTGCTAAGGCATTTCATGCTTTCTGTTCATGGCCACTCCTGCTTTTTGGCAGTTCTCGCAGGTGGAGACGAATTTATGTGCGTCCCTAAAGATAGTTGGCCAGTAAAGGCCACAGTCTAGCACTTTCCTAGCAGTCCGAGTTGATCCATAATGGCCGCCTCCAGGTGCCGAGTGGCAGAACTGGAGAACCGAATTGAACTCGGCTTTAGGAATACACCTGTGGATGTAGTATTTGGCATCATTTTGGATGTTTTCTTTGTATGCCCGAGATGTCTTTGGTGGAAACTGAGATGCTGCCACAAAATTACAAATGTCAGCAAACCATGGTGGAGACATTCTTATGTGCAGAAAGTGTTCATCTGGAAATTCGTCTCGGATAGGTAGTGGTTCGCTTTCTTTTTCATTTCTGCTCAGGTGATCAGCTATAGGATTCTCACCACCTCTTTTATCTATGATTTCTATGTTGAATTCTTGAAAGAGAAGCATCCACCGAATTAGTCTTGGCTTGGCATCAGGCTTCTTTAACAAGTATCATAAAGCGGCATGATTAGAGAACACAATGATTTTTGAACCGAGAAGGTATGGGCGGAATTTGTCCAAGGCAAACACAATTGCCAACAGTTCCTTCTTAATTGTTGTGTAATTCTGTTGGGCCGAATCCATAGTCCGAGATGCATACGCAATTACATGCACAGGGGTGCCGGCTCCAGCTCTTTGGCCGACAACAGCTCTGATGAGTCGTATTTTATACACCTCACAAGGGCTTAAGATGGATGTTGTTAAGAATGTTTCATGATTAAAAGTGTTGTCTTAATTGATATTTGGATTATGGGCCTAAAAATAGGAGAAATACAAATACGTGCTAAAATGAGGTTTTTTAACTAACAAAAAAGTTAAGATTTGTTTTGCAGGCCCAACAAGCCATCTTGGCCCAAGTCATCTCGGCCCAATCTAGCGCTCCTGGTCAAGCTGACATTAATGGCAGAAATCTCGCCTAAAATCACTCCAGCAATAATACAGATATTATTTGCTAAAATATAGATATGATTTGCCAAGATACAGATATGATTTGCTAAGATGCAAATATGATTTGCTGAGATGCATATATGATTTGCTAAGATACAGATATCATTTGCTAAGACGCAGATATGATTTGCTAAGATAAAGAAATCTGTAATACAGATATGATTTGCCAATCTGTAATTCGGGTAACTAGGGATGCAGATATGATTCTGCTAGAAATTAGGAAATTGGGAAACTCCTAAGATTTAGGAGATTATAATATGTAATTCGAATTAGAATCTTTAGTATTTGAATTTCTGTTATTAGGATTAGATTTAGATTTATCCAGCTTTTGTATAAATAAGCACATCAGGCCACGTCTTCAAGTGTGGAATTTTCAGTAGAATCTAGAGCTAGCACCATCAGCAACTGTAGACACTCAAAGCTAGTACGGTGGAACACGAAACTTCAGTACGGTGTCTCTCTCGATCGAGGAGGTACAGGACCAGGATTTGGGAAGCTGGAAGCTTTCAGAGGTGATCGCTCGGTATATCTGACGCACTCCGTTGGACGGAAACCTCAACGTCTGGCCATCACTGGTGCACCACTACCGTCCTCCCATTGGTGATCGTCGTGGAAGGCGGATTATCTAGAAACTCTGAATTTCTCACCTTGTATTCAATTTGGTTTTCAATCACATAACTGGTTTGCAATTCTATTTCTTAATTATATTTCCTGAACTTTTTTCTGCTTGTAAGTTTGTCGTGACACATTGTTAGGGTAGACCACGTTAGACTAGGGCCGATCGGAACTGGTTTAATAGTCTGATTAGGTAGAGAACCTAAAATCAACTAAGTGCATACTCCCTGCCAACTGATGAGGTAGCGATTGTGTAAATCCTCGATATGGAAATGGACAAACGTTCGGCGATCGTCGTAAGAATCTAAGGTTGATTCGGAATATAATTCTAAGTAAGAATAGTAAATTGTTGTGTTTTGATTCCCGAATTGATATAGTAGTTAGCATACATTAGTTTAGTATAGTTTAGTTTACTTTCTGCACTTAGTTTATTTTCTGCACTTAGTTTATTTTCTGCACTTAAAACTCAAACCCCCCTATTTACTACTTTTCTAGAGTCTGAGACCGAGTCAGTCCGACTCCGTTGCGTCTATCCAAGACTGAGTCAGCATTCTGCACTAAATGTTTTTCTGCATTAACTCTGATTTTCACACGTAGCACAATCTGAGCACACTGAGTCCTTGAGAGAATCGACCTAGGTTAGCTATACTATAGTTAGCTTTAGTGTCAGGGACATGAGTTCTTTTGTGTCTTTGTGTGCCAAATCTGAGTTTAAGCTGAATCCCGAGTCTGTGGAATGTTGTTTAAGTCATAGAGTCATAGAGTCTGTCGAGTTTTTTAGGTCTTTGTTTCTTTTCTTTTTGGTCTAGTCTAAAATAATATAGCATGTTGAATATGTGTTAAATTTTTGCTTACGTCTTTACATTACAAAAAAAAAAAACCACCTTTACATCATTAACCATATCTATTTTTCTGCATAAACATCCTCTAATTTTTCTGCATAATCGATTTTGTTTTCTGATAGCTACTTGTTTTTGATTTGCATAACTAACTCTAACTTCCTCTGCATAATTGATTTTGATTTTTCTGCATATTTGATTCTGCAATATCTTTGTATGACTTTTTTCTTTTTATGCCTCAAATTTATGATTGTTATGTTTTTTTTCATTATTCTATTTCCTTTCTGTGCCTCTATTTCTTTTGTCGTTTCTCTTTTTCTCTTTGTATTCTTTATTTTTCTATTTTATTCTTCTTTTGATGTTCTTTTGTTTTAATTCAGTTATCTTTCTATTTTTTCTATTTTTCTAATTTTGTTATCTTTTTGTTCTTCTCTCTTTTTTTTTTAATCCTATTAACAACACTTGTGCATTTTGATACTAGTATTGTCCCTAATTTTTCTGATCTTAATCATTCTGCTCCTGGATTCAATGGAGAAGGAAATAAACTATACATTGTTGCTATGATGTATCAACCGTGGTGTCCTCAATATCCCGAACGGGATGGAGCCTGGTCATATGAGAATTATCCATCTGAGCTAACAATTGTGCTACCTGAGTTTTATGATTTTGCAGATAACACTCATCATTTTGACAATAGGGGATCTACGACATCCAGAGGATGGAATGAGATTCTTCTTGCTGCTGACAATTAGAGATTTGAAGGATACATAGATGGATACATAGATGGATGTGGCATGTGTGGCTCTGTAGGACATTCATTCAATGATTGTCCCATTTTGCAAGAACCACCACCTCTACTCAGACCACAGCCAATACAAGAAAGTTCATTAGAGGATTTAATGAAGCAATTGGCCATGAATAACATTCAATTCAAAAAGAATGTGTCTGCCACACAACAACTAGTGCAGCAGTCTAACAATTCACCTTCTCTAGAAGATTTGGTACAACAATTTCAACAAAATACCATGCAGATTCAGCAAAACAACATGCAGTTTCAACAAAATATAATTGCCACAGTGCAAGAGTTGACAACACAGATTGGTCAACTGGCCACCACGATAAATCAGCTACAGCTCGAAGATTTTGGACAAGTTCCTTCTCAAGCCATTATTAGTCCACAGGAGAATATAAGTGACATAACCATGAGGAGTGACATGGAGCTGCCGCAACAACACTCACCAGAAGTGCAATATGGATTTTCTGGAAATCCGGATTCAAAGAATTCAACCATCGGCTTTGGGCTTTGCCAACTCCAGTAGTGTTGCCAACTCCATGCTTGCTGCTACCAACTCTACTAAGATGACTGAGATTGACAATTGCATGCCAACTGTTTCTGATCTGGTTGGTGTGGTTAAGATTGCAAATTCTATGATTGATGTTACTGATCCTATTGATATGACATTGGATGAGATTTCGTACCAAGTTACTAGGGTCGAGATAGCTAATCTCGCATGTGCTGATGTTGACGTTACTAATCCCATATATGTTGATGCCAAGATGGCCGATCCCAGATATGCTAATGCTAATAATGCTTTTGCTGAAGGGGCCGAGGATGCTAATTCTATGGTTGATAAGTCGGACAATGTTAATATGACTAAAAGTGCCAACTCTGTGGTTGAGGGCCTAGATCTTGCTGATAAGATTTTAATTTCGGATCTTGCCGACTCTAGAAAACGGGATGAAGTGATGATCGACTCTAACATCAAGGAGGAAGCCATGGCCGAGTCCAACAACTTAGAAGGAGCCAGTTCTGAGTCAAACAATCAAGAGGCCACTAAGCCCAATTTCGAGAGCCGCAACCGTAAACAAGTTGAGAATGAATCGGTTTCTAACTATCAAGACCCGACAAGAGCTGGGAGTAACTCGAGCAATAAGATAGATATCGAGTTTGATTCAGAAAAACATAGTCAAAAGCAGCTAAAGGCCAAGATCGACTTAGCAACCCAAGTGCTGAATCTTGATCAAGTCGGCCAACTGAAGCCGAGACGAGACGAAACCAACTCGTGTGAAGAGACACATGCCATGTTCGACTCCATCTTAGACAATATAATCCACAAGCAAGTACCATTTGTGTCTGACCCAAACATGGAAGCCGAGTCCATTATCGGTAATCAAGGTCGAAACCGATATCAAGAAAAGTCTGAATGTGTCCTTAGTAGCCGATGCCACAACTTGATGGATGCCAAGACTATATCCGGTAACCGCATCTACATGTGGACAATTGAGATGACACACGACCATCCGATTCTACATTCGAAAAGCCGAATCCACTCTCGGCAGCCAAGTCAGGAATCCACGAATGAACCTTCTTTACATCATTCACTAGTAGCAGAATCAACACCAGTGTCATCCATAGTGCAGCCATTCCATGCGTTAGTAAACTTGCATTTTGAATTGACTAAACACTCTGAATTTTTTGGAAATATGGATTTTAAAAATTCTATTAATTATGAGTGTACCTATATTGGATTAACTAAATCTTCTTTATGTGTGAAAAGCAGCAATGACACTAATCCCAGTGCAGGAGTTATAGGAAAAAGTGCAAAGAAGCTACTAGAGGATATCATGTTGAAACTATCAAAATGGATGAGGAGAAAACTCCCCCAAGTTGTAGAAAACAGGAGCGGAGCAAAAATACTGGATATCAGATTTTGCACATTCTTTTCACCCTGAAAAAAAAAGAAGTCTTTCTATTTCACCCCTTCCCTTGCACACATATGCTTTGCATTGAGGACAATGCATCATTTAAGTGTGGGGGGCTGTTCCTTATGAGGGTGACGATTTGTTTAGTTTAGTTTTGTTTTTAGTTTTGTTATTTCGTTTTTATTTCGTTACTGTTCTATTTCATTTTGTTTCTTTTCTTTTTATTCTAATTCTGCTATTTTTTGTTCAATTTTGGTTTTTATTTTGATTTTACTAGTTGACTTCTGATTTCGAATTGCCAATTACTGAGAAAACTATTTTGAAAATTTTTGAATGGATTTCTTTGAGTAAGATGAAACAGCATGAAGCAATGCATAACCTTGGATGAGAGGTTTTTAAACCTAACAGGGAGTGAAATTTTTGCATCCTTAGGCAGTGAGTATGTGAAAAATTGAAAAGATGAACCATTAGTGGCAAAGCAATTAACCGTGTGAGAACTTTTGAGCCTTGCATAAATGGCTTTGTATCTCGCCATTCTTTCATTTCTTGTGTGATATTTGCATCCATGTTGCTGGTTACTCTAGGATTTTCCTTGATTCTCTGGATATAACTCATTTCACATGCAGGAATGATATGATCTAGGCCATCTTTCTTTATAGCTACTTAGCCAAATAAAGCCTACCTTGTGAATAATTCCTTTGGTTACCCCTTTGAGCCTACAACCGTTTCTTGATATGACAACTCATTACAAGCCTAAAGCCGGAAAAACCATAATCAACCCGAACCTGAGGGAATAGAGGAACTTTGGAATTGTTTTGGGAATAGATCTTGAATAAGTGTGGGGGGTGACACCTAGAGGCATTGCGAGAGTGGTATATTTGAAAAAAAAAATTAAATGTGTCCAAAAAAGGGTTGATGAAAAGAAAAGAAAAAGGATGCAAAAAGAAAGAAAAAGTAGCGGAAACAAAAAGAAAAGATTTCAAGTGAGATTGCAACAAAAAAAGCTGCAAGACAGGAAAAGTGAGAAAAAGAAAGAGAAAAATACAAAGGAAAAAGTAGGACAATGAACAAATATGCTTCCAAGAAACTGGTATTGTTCGAAGGAGATAATCTCTATGCTTACAGATTAATTCCCCATTGCTCCTCTTGTCTCTCTGGTTACTAAAGCTCACTTTACCATCCTAAAACCTACCTTATCCTGGCCACATTACAAGCCTGAAAAGTCCTATTGATCATTTATGCATGTGTTGTTGAAAGTGTGAAAGGAGACGATAGTCAAAGCTTGGCAGTGCTAGTTGACATAGGTTGTTTGAGTGTATATACAAACCTAAACACTTGAGAGACTGAGAGAATATGTCTTTAGAGAGCTTAGTCACTTTTTGGTTACTCTTAACGTTTGCAGGTTGCTTATTTGTTTTTGGATGTGGAGAAAGTAACTTTCATAGATTTTATGAATATCTAGATTCTGGGATGAATGCATGCTTAAGCTGTTTTGTTAAACTTGGGGAGTTTATTTGAAAAACATATTTCCTCTTTCAATTTCCTTGAATACTCGAAGTTGATTTTGCCCAGGAGTGCAAAAGTGTACGTGTGGGGGTCTGATGAGTCGTATTTTATACACCTCAGTAGGGCTTAAGATGGATGTTGTTAAGAATGTTTAATGATTACAAGTGTTGTCTTAATCGAGATTTGGATTATGGGCCTAAAAATAGGAGAAATACAAATACGTGCTAAAATGAGGTTTTTTAACTAACAAAAAAGTTAAGATTTGTTTTGCAGGCCCAAGAAGCCATCTTGGCCCAAGTCATCTCGGCCCAATCTAGCGCTCCTGGTCAAGCCAACATTAATGGCAGAAATCTCGCCTAAAATCACTCCAGCAATAATACAGATATTATTTGCTAAAATATAGATATGATTTGCCAAGATACAGATATGATTTGCTAAGATGCAAATATGATTTGCTGAGATGCATATATGATTTGCTAAGATACAGATATGATTTGCTAAGATGCAGATATGATTTGCTAAGATAAAGAAATCTGTAATACAGATATGATTTGCCAATCTGTAATTCGGGTAACTAGGAATGCAGATATGATTATGCTAGAAATTAGGAAATTGGGAAACTCCTAAGATTTAGGAGATTATAATCTGTAATTCGAATTAGAATCTTTAGGATTTGAATTTCTGTTATTAGGATTAGATTTAGATTTATCTAGCTTTTGTATAAATAAGCACATCAGGCCATGTCTTCAAGTGTGGAATTTTCAGCAGAATCTAGAGCTAGCACCATCAGCAACTGTAGACACTCAAAGTTAGTACGGTGGAACACAAAACTTCAGTACGGTGTCTCTCTCGATCGAGGAGGTACAGGACCAGGATTTGGGAAGCTGGAAGCTTTCGGAGGTGATCGCTCGGTATATCCGACGCACTCCGTTGGACGGAAACCTCAACGTCTGGCCATCACTGGTGCACCACTGCCGTCCTCCCATTGGTGATCGTCGTGGAAGGCGGATTATCTAGAAACTCTGAATTTCTCACCTTGTATTCAATTTGGTTTTCAATCACATAACTTGTTTGCAATTCTATTTCTTAATTATATTTCCTGAACTTTATTCTGCTTGTAAGTTTGTCGTGACACATTGTTAGGGTAGATCACGTTAGACAAGGGCCGATCGGAACTGGTTTAATAATCTGATTAGGTAGAGAACCTAAAATCAACCAAGTGCATACTCCCTGCCAACTGATGAGGTAGTGATTGTGTAAATCCTCGATATGGCAATGGACAAATGTTCGGCGATCGTCGTAAGAATCTAAGGTTGATTCGGAATATAATTCTAAGTAAGAATAGTAAATTGTTGTGTTTTGATTCCCGAATTGATATAGTAATTAGCATACATTAGTTTAGTATAGTTTAGTTTACTTTCTGCACTTAGTTTATTTTCTGCACTTAA
Source organism: Mucuna pruriens (assembly GCA_025330945.1). NCBI lineage: Eukaryota > Viridiplantae > Streptophyta > Magnoliopsida > Fabales > Fabaceae > Mucuna > Mucuna pruriens. The sequence continues at coordinate 52,569 of JAENHJ010000244.1, forward strand.
AACTCAAACCCCCCTATTTACTGCTTTTCTAGAGTCTGAGACCGAGTCAGTCCGACTCTGTTGCGTATATCCAAGACTCAGTCAGCATTCTGCACTAAATGTTTTTTTGCATTAACTCTTATTTTCACACGTAGCACAATCTGAGCACACTGTGTCCTTGAGAGAATCGACCTAGGTTAGCTATACTATAGTTAGCTTTAGTAATTATTTGAGGCGTGTAAAACGACTAAAAACCAGCTTATCAAGCTCCTAATGCCGAATCGGATGCATCACACATAAGTTCAAATGGTAGGTCCCAATTTGGTGCTTGCAGGATAGAGGCGGATGTAAGTCTAATTTTCTTTTCCTGAAATGCTTCAGTGCAGGGCTGGTCAAAGTTGAATTCCATATCCTTCTGTAGCAGCTTGGATAGAGGCAGGGCAAGTTTACTAAAATTCTGGATGAATCTCCTGTAAAAGCCTGTGTTTCCTAGAAATGAGCGAACCTCCCTCACAGAAGAGGGGTTTGGAAGGGATGCTATAATATCTATCTTAGCCTTATCCACTTCAATACCTTTGTTGGATACCAGATGGCCCAACACTATGCCTTCAGTCACCATGAAGTGACATTTTTCAAAATTGAGCACGAGGTTTGTGTCAATGCATCTCTTCAACACCCTTGATAAATTATGCACGCATGCTTCAAATGAGTCAGCATACACCGTGAAATCATCCATGAATACCTCCATGCAGTCCTACAGCAAGTTCGAGAAGATGCTCATCATGCAACGTTGAAATGTACTCGGAGCATTGCAGAGGCCAAATGGCATGCGTATGTACGCAAAGGTACCAAATGGGCAGGTGAAGGTTGTCTTATGCTGGTCTTCAGGCGCAATATGTATCTGCATGTAGCCTGAGAATCCATCAAGAAAGCAGTAATGGGATCTCCCTGCTAATTTTTCAAGCATTTGGTCGATGAAAGGCAGAGGAAAGTGATCCTTGCGAGTTGCTTGGTTTAATCTTCTGTAGTCGATGCACACTCGCCAGCTATTCTGAATCCTTGTTGGTACCAGCTCATCCTGTTGATTTTTCATGACAATCATCCTGGACTTCTTTGGCACCACTTGCACAGGGCTCACCCATCGGCTATCTGAGATGGGGTAGATGATCCCTACAGCAAGGAGATTTATGACTTCTTTTTTAACCACGTCGAGGAGTGTCGGATTCAGTCTTCTTTGCGGCTGCCTTATGGGCTTGATTTCCTCCTCCATTAATATTCTGTGCATGCAAATGGAAGGGTTTATGCCAGGAAGGTCTGCTAGCTTCCACCATATTGCCTTCTTATGTTGCCTGAGAACCTCCAACAACTTGTCTTCTTGTTCTTAGTCGAGATTGCTAGCAATAATAATCGGGAGTTGTTGTTCCTTGTCCAGGTAGGCATATTTCAGGTGACTCGGCAATATTTTTAATTCAATGGGTGGTAGCGGTAATGGAGATTTTTTTAGTTTCTGAAGTTGGATCCAACTGGCTGACTTGATCTTGATTAGGCACCAGGTGTGCCGACATGATTTTGGCCTTTGTCTGCTTCGGCCGGCTCGACTTCATAGATTTGGTTATTATCGGAATGGAGTCGGTATTGGCTTTAAGCGTTCCTTCTGAGTCGGATCTGGATGGACTCTTTATTTTTGCTACAGTATGAGTTAGGTCTTCTGTGGCCGATATTGTCTCGGCAAGCTTGTCGGCTTTGACTTCTTTGGTCGAGTTGACTTTGACTTCTTCATTGACTCGACCTTCTTTGGCCGACTCAAGTTCGGCTGAAAAGACTGTTGCCAGTTGTGCAGATGAGGGTTGCTTAGTTTCGGCAACTTCAGCTCTTTCAATTTTCAAGCACTCCGGGTCTCCCTGATTGCATGCTTGGTTCATCGTTTTGAATAATTCGGCTTTGAAATCCAAGTCAGCAATATCATCGTATTTGTCCTCGGAGCTGGAAAGAGTATGTACTTCTTCATTGTCGGCTTCTTTTGTTATGGTCCCTAAGCAATTGATAATATCAGTAACTTCAGCAAAGTCTTTCATGCTCCCACCGCAGCTGTCTAGTTGAAGGTATTCTTCAACCAACTCTTCAATAAGGTCAACGCCAAAGAGGGAATGGTCTTGATTGGGGTGCCTCATGGCTTCAAAGATGTTGAATTGTACCAGAGTGTCACCGAATTCCATTGAGAGAGTCCCGACATGCACATCAATCTTTGTTCGTGCTGTCATCAGGAATGGTCTTCCCAGAATTATGGTTGATTCTTTTTCGGGTGTCTCATCCTCCATGTCAAGCACATAAAAGTCAGCTGGAAAAATTAGCTCATTGACTTGGACGAGAACATCCTCAAGAACTCCCAGGGGTTGGACAATACTCCTGTTTGCAAGTTGAATGGTCATCCCTGTGGGTTCTAAATCACCGAAATTCAGGGACCTGTAGATTGATGCTGGCATGACATTGATTGAAGCTCCCATATCCAACATAGCATCGGTAAAAGTACATTCACCAATGGTACATGGGACAGAAAAGATTCTGGGATCTCTCCATTTCTTTGGCAGTGTTTTTGCTCTTGTGGTGGAAGTTTCGTTTCTGGTTAGTGCTGACGCCACACCTCCAACCTCCATACTCCCTTTTATCTTCTTCCGCTTGTGCACACAGAGTCCCTTGAGGAACTTTGTGTACTTGGGAATTTGCTTGATGGCATCGAGGAGTGGAATGTTGATTTCCACCTTACGGAACATCTTAAGCAGCTCTTCGTCTGACTTTGATTTCCTTTCCGAAGTGGTCCGAGGTGGAAATGGCAGTGGGACAGTTGTCTCTGGCCGAGACTGTAAGTTGACATTTTGCTCGAAGTCGACTTCTACTATCTCGGCACCTGCTCCAATGTTGGTTGAGGTAGTTCTTTTCCACTTCGAAGAGTGACTACACTGGCGTTACCTCTCGGATTTGGAATGGTTTGAGAGGGAAGGTTGCTAGATCCTGCCGACTGTAATTGGCTTACAGTGTTAGCTAGCTGTCCAATCTGTGTTTTGAGGTCTTGAATGGTGGCAGTCATGTTTTGCTGAAACTACATGTTGCTGGAGCTCACAGACTACTGGAACTCCAGATTGCAGGTCGCAAGTTGCTTCATTAAGTCCTCTAGAGATGGAGAGTTGCCTGGAGTAGGCATTCTCTGCTGTTGTTGTTGCTGCTGGAAAGGTGGTACTTGGTATTGCGGAGTCGGCTGTTGATAACCTGCCTGCCTCTGATAGGTGTTCGACGTGGATCCGAATTGTTGGGTTGCATATGGTCCGTGATTCGGTTCTGGCCGAAATGGCTGTCTTCCCTGTTGCTGGTTATCAAATGGTTGATTCTGATAAGGCTGCTTCCCGTACTGAAATCCACCTATGGCTCCAACATTCTCTGGTTGGTCCGACTCGGTTTCTTGGAGAGTGGGGCACATATCAGTGGGGTGCTCCACGAAAGTACATATGCCACATACTTTTGCTACCATGGCTGGTTGGTGTTGCCCAACAGCAAGCTGCCTCACCAACGATGTCAATTCGGTCAGCTGATTCTCCAACCTCTGATTGGAAGCTGCACCGATTTCATTCACCATTCGTGGTTGATTTGGCCCTCTAATCCCAAACTGCTGTGTATTGCTTGCCATATTGGAAATCAGATGTCGTGTTGCTGCTAGTGTTTTTTTGTCCATCAGAGCTCCGCCACTGGCTGCGTCTATCATACTTCTTTCCATCAACGATAATCCTTCATAGAAATACTGGATCAGCAACTGTTCGCTGATTTGGTGATATGGACAGGTGGCACAGAGTTTGTTAAACCTCTCCCAGTACTCGTGCAGTGTTTCTCCTGCATGCTGCCTTATCCCACATATTTCCTTTCTGATGGACGCAATGCGGGATGCCAGAAAGAACTTCTCTAGGAAGGTGCGTTTCATGTCTCCCCAAGTGTTGAAAAGCACTGGCTGAAGATACAGCCAATTCTTCACTGCTCCATCCAGGGAGAATGGAAATGCCTTCATTTTGATGTAGTCCTCCGATATCCCTTGCGGCCTCATTGTAGAACAGACCACATGGAATTCTTTCAGGTGTTTGTGGGGGTCTTCTCCTGCAAGACCATGAAACTTAGGCAACAGGTGTATAAAACCAGATTTTAACTCATATGTTTGAGCTGGCTCCAGCTGTGGGTATTGGATGCACCAAGGTTGATACACCACGTCTGGAGTGGCTAATTCCTTCATCGTCCTATCGTTATTCTCCATTCGTCCTGATTCTGCAAGAACGTCAGAACTAGAAACAAAATTGTTAGTGTGAAACTGGTTAGAGTCAGCTACAGAATCTATATTGATACTAGTATTTACTGTAGTGTTCCTAATTTTACGTAATCTACGTAAGGTTAATTCTATTTCTGGGTCAAAAACATACAATGGGTCAGTACTACTCCTAGTCATGCATTGTACATATTATGCAGAAAAATCAGAATTAGAAATAGTACTTGAAATAGTAAATACAGAATTGGAAACTACAGCTATCAGTTAACTAACTAATGGAACTACAGAATGGCATACAAAAAGAATGCAATTAAACTAGCAAGAATGCAAATAGAAAAACTAGCTGAATGCAAGAATGCAATGCAGAAAGAAAGATGTAGTAGTGAATACAAAACAGAATGCCAATTCTTCGTAGCTACAGAAATAAATGTTTGATTTCTTTCTCTCTTTTTTTTTAGCGGTGAACTCACGCAGAGAAACAAATGATAGTCAACATGCTCTTTATTTAGGATCTATAAACAAAACAGACAGGCATAGACAAGTTCAAAAGACTGAAGACTGACTTGACAAACACACTTTACAGACTCGGGATTCGACATTACTTAACTTGGCTCACAAAGACACAAAAGAACTTGTGTCCCCGGCAACGGCGCCAATTTGATGATGCGTGTTTTTCTAGTCGTTTTGAACGCTTATCAAATAACTAAAGCTAACTATAGTATAGCTAACCCTAGGTCATTCTTCTCAAGGACACAGTGTGTTCAGTTGTGAATTGGTGTTAAGTGAAGTGACGTAGAATCTGAGATGTAAAGTATTGACTCCCCTCGGCATTGGCCGAGTAGCTCTCGGCAGAGACTGAGCCGAGATGATCCCGGTAGAGATAATCCGACTTGGTCTCGGCTGAGTGCAGACAGACGCTATAGAGATGGACTATCTCTGTCTCAGACTAAAAAGCAGTAAACATGGGGGGTTGGGAATGCAAGTAATGTAGAAAATAGACTAAGACTACGAATGCAGTAAACACATAATACTGTTACTAGTTATCTATTATTATTATTATTATTTAACTGTGCTCATATTCAGTCCCATTAATCCAAGTCAGTCCAGGTTCCACACTCCAGTTCTCAATCCATATCAACCTTGGAAAGTCTTATGGCAATCGCCAAAGATTCGTCCATTTCCATACCGAGGATTTATGCAATCGCTACCTCATTAGTTGGCAGGGATTAAGTTCAGAGCTGATTTTAGGTTCTCAGTTAACAATCGCCAATTGATTACCTACTAAATTAGTTAAACCAGTTCCAATCGGCTTAGCTTAACATTGTTCACAATTTAATTGCAATCGCGGATCAAATCATGAATTAAAGTAGAGGAAGAGAATGGAGATAAGAGTTGTAGAATGAAATTGATTAACAAAAATGGAATACAAATACAGTGGTCCTGAATTCAGGTGAATCCATCTTCCACGACAATCGCCATGGTTGATGGTGGTGGTTCACCTCCATTAGCCTGAGCGTTGAGGATCAGCTCCACCAGAGTGCGTCAGTAGTCTGATGGGTCCCCTCTAGCAGACTTTGGCTTCCCAGTCTCAGACCTGCACTTCCTCAATCGAGAGAAACGCCAATGCAGCACTGTGCACCACCAGGAATGGAAGGATGAGAGTGAGGAAATGGAGTAAATGAAGTGTGTTAAGAGTGAATTCAAAGACGTAGAAAAAGTGCACAACTCCTCCTATATATACACGAGCTGAGCAGCTAGATGCTAACAAAATATTCTAACGGATCCTAACAGAATTACACTGTGAATGTCCTATTCTACCCCTGTGCAGATCTTCTAACGTGACATGGCAGTTTTCCTAGGAGTGACATGGCAGCTGAGCTGACGCTGAGGTGGCCTTCGAGCTGGATAGCTGATGTGGTCAATACAATTGGGCCCCTCTTTGTTGGGCTTACTGGGCTGCAAAGTATGAACTGCTGAGACGACTCTAGCTTGGCCGAGACGGAATCGGTCTAGCTGGGACGACTTCATCTCGGCTGAGACTCCTCTGTTGACCTTGGTCAACTCGGTTTGTCCTGTAGAAGAAGGAGTGATACTTTTTATTAACTAAGAAATCTGAATTAACACAAATTCGTATTTTCTCTATATTTCGGCCTGTGAAATGAATCTTAGCTAACAATCCATTCTTAAGCACAGAATAGTCTTGCAAACCTCCTTCTTAGGTGTTTAACAGATGTCTAAATTGTGACTCATCACTTGGCACACAAAGACACAAAACAACTTGTATCCCCGACAACAGCGCCAATTTGATGATGAGCATTTTTACAGTCGTTTTACGCGCTTATCAAATAACTAAAGTTAACTATAGCATAGCCAACCTTAGGTCATTCTTCTCAAGGACACAGTGTGCTCAATTGTGACGTAATGTGAAGCAAAATATCGTCAAATCTAAGATGTAAAGTTCTGACTCTCCTCGGCACTGGCTGAGTCGCTCTCGGCAGAGACTGAGTCAAGATGATCTGGCTTGGTCTCAGCTAAGTGCAGACAGATGCCATAGAGATGGACTATCTCTGTCTTAGACTAAAAGGCAATAAACAAGGGGGTGTGAACGTAAGCAAGCTGAAATTCAACTAAGAGTATGAATGCAATAAACATTTACTACTGCTACTAGTACCTATTTATTATTATTATTTAACTGTGTTCATGCTCGCCCCCTGTAAGTCCAAATCCAGTCCACTTTCCACACTCTAGTTCTCAGTCCATATCAGCCTTGGGAAGTCTTATGACGATCGCCAAACATTCATCCATTGCCATATCGAGGAATTACACAATCGCTACCTCATCAGTTGGCAGGGATTAAGTTCCGAGCTAATTTTAGGTTCTCGATTAACAATCGTTAAATGATTACCTACTGAATTAGTTAAACCAGTTCCAATCGGCTTAGCTTAACATTGTTCAGAATTTAATTGCAATCGTAGATTAAATCATGAATTAAAGGAGAGGAAGAGAATGGAGATAAGAAACGCAGAACGAAATTGATTAACAGAAACAAAATACAAATACAGTGGTTTTGAATTCAAATGTATCCATCTTCCACGATAATCGCCCTGGTTGATGGTGGTGGTTCACCTCCGTTAGCCTGAGCGCTGAGGATCAGCTCTACCAGAGTGCGTTAGTATTCTGATCGGTCCCCTCTAATAGACTTCGGCTTCCCAGTCTCAAACCTGCACTTCCTCGATCGAGAGAAACGCCAATGAGCACCGTGCACCACCGTGGAATGGAGAGAGTGAGAGCGCTAGAATGGATGTAATGAGAATGGAATCAAAGTGAATTCAAAGACCCCTAAAAAGTGCACAGCTCTTCCTATATATACATGAGCTGGGCAGATAGATGACGCTACAAAATATCCTAACAGAATTACAATGTGAATTTCCTATTCTACCCTTGTGAAGATCTTCCAAAGTGACATGGCAGATTCTTCAAGAGTGATATGGTAGTTGGGTTGGCGTTGAGGTGGCCTCTGACCTAGATAGCTGACGTGGACAACACAATTGGGCCGCTCTTTATTGGGCTGCTGGGTTGCAAGTCATGGGCTGCCGAGATGACTCTGGCTTGGCCGAGATGGAGTCAGTCTGGTTGGAACGACTTCATCTCGGCTGAAACTCTTCTGTTGATCCTGGTCAACTCGACTTGTCCTGCAAAAGAAGGGCTGATACTTTTATTAGCTAAGACTTCCAAATTAACGCCGATTTGTATTTTCTCTATATTTAAGCTCATAAAAATGAATCTTAGCTAACAATCCATTCTTAAGCACAGAATAGTCTTGCAAACTCCCTTCTTGGGTGTCTAAAAGATGTATAAATTGTGACTCATCAAGGCGCCTCACGTTAAATAACGAGCCTATCAAAGTATATTACTAGCATTAATAAGAAAAAGAGAAGCTCCCCCAAGCGCCAAAGAAGACCGGAAGGTGAATCACACTATAAAATATAAAACACGAGCATACAAAAGAAGAACAAAGTGAAAAACTTTGGGTGCATCCACCCATAAATTAAAACGAGCAACCTATCGTCAACGACTTAAGTCTAAAGCATATCAAACCACCACCCAAAAATTTGTTAAAAACCAATAACTTAGTTGAAAATGGTCCAAGGCAACTGAAAACTGCCAACCAGGACCGACCGAGAAGGATCCTCAAACAATCAATAACAGGATCAAGTCAGGTCACATACACATAACGACTTCAATTAGCAAAAACCGTAAATAAAGAAATATCATAAACACGAATCAAGAATAGAAGAAGGGTACCAAATAAGAGGAATCATTGCAACAAAATGAGCCTTAAGCCAAATATTTTCGGAACGCAGAATCAATATAAAAAGAAAGCAATGAGCCTTGAGCCAAATATGTCCGGAACACAAAATCTGTTAAAATGACAAAGTAACTTAAAAATAAAACCACAAGATAGCTAAGAGCTGTTTAAAGGAGAATCTAGAAGGAAAGAAGCCAAGACCAACTGGCCGTTGATAATCTCTTTAAAGGGACCAACTCCTGAGGTATCTATATCTTGGTGTATAAACATGACTTGCTCCAAAGTGCGAGCAAAGCCTTCCTTAAACTGATCCACAATTGCAAGCCCCTCGCTCTCGGTTAGGGCATCATCTTTAGCTTTGATAAGTCGATCTTTGGCCAAAGTATCCTCCTTCAATTATGTCAAGGCTGACTCCACTGATAACAATTTCTCTTCAAGTAGTAGTTTGGCCGCCTCCAACTCCCTTTTCCTCCTTTTTCACAACCTTCACCTCATCATGAAGATGATCTGGGTATTATCCAATTGCCCTTGGACTAACATTAAATCTTTTGTCTGAATCATAGCTCGTTGCAGTTCATCTTGGAAATTAGCAATGGCATCTCGGTAGTTGTTGATTTAACCTTCAACCTCCAGATATGCAGCTGACAGCTTGAGATTAGCCTCATGAGCCTTCATATTCTTGTCGGACAGTGATTTTTTATGAGCCTCTATACGCCCAAACTCCACCTCAATAGCACGGGCTAGCACTAAAGAGTATTCTGCATACCTTTGAAGGGCTCCAAAAATGCAGACAACTCCAAGTTGCTTAACCTTAGAATTATTAGAAATGGTTGCTAAACTCTGGTCAACTACCTTGCCAATGGGGTAAGAGGGGGCCCACGCTGAGGGATTGGAGGGACGAATGGCCAAGATAGAATCCCAATTGTCAGTTTCGAAGGGGCCCCAAATCCCAACGTTAGGCTGCTCCACATGGGCATCGCCAGCAAGATTCTCAGTTTCTATGACCGCCACCCGTTTCCTGGGCACTCCCCGATCCTCCATAACCCCCTTCAATGACACGCTTCCACCATCATCCTGGTCGGCGGCCAGCCTGGATGGGAGAACCCTCTCAAGAGAATCAAAGATGGCCATCGGTGGCCCATGCGAGGTCTCCTTGATGGGGCCCGATGGCTCAAGCTAAGCAAAGAACTGGCATGCCCCTTGGACGGTCGCCTCCGCATCACCAAAAGTGGAAAGTTGAGAGGCCTTTTTTCTTCAAACTTTGAAAGGCTTGAGCAGTATAGCCTATTGAGGAAAAACACATGTTAGCAAAGCATAAAAATGAAAGTAGAGGAGATATAAATCACTAACCCTTGTCTTTTTATGAGCATGGCACTCGAGAGAGTATGCATGCTACCAAGCTCCTCTATAAATTCCTCCTCCTATTCTTTTCAAATCGTCCCAGTCGACCGTGACCGAAATGGCAGGTTTCTTGGTCCAATATAGAGGAAATAAAGGGTTTCCAGAATTATCTATCAAGAGATTAGGTCCGGTGTGGTCGGGAGTGACTTAGAAAAATGATCTTTAAAAAATTTATAATTCTCGTGGAAGGGTTTTAGCAGTTTTCGTTTTGGCCAATTGCTTAGTGAGGTCTACCCAACTTTCTCCGCCCGACGAAGCTAAAAGAACTAGAAAAAGACACTGAGCGAAGGCACCTTCCCCATATCCTCACATAAGAGCTCAAAGGTTTCACAAAAACCCAACTATTTGGGTGGAGTTGAGTGGGAGTGATGTTCAGAGCGTAGAGCACCGACCGTTCAAAGTGGGTGAAGGGGAGCTTTATGCCTAGTTTGAGTGGCAGTGTGTCGTAAAGGTAAAAGAAGGGACACTCAATGGCGCTCGGCCAATCATTGACTGACTCACCCGAGCGGTAGGGCAAGACTTCAACAGATCAGGGGCCACGCTAGCATATAGCATCAGCCATGCCTACTAGAGAGTTCGAATGCGAATAAACTAAGAGATCTTCGCAACCGTGAGGTCGATTCCATGAAGAGACTTCCTCCAAGGAGTCACTACTTTTGACTTCTGAACCAAATCTTGAAGGGAAATCCCTCACTGGCCTCAAAGCTAGCATCACGAGGAAACTAAATTCCCTAAGCATAGGAGATTGATTTCCCAAGTAGGAGCCAACCTCGGGAGTGGCGCCATGTGGAGACTGGTTTCCTTGTGCATAGGAACCAAATGTTCCATTCGGGGGCTCCTGCAATAAAATATGCAAGGGTCAGGTTAGGACCCCAGCCATGGGTGGTTTTCTCCTAAACGAGAAAACCAAACATCCAAAGACAGAAATCTCAAATACAACAAAAATGTAGAAAACGAAGAGTAATAAAATTACCTGCCTTGTCATCGTGAAGAGGGAAGAAAGACTAGAGTCTGTAAGTAAGGAAGTAGTAAAGCAAGAAGACACGGTTTTGTGCTGAAGAGCTCGAAGATAAAACACGAGAAGTTAGGGATTGTAAACACAACAATTTGAGATCCTTTTTCGAAAATAAAGTAACCCAGAACGCAATCGTCACATCCAACAGGTAAAATCTAGAGCAGCGCACATTGAATGACAAATGAGGCACAAAAGACAAAGAGATGCGTGTACGCCCCCAAGCCTTAGTGCGCGAAGCCAAGTGTCACTAAGTTCATCCCATCAACAAGTTTCTCGCACACAGGAAACAATCGAAGTGGAGGGGATTTGTATGCACTGACTGGCTGGGACCAAAGCTTATGTCCTTTGGACAAAGCTTGAGGGTCTGTGTACCGGTTGACCAAAACGACCAGAGTTCAGACTCACGCACAACCATGTGGCGCGATGTACCATCCTAGAATAGGAGCGCCTCATGTTTGACATGTCGAATGTCGGGTTTGGTAGCTCCATTTCAGATCCGACATGTCCCGGTACCATTCTCTGGTGGTGTGGAGGTTTTGTGCATATAAATATACGAGGAAAAGAAGAACAAAATGAGAGAGTAACAAAGTAAGAAGAGAACATAAGATATATTTTATATATTCAAAATATTTATTTATTATAAATTTTAATTATATTATAGTTTATATATTTAAATGTATTTTTATTATAAATTTTGTACAGAAACTAAAATATAAATGCTTATACTTAATACCTAATAAAATACAGTAGTAAGATTTTAACCGTTTGATGTTACCAGCTAACATGGTAATATCGTGTTATAAGAGAGGAAAGCCCATCAAAAGTAACAGACTTACATAAATTATGACGGATTGTACCATTACTTTTATGTATTCTTAATCAATAGATAAAGTATAAAACATGTATTACATTGTTATATTTTAAAATTCATTCTATAAAATAATTAAAGTTATCATACGCGGTGAAAATAAAATAATAATGTACATTTATTATGATGATATTATATGATTTATTGAATTTTAAATTATTACATTCATTAATATGCACATATTTTAATTGATAATGTTATATTAAATTAATTGTTAATAACAGTATTAAAATAATATTTTTATATTATTCATATTAAATACCCTAATAATTAATAGTCAAACACTTTATATTAATAATGTTTGACCATATTAATTATATCTCTTTACAACATACCATTTTTTATTATTTCTCTCTTCATAATTTGAAGTGTATAAATAGGTAAGGACCTCTCTTTCATAAGATCTATATATCACTATCATTAAAAGCTAAGCAGTGTTTCATAAATCAAAAATGAAAATTCCTTTTTATTTTTCCTTCTTCTTTTTTGTTCTTGTCATGAATTCTGGTAATAAGCACTTCCTTTTAGAAATCTTAGTTATTGAATATTATTTTGTATGAATTATATATGTGACTGAATATATCCTTTGTTGTAGGAAATCAAGTGCAAATGGCATGCAGTAGTACCAGATTGTACCGTAGTAAGATTGCCTACTGATTATTGTGAACCATTCGAGAATTCTTGCGACCAACATTGCAAAGCGTATTTCAAATCCAACGCTGCACATGGATCTTGTGCCATTCAGATACGTACATGTGTTTGTTATAGTTGTTAAATATAATTTTTAGCTATCACAATCACAGCTTTTTGAATATGCAAGACGATGAACTACGTTATAAATAAAATGGCTGCATTGTGCGTGAAACCCTCTTTTCTCTCTTTTGCCAATTTTAGCAGTGGGTTTCCATTTTCATGTATATCAATTTTGTTAACAATATTTTTCCACGTAAAATGATTTTTTACTGTCCATACTTTCTATATTTGTGAAGATAAAATATTAAAACAAGAAATAGTCGATATAATCAATTCTGAAGAAATTAAACACCTGAGAAACACTAAAGATTGGTGCTTTGTTTTAGATCAATACCTTTCCAATAATTTTTTAAAACTTTAACCACCACTCAAATCGGTTGTTAAACTTAAAAATATCATTATTTTTAAATTTGAAAGCTAAATGTGTTAGCAATTGCATTAGTGATTGATTGTGATCTCTCGCAAAAACTCTAGTTGCTAAGCCATACAAAATTTGGTTTGGTGGCTAATTGGAGAGCAAATATTCAATTGCTATTTTTTTTTTTTTAAAAGTTACATCAATTGGTAGCTAACTTTTTATTTTTATTTTTTAAAAAAAATTGTTGGATAATTTTTAAAAACATTTGGTTGCTAAATTGGTTGTTAACAATTATATCTGTTTTTTAAAATTGATCATTAAAATTGTTTTTTTAAATATATCACATAATCAGTCGCTAAAGTTATTGTTTTTTTTTTCAAACTAGGTCGGACAACGTTCGATGGAGGTGGTCAAGGCGACTAGTTGGGTGGCTGTTGAAAGGTGAGAAGAGAAGGAAGCAACCTATCGAAGGGGAGGAGGGACAAGGATGGAGTAAAGGAGGGAGAGAATGGGGTCGTGGCTGTCACTATTTAAAATTGAATTTTTGAAAACTTTTGAAAATTAGTCTCTAAATTAGTTGCTATTTTTTATCTGTACTTTTTAAATAAATAAATAATAAATCAATTGCTAAATTGATTGTTATATTTTTAAAAAAATAAAAATCAGTCGGTAATTATTATCTTCATTTTAAACAAAAAATTAAATTTGATCACTAAATCAATCATTATGTATTTTTTTTTAAAATGTTAATCACTAAATCGATTGCTATTTTTTAATTTTTTTAATAAATAAATAATAAATGTGTAAGTCACTAATTATATTTTTTTAACATTATATTCGGTCACTAAATCAGTTGTTATTATTTAATGTTAATATGGAAAATATTAGAAACACATTTTAAGTCAGTCGCTAAATTGGTGACTAAATATTCATCTTCTTCTTTTCTTTTTGAGATGAAATTAGTAACCAATTATGTAGCGATTCGATCGCTAAGATTGAAACATATATACATCCCATATTTACTTGCAAAATTGGTTGTTAATAACTATCAAAGTCGCTAATTTTAATCGTTAAATCAAATTTTACTAATAGTGTTTTCTGAGAAGGAAAAGTGAAAGAGGACAAAAAAAAAAGAGTTATCCTTCAAAACACTGGAGCACATATAAACTATAGAGAATGAATCTATCTAGAAGTAACAAAAATATTTTAAAACAAAATACTATCTGAAAGATGTCACTAAACGGACGGGTGACTTTATATCCATAACTTATGATATATTCTTGCATTGGAATTGAAGTTCACCAGTTTTGTTGATTCTGATACTAACAATTTATCACAACAAATAAATTAGATGCAACAGACCTGTTGTAAATTTATCGAGTAGAGTAGTCTGTTTCCAAAGTTGACTTCTATTAGGTGCATATGATGAACGAGAAGACCCATGCAATAAATGACTAATTTCTGAGTTCATAGGATAATAGATGATTTTTTTTATATCTAATATCAAATTCTAACCTCACATTTTGATTAAAACAATAATAATTACTATTTGTACCAATCAATTATGGTGTTCCATGAATCCATGATGTCTTTAGTAGGCGATTATTTTTTTAATTTAAATCAAATTAAATGAAATCAATCTCAACTATTGAAAAATATAATCCATGTATGTCATTGCTAGGTCAATGAAATGGAGATCTCCATTTTCTTTACAAATGGAAAGCATCCGTAGGTGTTTTTTTTATCTTCTCTTTTCCATTTTGTTGATCAAGTTTTGTTCATTGCTTTACTTTCTCTTTCCCTTCCAAGTCTTTGTTTCTTTAGTAAAATGGACTTTAAGCCATCTTCTTCAATTTCATTTCTCTTTTGCAATTGTTGAAGACTCTTCCAAGAGTGTGTTACTCAAGATTTGCCTCTTGTTCATTCTCTCAAGTTGTTGTTGAGTTCATCTTCCCTTTTAACTCGAAGGGTGACATTGTATGCAATATTGATTCTTCTTTTTCTCTTCATATCTTTCCCATACAAGTTGTTCTAGTTTGAGAATACAGGTAATTCGTGTCTTGATGGCTTGTAGAATCCCACCCCTCTTAGGAGTATCACCTGATGTTTTATACTCTAAAGAAGTGGGTCTATGGAGGATTTTGTTTACAAGTAACTTCCTAAGTACCCCGTAACTAACTAGTTGGAGCATTCTTCATGTGGGGAAAATTCTGAAGAGTGAGTCACCTTGGGCCTCTCCTTTTTCCCCTAATTCTGGGTCGTTTTAGGTTGAGGGTCGGTTGGGTGAATCTAGGCCAAGATGGTCGGCTAGTACATAGCCCCCCAAGCTTTCGGTCGTAGGCCGAGAGCTTGCTCTGTCTAAGTTGTCCGTTTGTGTGTCTCAGTCGGTTAACCTACGACCTAGTCATTTCTTCGCTTCTCGTGAGTGTGTCTCCTAGGTTACTGTGTTTAATCATAGGTAGTGTAATCATTGTGCCATGTGCACGTCTTGGCTTACGTGTCTGCATTAATTGCATTTTATTGTGTCCTTTCGACGATTTTTCTTGCAGTTTTCCATGTTCTCTTGTGCGGTTTCTTGTCCAAGGCACTTTTCACAAAAAGATCCCTTGGCTCCCACAACCTTCTTTCACCTCTTCAGAGAGTAACCTTTCATCTTTCTCTGTTTTCTCCTGCCCTTCTATCTCCTTACTTTCGTGTTGCTTCGTGCTTCCTCCTTTCAACATTCCCAGGTGTTCTTTGATGGTGAGGCGAGGAGGTATGTCTTCACTTTTCTCCTTAATGTGTTTTTTCTCCTTGTTTTCCCTGGCTCTTTTTTCTGTATTTTCATTTCCTCGTTCATGTGGGCTTATGTTCTGGCTTAGGTCCCTAGTCTGATCCTTGCACTTGGCTTCGCAGGGAACCTCTCTAATGGGTCTGTTAAACCCTCCAATTTCGGTGGTTTTGCGACTCAAGGAACGCTTCTCCTCCGAAGCGGTGGAAGAGGGGTTTCCCTTTGAAGACATCTACCGTGAGGCTAGTGTGATGCCGGCCAGGAGAACGCCCTCTTGGCTCGACCGGGGGGTGGTAATGTTGCATTCGGCTTATAAGAGTGCTGAGAAGCTGGTGGGGATGGCTAATGCCATTTGTCAACGAGGGCCATGGTCAGTCACAGTTTCTCCTTGCCGACCGAGGGAGTGTGCGTGTGAGGGTGTTGCCGACGGGGTGGGGCATTATTTTTATTTCTATGAGACTTTTCTCCAAACTAGGTATTACCTTGCCTTTTACCGCTTTCGAGCAATCAGTTTTGTGTGCTCTGAACATAGTCCCTACTCAACTTCATCCCAACAATTGGGCCTTCGTCAAGGCCTTCGAGTTGTTAAGTTTGGATTTGGGCCAGGAACCCTCCTTAGGGGTCTTTCTGGTTCTTCTCTACCCGTTGAACGGAGAAGGTAGGTTGGATGTCTTTGAGCAGTTGTCATGGGCGTCAGTTGATGATGCCTTTTCGTAAGAGTTACAAATAGTTCAAAGATAACTTCTTTTGGATTTCAAAGGGGGAGGTTGGGCCGAGCTTCCTCTTTGATGTGTCTGGCAATTCCTTCTTTCCCTTATTAAGACGGCTCCTCTCTCGTGTTCCAAGCACATAACCGACAAGGCTCATTGCCCCTTTTTGTTGTGCAAGGTACTCGACTAGGGACATCGTTGGCATAAGGGTGTAGGCACAATCTTCACGGCTGACTACTGCCGCAGCTTAGGCTTCCCCAGTGTCGATCGCTCAGTCGACCGATGACATAGACATCCAGGATTGTGTTGAGTCCCCCGACCTGATAGTTGAGGTGGCTAGTGGGTCCTTTGCCAAACGAGCTATCGAGGAGGGAGGGCTTTAGAGTCAGGAGTGCCTTGCTAAGAAGGCAGCTAGGGATGTGGTGGGGCATGTAGCGGACTCGCCTACCGAACTCGTGGAGGCCGGTCGGGAGGGGACAAGTGGGAGCTATGTTGATGTTATGGCTAGCTGCTGTCCTAGTTCTTCCGTGTTCTCGCCAAATTATCCTGTTGGTCAGGTGGTGGATAAATAGTTGATCTACCCTAGCGATCAGCTCAAGGTCAAAGAGTTGGGGTATCACGGTCTTTGGAGGTGCTTTGGAGGTACAATAGATGTGGTCTCGTTCTTGCTAGGGCCATGGAAATGGAGTTTGGTGAATTATCAACACACTAGGATATTTTATCGGTGAAGCATCAGCAGGCCGAGGATGCTCTAAAAAAGTTGAGTGTTGAGTATACCGAGGCCCAAGATCAATAGCTTCCAGTAAGCAAATGCTGGTCTTCAAGTTGACCTTGATCGGGCTGTTATTCAAAACAAGGAGTTGAGGTTGGCTCAAGGTGAGCTGGAGACTTCCTGTAGCTTTTTCCGTGCCGAGGCCGACACCTTAAAGAAGGAGAAGGAGGAGTTAGTGTCGGCTAGGGCAGCCGTGGAGGAGGAGGTGTTGAGGTTGAAAAAGGAACTGGAGGCTCGAGACGCACTGTTGGTGGAAAAGGATGTTATTATAAATGAACGCAGCCTTGCCATCGCCAAATGATATGAAGCTGGGTTTGCGTATGCCTTGGAGCAAGTAGCCTTCCTACATCCAGACGCTGATACCTCTTGCATTGGGCCCTTCAAGAAAATTGTGGATGGAAAGCTGATTGACATCATGGTGGAGCTTCCTCTAGAACTTGTAGTGGGTTGATGTGTGCCTGCATACAGTTATTAGGATAGTTTTGTTTATTTGTTATTGTAGGGGTTTTGTTTTGTTATGGTGGGATTCTTTGAACAATGATTATATCCTTTAATGCATTGGCTTACTGCATATTTTGTTTTTTAATTGTGTTTTAATCTCCTGCTTGCATAGTGTAATGCTTTATAGTTTTAACTACTTTGGTGTTTATCTTGGTTATGCGCTTTTGGGTTTGTCTTGCTTGTTTGGCCGGGATTTCGTGGGACTCACCCTTTTTCAGCAGATGTTTATCTCGACCGTCCATTATTTGTATATAGGAAGTTGAGCTTATGTTTGGGTTTTTTGTGGAATTATTTCTTTGTTTTTCTTTTTATTGTAAGAGCAGCAGGCGGCCTTTTGGTCTTTGGTGATGTTTATGATTTGGACGGTCGGGTCTTCATCATCGTTGTTAGTTTCTACATGGACCCTAATACCTCAGCCTCCAACCTAGCACAATCTCTTATGGGTAACCTACATCCAACCATTCACGCTTTAGAGGTATTTTGGCGAATTTCTTTCCCAATCCTCTTAGGCGACCCTGCCTGCATGGCAGGACGTTACACCTTCTTGAAGCACAAGGGGGTGTGCGTTGTGGAACTTTGCATTGCTTTGTTTCGTATTAAATGCGTTTTGGGGGTGGAGCCTTGCGTCACTTCGTTTCATATTGAATGCGTTTTGACTTCTTTACTTCAAACGTATTCCTGGATTTTAATAACGAATAAAGGCATCATTTAGACTTCTACACATGCATTTAAAATGCCTTTAAGATGTTGGCTTTATGGGTACGTCTCCTCGGATATAAATAAGCAAGCCTAGGTTATTGTTTTTCTTACCATTCTTTTGCATTCTTCCTTGACTATTTCTCCAGAAGAGTATGTCCTTTGAGAAACCTCCTCGTTTTTTTTCTTTCTAAGGTTCTTGCCACCAGTTTTGTGTGGTAAGTGAGTAACGAGCGTGTAAATGTGAATGGGTTGTCATTGTTGGGCGGCTTTTCACCCTGGTAATCAAATTGGGTATGGAGAGAGCCTTTATGAGTTTTGGCATCATCATTGCTAGGCCATTGGGGCCCTCAGCTTCCTGGGAAAATGGTCGTACTTGCATAACAAGGGTCCTTTCTGTTCCCCTGGTGGGGGAATGGTGTTCATGTTCAAGTCTTGCGCTATCCCATTCGGTGCCCCAACACAAATCAGACTTGACTATGATAGGCACCCTAGGGGTATTTTTTTTATCTCTGTCATCTTCCTTCACTCGGCTGGCCTTGAATTTATCACTTCAAACCTTCTTCAGCCATGTCTGCTGTTCTTGAAGGAATCGAAGGTTTTCTATAAGTCGGAGTGGATCGGGCTAGCTTCGAAGGAATCGAAGGTTTTCTATAAGCCAGAGTGGATGAGGTAGTTGTAGCTTTGAAAGGCCAGATGTTTTGGCTAGGAGTCCTGTATCTGTTTCTTTTTAGGTGGAAACGCCTCTTTTGTTTCTCTTTTCTAATGTAAATATTTTTGGTGTAATTTTTCCTTTTTTGAATAAATACATTTACTCATCTTCCTATGTTCATCTTCCTGCTGTTTCATTTGCTTTGCTATTCCCGGCAAGGAAACTTTGTAAGTAGAACGATGTTAAAGAATCAGTAAAAAGGCAGGGAAAAAGAAAGGAAAAAGTGTCAACTTGGAAACAGAGTGCTCGTTATTGATTGGCCTAGCTTTTTTTTTTCTTTTTTTTAGAGGGAAGACGGGAATATTAAACTTTGTTACTCCTTTATAATTATAGATAGCGATGGTGTGTTGGCTAGTGTAATGGTCCCTTCTTTCAATGGTGTTGAGATCAAGAGTGTTTCTTCTTTCTTATTTTTTTGGCTGTGTTCCCCTAGGTCTTCTGACTGTGTGCTTCGGGACTTGATATATTTTCGAGTCCTTCCTTTCTCGCCTGGAGGGGCTCTCGGCTGATTCCAGGTCTTTTTGCCTAGAGGGGACCTTTTGGTCAAGTTCATAGGTCTTTCTGTTCTCCCATGGACAGGACCTTTTAGCTGAGTTTGTAGGTCTTTTCTACTCTCGCCTGACCGGGTCTTTTGGCCGACTTCAGGTCTTTTGCTCGCCTGGAGGCGACCTTTTCTGACTATCCTTCACAAGTCTTTTTTTTTTCTTCGTACCTAGAGGGGACCTTTTTTGGCCGTCCTTCTTAGGTTTTTTTTCTTCATGTCTAAAGGGGACCTTTTTTCGACCATCTTCACAGGTCTTTTTTCTTCGTGCCTAGAGGGAACCTTTTTTCGGCTGTCCTTCACAGGTCTTTTTTTCTTCGTACTTGGAGGGGATCTTTTTTCGGCTGTCCTTCGAAGGTCTTTTTTTCTTCGCGCCTGGAAGGGACCTTTTTTCGGCCATCCTTTGCAGGTTTTTTTTTTCTTTGTGCCTAGAGGGGACCTTTTTTCAGCTGTCCTTCGCATGTCTTTTTTTCTATGTGCCTGGAGGGACCTTTTTTCGACCGTCCTTCGTAGGTCTTTTTTTGTTCGCGCCTGGAGGGGTCCTTTTTTCTGGCCGTCCTTCGTAGGTCTTTTTTTCTTCGTGCATGGGGGAACCTTTTTTCGGCCGTTCTTCATAGGTCATTTTTTCTTTGTGCTTGGAGTGGACCTTCTTCAGGTCGTCCTTCGCAGGTCTTTTTCTTCGTGCTTGGAGGGGTCTTTCTTCAGTTCGTCCTTCATAGGTCTTTTTTTTGGTGCTTGGAGGGGACCTTCTTCTGGCTGTCCTTCACAGGTCATTTTCTCCATGCCTAGAGGGGACCTTCTTCAGACCGTCCTTCGTAGGTCGTTTTCTTTGGATGGTCTCAAGCTTTGTTCGAGATGGGGAGCCGGAATCCTTTTTGGGTACCTACATGAATTTTAGATTAGGGTCCTGCATATTTCAAAATACGAATATACTTATCGAAGATTCGAGATTCCTCCCATGGCGTTGTGGGCATGCCAGCAGAGGATATGCTGGCCCTTCTGAATTGATCCTGGGCTTGATGGCTTAACATTTTAGGTACTTAGTTGAATTCTTATATAAGAATTTAATATACTATGTTGGTTTGTTTAATGTTGTGTTCTTAGTTGAATTTTTATATACTTGTATATTTATTTAAACTTTTATATTCTTTTAACTTAACATATTATATATTTTAACTAGAATTTTTTTTAAATATGTTGGAATTTGATAGGTAATCTAATGAACCATAAGAAAGAATATATAAATTTGTTGAAAAATAATTAATAGATAATTATTAAAAAAATTTAAAAACAATAATTTGATAATATAAATGAAATGCACAAATATTATTGTTTTGCCTATTTGTGGCGATTAATAGCCGCTAGTAAATGTTAAATGTAATAAATATAAGGATGCAAATTTTTGCCAATTCTAATCACTACTAAATATTAAATGAAAGACGAATAAAAATGCATTTTGTGGTGGGTTTTAATTGTTAAATAATGTTAAGTGTAGAAAGAATCAGAATATATTTATTGACGATTTTAAACTACCACTAAATATTAAATGGAAGAAAAATAAAAATTCATTTTGTAGCAGTTTTTAACTGTCAAATTATGTTAATTGTAAAAACAATCAAAATGCATTTATTGACTGTTTTAAACCCCATTAAATATTTTTTATTTTCTAGCGAAAAAATCAGTTGTTAGATAAAAATCACAAAAAAATCATTTTTGGTATGACATCAATGATTATTTTAAATCTTAAAAATATTATTTGTGACAATTTTTTATCCCAAAATTTATAATTTTAATGGCTATAAATAACATGTTTTTTTTTTTAAGTATGTGAGCATGTTGATATCTTACGAAAAAGCGCATCCTAATGATGGTGATTTCTCTTCCAAATCACGAGTGAGAAAAAAATTCAGATTACTTTCTATATGAGATAAAAACACAAGGAACAGTGTTTATGGATAATCCTAGAGAATCTAGTTGAAAGAATCATAATAAAGCATATGACAGATGTAACTCTTATCTTTTTCTTCAATGATTAATAAATTATTTAAAAATAATCATACGAGAATAATTAAATTTAATTTTATAAAAATATTAATTAATAAGTATATGTGATTTTTTTTTTAAATTTTAATAGAAGATTGTACTAAAATTAGGACTGCATTGTATATCACAGTGTAAAAATACACTGAGAAAGTAAGTAAATATATAGTAAATAAATTTTAAAAATTTAATTATAGTTAGTTACTACTAATTATAATTAGGTTCATAGAATTTTTTATTATATCTTATTATCATTAATTAAAATAATAATATTTTAATTTAATTCCAAAGAGTGCCATGAGAGTCTTTCAAGATGGGAAATTATCTTATTCTAAACTATATTTTTTAATATCCTATATCATTTTAGTGATTCATTAAATTATCAATGATTAACAATTAATTTTCTTAATTAGCATTTTATTACCTTTTAGTAAAAAAAATTTCACCTATGCTAAGAGACATGTAACTCCAACCACCTACGTCAATCTATGGTAATTCAAATATCTTGATCCCTTATTCAAAAATGTCTTGATCCCTTGTTCAGGCGCCTGCAGCTCAAAGTTTCATTTTTATTCCTTTTCTCTTTCATTTAACTGAAGACATTTCTCTTTATTTTCTCATACATCACTTTACCTCTTACCTTCTAAATCCTTTCCTAATATCTAAGATCTAAAACTAAGTAAGTTCCTAAAGAAAAAGCTTCACATTTTTACATTATTTTTGGTTCCCAACTTTCTTTTGGTAAGTTTACCTTCATCTTCTTCTTCTCATTTCTTTGAGAAGGCCAAACTCCTCCATTTTCTTATAATTTTCTTTTTTTTTCTTGTTATTGATGTTGGTTCAAAGGTCTTATTCTAGAAGTTCAAGTTCCTCTATTTTCTCCTCCTATAAGCTCTTATTTTAACATCTCTTTGGGTAAGGGAAACTCTTTCTATTTCCTACTATTTTGATAGAGTAAAAATATTTACTTGATTTATTAGATTGTAGTTCGTAAAAATGACCTACCTTTGGTATTTGTTGTAAATTTTTTAATAGATTTTCTTATTGTTATTATTTGCTATTGGTGGTTCAATTCATCGAAAGTTTATGTTAATGTGTGGTGGATGTATTGTTGAAAATATATTCTATTTTCTGTTTTAAATTTTTTATTTTATAAAAATATTTGTTTTAGTAATGTTTTGTGGAAATATCTATGGATATGACTTTTTTTGTGGAATTTGAGTATCACAAATATTTGGAGAAAATTTACTTGATTGAGAGGCCTTTGTGTCACAGAAAACTCTGAGCTTTGCCAAAAAATTGATTAGAAATCAATTTTGTAAATTAATACTAATTAAATGATAATAAATACGTAAAAACTCTACAAATATCTAATCAACGTGAGAGGAAAAAAATTGAAAGAAGTATTGGTTGTTTTGGGCTCTTGGTGGATTTCTGGTTACTATTATTTTGTGGTGGGTTGCACTTCAAGAAAAAGGAAACATTCTTGAAGGTTTAATACAAGCTAGTTATTAGAAAAATACAAGCTAGTTATTAGAAAAATTGGAATGAATTAAATTAATGGGATAAAAATTGAAATGGTGACAAATTAACCTTATTTTACCTAATTAGGACAAAATAAAAGTTATTTTTAACTAAATAAACTTTTGATAATTTGAAGTGAATTTTATAAAAGTAGTGAACAAATGGTAGGCAAAATGGTGATAGCTTTAGCATAAAAAAATTTAAAATAATTTATCTAAAGTGTAATTTGACGTTTTATAATTATTAATACATTTATTTTAATTTAATTATGAAGATAAATAAATATTTAAATTTATTTTTATTTTATTAATTTTTGACAAAGAACTAACTATTAATAGTAATTTTAATGAAAAAATACTAATAGGGGTAAAATTGACTTTTTACTTCAAGAGAATTATTTTATAAGTTAAAAATAATATTTTTACTGGAAACTTTCATAAAAATATGATTATAATTGGTTTTACAAACTTTTATGATTTTAAGATAATTATAGTCATTTAAATTAGTATAAGGATAAATTTACTTCAAATAAACTTAAAAAATTATAGAAATATTTCTAAGTGTTAAAATTGATTTAGCTTATATTTAAATTATTACAATTTATTAAATTTATTTGAATTTATTTCAAAATTATATAACTTAATGATTTTATAAAAAAAATAAGTAAAACTTATAGTTTACCTACCTTTCGATAAAAGTTTAATAGGAGAGATAGTAATTTAAGATGTATTAATATAAATTAAAATACTAAAAATATTCTACTGAAATTAGTTAAATTCTTGATAATTGTTTATAACATATAATATTCGTTCAGAAATGTTAAATATAAAGAATGAATTAAGTAGGAATTATTTTATGAGACCTTACTTAATAAAAAATTATTGTTGAGAGTTTTCTTTATCTGCCAAATGTGTCTAATAAAACCTTTTTTTAGTATGTTATTAACTTAACAAAAATCATACATATAATTAATAATAATAATTATTATTAATTGAATGTATATACATTCATAAATAGAACGTTGATTAAAGTAGATGATAATGGTTTTCAAATTGAGTTGTGAGCAAGCATGTAAATCAAGTTGACCGACAATATTTAATAGTGAAATGAAGAGTGAACGTTACCCCTGAGAAAAAAGTGAAAGAACAGTAAGAAAATGTTTATGAGCATTAAATGATTATTGTATTTGACTCAATTTTAAGTTATCCTAACGCTTGTTATTAATTATGAAGAAGACTTTTTCTTCTTAACAAATGCACTGAATAGTCATCTTTATAAATGCTCGAAAGTTTATAAAAATTTATTTTGAAATTGTGGTTGCAAAAGAAAGTTAATTCTTTCTATAAATTACAATAAAAATATTAATTACAAATATTTTAAGAATTCTTTTTTAATAAGTATGTTTTTTTAAAGTTTTTAACGAAAATAGTTTTAAGAATTTTTTAATTTGTTTTCTCTTTCAATTAATCTTTTCACTTTTATTTTAAAGTTTAATTTTAATATTTGTTTAAAAATCAATAATTATAAAAATAACATAGTATCACAGTATAAATTGTTTATCATAAATTTAAAATATATTTTATATGTTCAAAATATTTATTTATTATAAATTTTAATTATATTATAGTTTATATATTTAAATGTATTTTTTATTATAAATTTCGTGGATTACAAAAACTAAAATATTAATCCTTATATTTAATACCTAATAAAATACAGTAGTAAGATTTTAACCCTTTGATGTTACTCTAACATGGTAATATCATGTTATAAGAGAGGAAAACCCATCGAAAGTAACAGACGTACATAAATTACGATGGATTGTACCATTACTTTTATGTATTCTTAATCAATAGATAAAGTATAAAACATGTATTTTTATATTTTAAAATGCATTCTATAAAATAATTATAGTTATCATACGCCGGTGACAAAAAAATAATAATGTATATTTATTATGATGATATTATATGACTTATTGAATTTTAAATTATTACAGTCATTAATATGCACATATTTTAATTGATAACGTTATATTATATTAATTTTAATAACAGTATTAAAATAATATTTTATATTGTTCATATTAATTAAATACCCTAATAATTAATAGTCAAAGACATTATATCAATAATGTTTGACCATTTGACCATATTAATTATATCTCTTTACAACATACAATTTTTTTTTTTAATTTCTCTCCATAATTTGAAGTGTATAAATAGGTAAGGACTTATCTTTCATAAGAATATATCACTATCATTAAAAGCTAATTAAGCAGTGTTTCTCAAATAAAAAAAAAATGAAAATTCCTTTTTATTTTTCCTTCTTCTTTTTTGTTCTTGTCATAAATTCTGGTAATTAAGCACTTCCTTTTAGAAATCTAAGTTATTGAATATTATTTTGTATGAATTATATATGTGACTGAATATATCCTTTGGTGTAGGAAATCAAGTGCAAATGGCAATAGTACCAGATTGTACCGTAGTAAGATTGCCTACTGATTATTGTGAACCACTCAAGAATTCTTGCGACCAACATTGCAAAGCATATTTCAAATCCAACGCTGCACATGGATCTTGTGGCATTCAGATACATACATGTGTTTGTTATAGTTGTTAAATGTAATTGTTAGCTATAACAATCACAGCTTATTGAATATGAAAACGATGAACTGAGTTATAAAATAAAATGGCTGCATTGTGGAACCCTCTCTTCTTTTTTTGCCAATTTTAGCAGTGGGTGTTCCATTTTCATGTTAACAATGTATATCAATTTTGTTAACAATATTTTCCACGTAAAATGATTTTTACTGCCCATACTTTCTAAATTTGTGAGGATGAATATTAAAACAAGAAATAGTCGATATAATCATTTCTGTAGAAATGAAACAACTGCGAAACACTAATTAAACACTGAACTTTTTATCAACACATTTTTTATTTAAATTCGAATAGATAAAAATAGAAATACAAAATCGAGTTAATCTGACCATTTTTGTTTTTGCCGTTCCATTCTGCAGATGTTTTAAATATAAAATTCAATCAAACTTTTCTTAAATAACAATAAATTAAATATGGATCCGTGAGCATGTTGAGATTTTCTTACGAAAAAGCGCATCGTAACGATGGTGATTTCTCTTCCAAATAACCAGTCAGAAAAAAAGAAAATCCAGATTACTTCCTATATGAGATTAAAACATAAGGAACGGTGTTTATGGAAAATTCCGAAGAATCTAACTGAAAGAATCGTAAAGAAGCATATGCAAGATGTAACATCTCTCTTTTTCTTATATAATTAATAAATTGTTTGAAAATAATTATAAAAAATAATTAAATTTAATTTTAAATAATTTAATAAATATGTGTGATTTTTTAAAAATTTTTAATAGAAGATTTTATTAAAACATAGACTGCATTGTACTTTGACAATATAAAAATACACTGTGAAGTAAAGAAAATTTAAAAATTCAAATTGGGTTCATATAATTTTTTTATTTTATTCTGTTATTGTTAATTAAAATAATAATATTTTAATTTAATTTAAAAATGTACGATTTTGAAGGTCTTTAAAGGATTGGAAAAATTATCTTATTTTAAACTATATTTTTTAATATCCTAAATTATTTTAATGATTCATTAAATTACTAATATATGATCATCAATTAATTTTCTTAATTAGCATTTTATTTCTTATTAGTTAAACTAAGAGTACATAAGTTCAACCACCCATATCAATATATGGTAGTAAGTTTCAGTTTTTTCATTTATCATTTAGTTAAATTAGTTTAAAAAAAAACATGTTACTAATGTATTGTAACACACTCATTTTCTCCTTCATTTATCTGAGGATTTTTCTCTTTATTTTTCCATACATTACTTTACTTCTTACCTTCTAAAATCCTTTCCTAACACCTAAGATCCAAAACTAAGTGAGTTCCTAAAAAAAAAGGCTTCACATTTCTACTTTATTCTTGGTTCTCAACTTTCTTTTGGTAAGTTTAACTTTACCTTCTTCTTCTCATTTTTTTTGAGAAGGCCAAACTTCTCCATTTTCTAACAATTTTCTTTTCTTTTTTCTTATTATTAATGTTGGTTCAAAGGTCTTGTTCCAAAAGCCCAAGTTCCTCAATTTTCTCCTCCTATAACTTCTCATTTTAGCATCTCTTTGAGTAAGGAAAAATCTTGTTATTTTCTAGTTGACGAGACCTAAATCGCACCGGCGGGCAGGCGGATTTAGAAAATGATGACATGGGAAACGAAATGCGAAATGGCTTTTCACCACGAAGGAATATTGACGGATCAAAGTCTGAGAAGGTGTTAGATCGGGACCCGGCAGAATGAGTTGATATCGGTTAAGTTGCCCCCAAGGAGGGCCAGCTTGAACAATGGTCCGGATTGAAGTCGCCACCAATGTTTACAGGTACATTGAAAACCAAAGGTGGATAAGGTGCTGTTTTCGAAGTAGAGAATCTGGGTAAGGAGCCGGTTACGCATGGGAGTGACGTGTCATCCCATCCACCTACCATCTGGTAGTTACCCCACAAATTGCATCCTACATAACCTCTACCGCGTGATGGGTGGTACAAGGATATGTTTTGGGCGGAATGATTGACTTGACAAGGGTAGGCCCCTCGCTCCTACGTACCTCTGAGTCGGGAGGAATCAAAGCCAACGTAGTTCTAGAGGGAGACGTGTAGTGAGTGATAGAGTCAGACTTTTCCTTGGGCGTCCTTCCCTCGAAGCATGGACAGTACTGTGCACACAGGGTGTGGGTTTCAGTGGCTGGACTTTCCCTTAGGCGTCCACCACCTAGGTGAGGTCGGTCTAGGATACAGGATTGAGCTTTTCATTGGGCGCTCAGTCTTCGCGGTTTAAAGGTGAGGTCGGAACTATCCACTAGGTGTCCCTTCTCGGTGTTGGACTACATATTCATGTGCACGCAAGCTGGATTGACTCGGACGTGCGTCTACTGACTCGGGTCAAATGTGGTGTGCGGGGTGCCAAGTCATGGTGGCCAAGACCGACTTGGCCTTGAGTTGGGACGAGCTATGAGCTTGCCACTTGAAATGTTTGTGCTTTGGTTCGATGCTAAGATGGCTTGCCTACCATTCGAAGTGCGGTGGATGTTGGGGTGAAAATGTGATGGATTCTATAATGAAACTAGGACGGCTTGCCAGTCACGTGGAGTGTGGCGGTCTTCCGGATGGAGATGAGAGAGACTTAGTTTGCCATTGAAATGGGTTATGCGCTAGAGACTCTAAGTATTGGGATCTTGCAAACTCAGAGAAGTTTTAGGTTTAGTGAGAGGGGGAGGCCGACTCGCATGGCAAATTACGTATTCGCCATTTGAAGTGTGCTAGGGAGAGTGTCTATGGCTTCATTGGAGCTTCGGTAAAGAAGCTTACCTAGGATCTAGAGAGCTAGTCGCTGCGTGAGCTTGTAGCTAATCTTCCAGAATTTGAGTTGCAATTTTCATAGTAATTTCTTAGCGATTCTACTCCCTTCCCACATTCTTCGATTCTTGGTCCCAAGCTCCTTGAGCTAAGGCTTTTTATAACCTTTGAGAGGGTGGTGAGACCATGTATGATCTCGCCACGTGGGGCTGTTCTAACCCCCTAATCCAGTTCGTTAGCCTTGGTGATCCCCAGGTCAGGTTGATATTCCTGCGCTTGATTGTGGCATGTTCTCTTAGATTCGTGATGCTTCTTGCGGGTAGTGGTTGACATGGCTCTTTCCTTTGCTGTGATTGGCGAGGGCCTTGTTCTGTTAATGGTGGTGGGGTCTCTGGTTTGCTGGTGTGGCTTTATTAATAGCCCTTCTTTTCCTTCGAGAAGATCGTGCGTCTTAAATTGCTCCAATTTTGGTTAGGTTGTTACCTTTTTGCTAAGGTGGCAGATCTTATTTGATTCTACTGAGTTGGTCGACTCTCATCATTGTTGAGGTGGGGTCTCGCATGCTTGGTGTGGCCACTTCAGGTCCCTAGTCGTTTGGGCCCCTTTTCTATGTCTATTTGGTGGGGGGGTTGTGGATGTTGATCCTCTTGGGTTTCATCCGGTCGTGGCCCAGGTCATGTACGTTTTTGTCGGTCCTACCCTACTAACTGTTGTCAAATGTGTTGTATTTTTCTTCTCGGATGTGGCCAAGTCAGCTGACTCCCCTAACGGGTCCCTTTCTTTCCACATTGGGCATGAATCTTCTTTGGGCTTCGGAATCCTGTGGACTGCCTGTTAGGTTGGACAAATTTGGGATCCTATAGTTGTCCCCTCTTTATTTATGATCACCTATAGGAGACGTGGATGTTTTCTGGGGTGATCAGGAATAAAGATCGCTTCTTTTTGACCCTTGTTTGCACGTTGGGTTGACTGGGAATCATGTCGTTAAGGCATTTGCTGATGCCGACTTGTTAAGTAGTGGGGCCACCTAAGTGGTTGGTCGATGGTCTGTTGGGGAGTGGAGCCAACACAATGGTGAGTCAAACCGGTTTAATGGGTGGTCGATTCGGGGATATGACGTGGTTGCCGGGAGGAAGAAAGTTACGTGTGGGAGCGACAAACCTATACATCAAGTGACGTGGTCACTAGGGAGTCGTGCTTGGAGGCAACGCACCTTCTTGTCAAATAACGTGGCCACTGAAGGGTCAAGAGTTGCACGTGGAGCGTTGCTCTTTTAGGCGTTATGACCATTGGGGGGCCAAAAGGTTGCGCGTTTTGGAGTTGGAATAGTAAGGGTTGCGTCGTTACGTTTAGTTTTGTCGTTTCTCCTTAAATGCACTCTTCGATTTCAGTAGTATGAATTCAATATTCTTACTTTTTCGCGCTCACATTTAATTCCTTGGCTTTCAAGACACGCCTCTTCACGCCACTTTGCCACTTTTCCTTTTTGTGAAAATGCCTCCTTCCTTAGCCTTCTAATGCTTTAGGGCATGCTTCTTCTTAACCCCTGATTCTGAGAGCATGTACCTTAGAGTGCAGCGACCATTTCCCTTGAGAGGCCTTATTCCTGGGTCTATGTGATAAGTGAGTGACGTGCGTGTAATGTCGAGCAGGCGGCCTACTTTTTAAGGCCTTCCTTGCTTCAGCATTTGAGATAGGTGCACGAAGAACCTTTCCAGGTTCTAGCATCATCATTCCTACAACCAATGAGGTCCATATTCTATGGCCTCTTCAAATATAGTTGCTCTTATGCAATAGGAGTCCCCCTGCAACCATGACAAGCATCCTTTCAATGATGTTCTTCCTTTTATCCTCCTTTAGGGTCCCACTCTCAATGAGTTCTTCTTTCTCGGTCTTGAATTTATCACTTCGGACCTTCTCTAGAGGATGCGCTTGGGTCCCGACTTCAGTTTCGGGGTTGCCTTGGGTCTTCTGGGTTCTTGTGTGACCAGGAAGTACCCCACTGAGTTACTTGCGATAGTGTTCATTGTCACCTTTCCTGGGGGGTCAAGACCGGAGTGTATGAAGTAGTTATAGGTGTTGGCCTGGGCACCCTAAGATTTGCAAAGGCTTCAATGGATGGCAACTCCCAAAGTCGGCTTCAGCAACTAAATTGTGAAATGAGATGTGGTGGATGGGAAATGCTTTTGTTGTCATTTTCTATTTTTCCTTTTTATTTATTTTTGCTTTTTGTGATGTAAAGGTCCTCTTGATGTAACTTCTGTTATGTTCAATAAACAAATCGTGTTTGCTTATCTACTATGTTGCTTTTTGCTTATTTGTTTTTCTCTTTTTCTTTCACAGTCGTGGAGCTAGAATCCACTATTACAACTAAATACCAAATCCGGGACCAGGGAACCCTAAGGTGATAGACTTGACCTTAAGATTCTGGGCTGATATACAATGGCAATCTAAAGTTGACACACTTGAACCTTTGGATGAACTCAAGTAACATGGGATCTTATAATTCTAAGGCCACCCTTGAACGACTCATCACTTTATTTGGGACCCTAAGCTTGGATGGACCTTGTGTTTTGGAATCTTAAACTTATTCATTTTGCTAATTTAGGAATTCTGCTTTTTTACGAAACTGACAACTTTATGTGTTTTGGAACTCCAATCATGAAGTAAGGTGAAGAAGTGAAGGTTGAGCGTAACCAATTTGAACCTTTATTTCTCTTATTGCTTTATAGAAACAGTTATCTCATATTTACAACGAGGAGGTTGTCTTCAACTCGAAGTCGGCTTGAATTCACTACCCTAAGGTAGGCTTCGACATGGAGTCAGAAAAGGTGATTCTCACAACACTGGGTTGGCTTCGACATGGAGTTGGAAAAGGTGATTCTCGCAACACCATGTTGGGTTTGACACGGAGTTGGAAATGGTGATTCTCACAACACCGAGTTGGCTTTGACACGGAGTCGGAAAAGGTGATTCTCACAACATCGGGTTGGCCTCGACACGGAGTCGGAAATGGGGATTCTCACAAGACCGGGGTGGCTTCGACATGGAGTCAGAAATGGTTCACTATGCTGGGTAGGCTTCGACACGGGGGCGGAAATGGTTCACTACGTTGGGTAGGCTTCGACACGGGGTCAAAAATGGTGCACTACGCTGGGTTGGCTTCAACACGGAGTCAGAAATGGTGATTCTCACAACACTGGGTTGGCTTCGACACAAGTCGAAAAAGATTCACTACGTTGGGTAGGTGATGAGTCACAATTTAGACATCTTTTAAACACCTAAGAAGGAGGTTTGCAAGACTATTCTGTGCTTAAGAATGGATTGTTAGCTAAGATTCATTTCATAGGCCTAAATATAGAGAAAATACGAATTTGTGTTAATTCAGATTTCTTAGCTAATAAAAAGTATCACTCCTTCTTCTGCAGGACAAACCGAGTTGACCAGGGTCAACAAAGGAGTCTCAACCGAGATGAAGTCGTCTCGGCTAGACCGATTCCGTCTTGGTCAAGCCAGAGTCGTCTCAACAGTTCATACTTTGCGGCCTAGTAAGCCCAACAAAGAGGGGCCCAATTGTATTGACCACATCAGCTATCCAGCTCGGAGGCCACCTCAGCGTCAGCTCAGCTACCATGTCACTCCTAGGAAATCTGCCATGTCACATTAGAAGATCTGCACAGGGGTAGAATAGGACATTCACAGTGTAATTCTGTTAGGATTCGTTAGGATATTTTGTTAGCATCTAGCTGCTCAGCTCGTGTATATATAGGAGGAGCTGTGCACTTTTTCGGGGTCTTTGAATTCACTCTTAACACACTTCATTTACTCCATTTCCTCGCTCTCATCCTTCCATTCCTGGTGGTGCACGGTGCTGCTAATGGAGGTGAACCACCACCATCAACCATGGCGATCGTCGTGGAAGATGGATTCACCTGAATTCAGGACCACTGTATTTGTATTCCATTTTTGTTAATCAATTTCATTCTGCAACTCTTATCTCCATTCTCTTCCTCTACTTTAATTCATGATTTGATCCGCGATTGCAATTAAATTGTGAACAATGTTAAGCTAAGCCGATTGGAACTGGTTTAACTAATTTAGTAGGTAATCAATTGGCAATTGTTAATTGAGAACCTAAAATCAGCTCTGAACTTAATCCCTGCCAACTGATGAGGTAGCGATTGCATAAATCCTCGGTATGGAAATGGACGAACCTTTGGCAATTGCCATAAGACTTCCCAAGGCTGATATGGATTGAGAACTGGAGTGTGGAACCTGGACTGACTTGGATTAATGGGACTGAATATGAGCACAGTTAAATAATAATAATAATAGATAACTAGTAACAGTAGTATGTGTTTACTGCATTCGTAGTCTTAGTCTATTTTCTGCATTACTTGCATTCCCAACCCCCCTGTTTACTGCTTTTTAGTCTGAGACAGAGATAGTCCATCTCTGTAGCGTCTATCTACACTCAGCCGAGACCAAGCCGGATTATCTCTACCGGGATCATCTCGGCTCAGTCTCTGCCGAGAGCTACTCGGCCAGTGCCGAGGGGAGTCAGTACTTTACATCTCAGATTCTACGTCACTTCACTTAACACCAATTCACAACTGAACACACTATGTCCTTGAGAAGAATGACCTAGGGTTAGCTATACTATAGTTAGCTTTAGTTATTTGATAAGCGTTCAAAACGACTAGAAAAACACGCATCATCAAATTGGCGTCGTTGCCAGGGACACAAGTTCTTTTGTGTCTTTGTGAGCCAAGTTAAGTAAGGTCGAATCCCGAGTCTGTAAAGTGTGTCTATCAAGTTAGTCTTGAGTCTTTTGAACTTGTCTATGTCTGTCTGTTTTGTTTATGGATCCTAAATAAAGAGCATGTTGACTATCATTTGTTTCTCTGCGTGAATTCACCGCTAAAAAAAAAAGAGAAAGAAATCAAACATTTATTTCTGTAGCTACGTAGAATTGGCATTCTGTTTTGTATTCACTACTGCATCTTTCATTCTGCATTGCATTCTTGCATTCAGCTAGTTTTTCTGTTTGCATTCTTGCTAGTTTAATTGCATTCTTTCTGTATGCCATTCTGTAGTTCCATTAGTTAGTTAACTGATAGCTGTAGTTTCCAATTATGTATTTACTATTTCAAGTACTATTTCTAATTCTGATTTTTCTACATAATATGTACAATGCATGACTAGGAGTAGTACTGACCCATTGTATGTTTTTGACCCAGAAATAGAATTAACCTTACGTAGATTACGCAAAATTAGGAACACTGCAGTAAATACTAGTATCAATATAGATTCTGTAGCTGACTCTAACCAGTTTTACACTAACAATTTTGTTTCTAGTTCCGACGTTTTTGCAGAATCAGGACGAATGGAGAATAACGATAGGACGCTGAAGGAATTAGCCACTCCAGACGTGGTGTATCAACCTTGGTGCATCCAATACCCACAGCTGGAGCCAGCTCAAACATATGAGTTAAAATCTGGTCTTATACACCTGTTGCCTAAGTTTCATGGTCTTGCAGGAGAAGACCCCCACAAGCATTTAAAAGAATTCCATATGGTTTGCTCCACAATGAGGCCGCAAGGGATATCGGAAGACTACATCAAAATGAAGGCATTTCCATTCTCCTTGGATGGAGCAGCGAAGGATTGGCTGTATCTTCAGCCAGTACTTTTCAATACCTAGGGAGACATGAAGCGCACCTTCCTGGAGAAGTTCTTTTCGGCATCCCGCCCTGCGTCCATTAGGAAGGAAATATGTGGGATCAGGGAGCATGCAGCAGAAACACTGCACGAGTACTGAGAGAGGTTTAACAAACTCTGTGCCACCTGTCCACATCATCAGATCAGCGAATAGTTGCTGATCCAGTATTTCTATGAAGGATTATCGCTGATGGACAGAAGTATGATAGACGCAGCCAGTGGCGGAGCTCTGATGGACAAAACACCAGCAGCAGCACGACATATGATTTCCAATATGGAAAGCAATACACAACAGTTTGGGATCAGAGGGCCAAATCAACCACGAACTATGAATGAAATCGGTGCAGCTTCCAATCAGAGGGTGCAGCCTACTGTTGGGCAACACCAACCAGCCATGGCAACAAAGGTATGTGGCATATGTACTTCCGTGGGGCACCCCACTGATATGTGCCCCACTCTCCAAGAAATCGAGTCGGACCAGCCAGAAAAATGTTGGAGCCATAGGTGGATTTCAATACGGGAAGCAGCCGTATCAGAATCGACCATTTGATAACCAGCAACAGGGAAGACAGCCATTTCGGCCAGGACCGAATCAAGGACCATATGCAACCCAACAATTCGGATCCACGCCGAACACCTATCAGAGGCAGGCAGGTTATCAACAGCCGACTCTGCAATACCAAGTACCACCTTTCCAGCAACAACAACAATAGTAGAGAATGCCTACTCTAGGCAACTCTCCATCTCTAGAGGACTTAATGAAGCAACTTGCGACCAACAATCTGGAGTTCCAGCAGTCTGTGAGCTCTAGTAACATGCAGTTTCAGCAAAACATGACCGCCACCATTCAAGACCTCAAAACGCAGATTGGACAGCTAGCTAACACTGTAAGCCAATTACAGTCGGCAGGATCTAGCAACCTTCCCTCTCAAACCATTCCAAATTCGAGAGGTAACGCCAGTGTAGTCACTCTTCGAAATGGAAAAGAACTACCTCAACCTACATTGGAGCAGGTGCCAAGATCAGTAGAAGCCGACTCTGAGCAAAATGTCGACTTACAGTCTCGGCCAGAGACAGCTGTCGCCCTGCCATTTCCACCTCAGACCACTTCGGTAAGGAAATCAGAGTCAGACGAAGAGCTGCTGAAGATGTTCCGTAAGGTGGAAATCAACATTCCACTCCTCGATGCCATCAAGCAAATTCCCAAGTACGCAAAGTTCCTCAAGGAACTCTGTGTGCACAAGCGGAAGAAGATAAAAGGGAGTATGGAGGTTGGAGGTGTGGTGTCAGCACTAACCAGAAACGAAACTTCCACCACAGGAGCAAAAACATTGCCAAAGAAATGCAGAGATCCTAGAATCTTTTCTGTCCCATGTACCATTGGTGAATGTACTTTTACCGATGCTATGCTGGATTTGGGAGCTTCAATCAATGTCATGCCAGCATCAATCTACAGGTCCCTGAATTTCAGTGATTTAGAACCCACAGGGATGACCATTCAACTTGCAAACAGGAGTATTGTCCAACCCTTGGGAGTTCTTGAGGATGTTCTCGTCCAAGTCAATGAGCTAATTTTTCCAGCTGACTTTTATGTGCTTGACATGGAGGATGAGACACCCGGAAAAGAATCAACCATAATTCTGGGAAGACCATTCCTGATGACAGCACGAACAAAGATTGATGTGCATGCTGGGACTCTCTCAATGGAATTCGGTGACACTCTGGTACAATTCAACATCTTTGAAGCCATGAGGCACCCCACCGAAGACCATTCCCTCTTTGGCGTTGACCTTATTGAAGAGCTGGTTGAAGAATACCTTCAACTAGACATCTACGGTGGGAGCATGAAAGACTTTGCTGAAGTTACTGATATTATCAGTTGCTCAGGGACCATAACAGAAGAAGCCGACAATGAAGAAGTACATACTCTCTCCAGCTCCGAGGACGAATACGATGATATTGCTGACTCGGATTTCAAAGCTGAATTATTCAAAACGATGAACCAAGCATGCAATCAGGGAGACCTAGAGTGCTCGAAAATTGAAAGAGCTGAAGTTGCCGAAACTAAGCAACCCTCATCTGCACAACTGGCAACAGTCTTTTCAGCCGAACCCGAGTCGGCCAAAGAAGGCCGAGTCAATGAAGAAGTCAAAGTCAACTCGGCCAAAGAAATCAAAGCCGACAAGCTTGCCGAGACCATCTCGGCCACAGAAGACCTAACTCATACTGTAGCAAAAATAAAGAGTCCATCCGGATCCGACTCAGAAGGAACGCTTAAAGCCAATGCCGACTCCATTCCGATAATAACCAAATCCATGAAGTCGAGCCGGCCGAAGTAGACGAAGGCCGAAATCATGTAAGCACACCTGGTGCCTAATCAAGATCAAGTCGACCAGTTGGATCCAACTTCAGAAACTAAAAAATCTCCATTACCGCTACCACCCATTGAATTAAAAATATTGCCGAGTCACCTGAATATGCCTACCTGGACAAGGAACAACAACTCCCGATTATCATTGCTAGCAATCTCCGTCAAGAGCATGAAGACTAGTTGCTGGAGGTCCTAAGGCAACATAAGAAGGCAATAGGGTGGAAGCTGGCGGACCTTCCTGGCATAAACCCCTCCATCTTCATGCACATAATCTTGTTGGAGGAGGAAATCAAGCCCATAAGGCAGCAGCAAAGAAGATTGAATCCAACACTCCTAGACGTGGTCAAAAAGGAAGTTACCAAACTCCTTGCTACAGGGATCATCTACCTCATCTCAGATAGCCAATGGGTGAGCCCTGTGCAAGTGGTACCAAAGAAGTCTGGGATGACTATCATGAAAAACCAGCAAGATGAGCTGGTCCCAACAAGGATTCAGAATAGTTGGCGAGTTTGCATAGACTACAGAAGATTGAATCAAGCAACTCGCAAGGACCACTTTCCTCTGCCTTTCATTGACCAAATGCTTGAGAAGTTAGCAGGGAAATCCCATTACTGCTTTCTGGATGGATTCTCAGGCTACATGCAAATTCATATAGCCCTTGAAGATCAACATAAGACAACCTTCACCTGCCCATTTGGCACCTTTGCGTATACACGCATGCCATTTGGCCTTTGCAATGCCCCGAGCACATTTCAACGTTGCATGCTAAGCATCTTCTCGGACTTGTTGCAGGACTTCATGGAGGTATTCATGGATGACTTTACGATATATGCTGATTCATTTGGAGCATGCCTGAATAATCTACCAAGAGTGTTGAAGAGATGCATTGACACAAATCTCGTGCTCAATTTTGAAAAATGTCACTTCATGGTGACTGAAGGAATAGTGTTGGGACACCTGGTCTCCAATAGAGGCATCGAGGTAGACAAAGCAAAGATAGACATCATTACTTCCCTTCCAAACCCCGCTTCTATGCGGGAGGTTCGCTCATTCCTAGGACACGTAGGCTTTTACAGAAGATTCATAAAAAATTTTAGTAAACTTGCCCTGCCTCTGTCCAAGCTGCTACAGAAGGATGTGGAATTCAACTTTGACCGGCCCTGTATGGAAGCATTTCAGGAGCTGAAGAGAAGACTCACATCCACCCCTATTCTGCAAGCACCAGACTGGGACCTCCCCTTTGAATTAATGTGTGATGCATCCAACTCGGCATTAGGAGCCGTTCTCGGCCAAAGAGTTCGAGCCGGCCAACCGGTGCACGTGGTGGCCTATGCATCCAGAACTATGGATCCGACCCAGCAAAACTACACAACAACTGAGAAGGAGCTCTTGGCAATAGTTTTTGCCGTGGACAAATTTCGTTCTTACCTTCTCGATTCCAAGATAATTGTGTTCTCTGACCATGCTGCCTTGAGGTACTTGCTGAAGAAGCCTGATGCTAAGCCAAGACTGATTAGGTGGATGCTTCTTCTTCAAGAATTCAACCTGGAAATCAAAGATAAGAAGGGTGTTGAGAATTCTGTAGCAGATCATCTGAGCAGAATTGAGAAAGAGAGCGAACTGATGCATATCCGAGACGAGTTCCCTGATGAGCACTTGCTACATATGACAACGTCTCCACCATGGTTTGCTGACATTTGTAATTTTGTGGCAGCGTCTCAGTTTCCACCAGAGACATCTCGGGCATACAAAGAAAAAATCTGAAATGATGCCAAATACTACATTTGGGATGATCCCTACCTTTGGAGAATGTGTAGTGACAAGGTCATCCGCAGGTGCATTCCTAAAGCCGAGACCAACTCGGTCCTCTAGTTCTGTCATTCAGCACCTGGAGGCGGCCATTACGAATCCACTCGGACTGCCAGGAAAATACTTGACTGTTGCCTCTACTGGCCTACTATTTTCAGAGACGCGCATGAATTTGTCTCCACCTGCGAGAAATGCCAAAAAGCAGGAGTGGCCATGAACAGAAAGCACGAAATGCCTCAACAATCCATCCAGTTCTGTGAAATTTTTGATGTTTGGGGAATAGATTTCATGGGACCATTCCCAGTCTCCAATGGTTCCTCATACATTCTGTTGGCCGTGGATTATGTATCAAGATGGGTAGAAGCCGTTGCCACCAGAACCAATGATTCAAGAGTGGTTGTGGACTTTCTGAAGTCCAATATTTTCTACAGGTTCGGTGTGCCAAAAGCGCTCATAAGTGACCAAGGTAGTCACTTCTGTAACAGAGCCATGGCTTCCCTTCTTCAGAAATATGGGGTAGCACACAGAATTGCTATTGCCTACAACCCCCAAACAAATGGCCAAGCAGAAGTGTTCAATGATGATGCGTGTTTTTCTAGTCGCTTATCAAATAACTAAAGCTAACTACAGTATAGCCAACCCTAGGTCATTCTTCTCAAGGACACAGTGTGCTCAGTTGCGATTTAGTGTGTAGTAAAAATGCTATCGAATATAAGCAATAAAGTTTGACTGACTTGTCTCGGCACTGGCCAAGTTGCTCTCAACAGAGACTGAACCGAGTCGACCTTGACAGAGACAATCCGGCTTGGTCTCGGCTAAGTGCAGACAGACACTACAGAGATGGACTTCCTCCGTCTCAGACTTAAAGGCAGTAAACGAGGGGGGTTGGAATGCAATTGGAATCAAAACAGAGGTTAACTACAATCAAAACTGAAATTAACTATAATGCAAATGCAATTACGCTACTCCTAATGCCATTTCTATTATTGTGTTCATGTTTAGTTCCAATAATCAAGTTCTTTCTGGTTCAATCACTCCAATTACAGTCCTCATCAGCCTTCCAGTATTCTTATGGCAATCGCCAAATGTCCATCCCTTACCATACCGAGGATTTACACAATCGCCACCTCATCAGTTGGTAGAGATTAAGTTCAAGCTGATTTTAGATTCTCAATTAACAATCGTTAAGTGATTACCTACTGAATTAGCTAAACCAGTTCCGATCGGCTTAGTTTAACATTGTTTTGTTACTAGGTGCAATCGCAACACAGTAATTGAACTTAAGCTTCAGGAATGCAATGGAGATCAGAATTCAGAAAACACTTGTAATATTGAAAGCAAAATACAAACACAGGGCCTAGATTCAATGATTCCATCCTCCACGACAATCGCCATAGGCGACGATGATGATTCACCTCTGCTAGCTAGGATGCTGAGGTTCAAATCCACCAGAGTGTGTTGGTGCTCCAATCGGTCTCCTCTGATAACCTTCGGCTTCTCAGTTCCTAGCCTGCATTTCCTCAATCAAGAGAAACGCCATTAACAGCGTCGTGTACCACCGTGGGTGGAGGAGAAGAAAACGAGAGTGAATTTGGAATTTATGGACGCGGGAAGGTTTGAATGCCAAAAGCCCCTATTCGTTCAAAGTTCTATCTATTTATAAAAGAGTGGACACAGCTAACGATGCTAACAGAATTACATGTACAATTCCTATTCTGCCCTTGCTATGACTTGTGTTGCAAGTTACTCTAGGTAGTGACGTGGAGTTGAGTTGGACCCAAGGTGGCTCTGATTACTGACGTGGAGTTCCACTTGGATCTACCTGACTGGGCTCCCTGCATGGGCCGAGTCTTGGCCTGGGTTTCTGATGGGGGGTTGAGCTTGGCTGAACCTGCAATGAAGAGATAGTTAGCTAAAAACCTTGATTACGCACAGATTGTGTTTTACTCAAGTTTAGGCCATTAATCTGGATCTTAGCTAACAGTCATCTTTTAAGCTCGTGAGTTGTTCAATGGTACCCTTCTTAGGTCCACTTAAGATGTACATTTTATGACTTATCATTCAACAGGGAAATTAAGAAAACATTGCAAAAGATGACCAATCCTAGCAGGAAGGACTGGAGTCGCCTCCTTGAGGATGCTCTCTGGGCACATAGAACTGCATACCGGACACCTTTAGGAATGTCTCCCTATAGGATTGTTTTCGGCAAAGCCTGTCACCTTCCTGTGGAGCTCGAACACAGAGCATACTGGGTTGTTAAGCAGTGCAATCTGGCCTATGACCAAGCTAGAGAGCAGAGAAAATTTCAGCTGCAAGAGCTAGATGAACTTCGCTTGGAAGCATATGAAAATTCTAGGATCTACAAGCAAAAGGTAAAAAATTCCATGACCAAAAGATCCTGAGAAAAGATCTCCGTATTGGCCAAAAAGTGCTGCTCTTCAACTCCAGATTAAAGCTTATAGCAGGTAAGCTTCGCTCCAGATGGGATGGACCTTTTGTTATCACTAATGTGTTTCCCCATGGTGCAGTACAGCTAAAAGATGAACACAGCCACAGCACCTTCCAGGTCAATGGGCACCAGATTAAGCCATTCCATGAAGGTCCAACGCCTATCACTCATGACATGGAGATAATATCATTGATGGAACCAGCATCACCAGATGACCTTGCCTTGCATTGAGGACAATGTAGATTTTAAGTGTGTGTGTGTGTGGGGGGGTTGATAAATATACAGTCATTTCAATTGCTGTGTCTTAATTCTATTCCCATCCTCCTGAACTCTGCTAATTTTAATTTTTGTTTTGTTAAGTTTTAATCACTTTGTTGTTTTCCTTCAATTGCGTTGTTTCATTTTATTTTTAACATCTGTCATGTTTTTCAAAAGCTGCCCAATCCGAGTCCGTGCCGGTTCTGTGCCATCTCGGCCTGACCTGAAACATCTTCGGCCTGGCAGAGTTTCAATTCTATCATTTACTTTCAAGCTTTCCTCATAAACAGAATTTCAAAGTGGATTGTCAAAAATAAATTGTTTTGAAAAGAATCTTGAATTGACTTCTGTAAGTTTGAAAAAGACAGTAGGAGTAACTCTACAACTTTGGCAAGAGATTTCCCTAGCTTGAGGGGAATGAAACTTTTGTGCTCTAGTCAATGATTGACTGTAAAACTGAAAGGAAAACCTTTTGTGACAAGCAAACAACCTGTGTGAGATTTTGAGCCCTTGCAAAATATTGATGGCTTACATCTGGCCATTTCTCTTCATCTTCTAGTGTGATTTTTGCATTCATGATAACTGCATATTCTACATTTTTCCTTAACCCTCTGGATACAACTGTTTTCACATGCAGGAATGACATGATCTAGGCCATGTTTTTAATTAGCTCCGAGCCAAATAAAGCCTACCTGAACAAATGTATCTGTTGCTTTCCCCCATTTGAGCCTAATCTAACCTTTCTTTCTGACAGCTCACTACAAGCCAAGGCCAGAAAAACCAATAATTAACCTCACCCTATGGGAGTAGAGGAGCTTTGGAATTGTTTTGGGAGTAAGTCATGATCAAGTATGGGGGAACTCCAGGAAGCAAAAAGTTCTTCAGCACAACCCGAGGCTCAAAGAGCAATAAAAGAATAAAAGCAAGTGAAAGAAAGAAAAGGAAAAGTGGAGCAACAACTGAAAATTTGAGCTGAAACGAATAAGGAAAAGAAAAGGAAATGAGCAAGTAGCAGCAAGAAAGAGAAATTGGCAGCATCCTGGGTTACCCTCAGGCTAATAAAAGTTATCTCCCTATTGCTCCTCTCTTCCTCATGGGTCCTGAAACCAGTCTTCCCATATTTTATCCTACCTATGATCCAGCCTCGCTACAAGCCAAAAAGAAGCCTTAGTGATCATAACTGTGTGTGTTTTTACAGGTGTAAAAAGAGAGCTTTGTCAAGGTGTGGTAATTGCAGTGCCATAAATGTTGAGTGTAAATACAAGCCCAAGCACGAGAAAAGTGAGGAAGTGATCTATCACTCGTGGTAGCCTTCTTTGGTTTGTAGGTCATAAATACGCCTAGAGCACAGAAGGAGTAATTTTTAGATTGTTAGAGTATCTCAATCTCAGAGTGAACAAGTGCCGACTCTATCTCGTTTGAACTAAGGGAAGCCAAGTGAAAAATTATTTTCTATCTTTAAAAACTCCCCTTGTGATTTTCATTTTATTTTGCCCAGAGTGCAAAAGGGTAAGTGTGGGGGTGTGATGAGTCACAATTTAGACATATTTTAAACACCTAAGAAGGAGGTTTGCAAGACTATTCTGTGCTTAAGAATGGATTGTTAGCTAAGATTCATTTCATAGGCCTACATATAGAGAAAATACGAATCTGTGTTAATTCAGATTTCTTAGCTAATAAAAAGTATCACTCCTTCTTCTGCAAGACAAACCGAGTTGACCAAGGTCAACAGAGGAGTCTCAGCTGAGATGAAGTCGTCCCGGCTAGACCAATTTCGTCTCGGCCAAGCCAGAGTTGTCTCAACAGTTCATACTTTGCAGCCCAGTAAGCCCAACAAAGAGGGGCCCAATTGTATTGACCACATCAACTATCCAACTCGGAGGCCACCTAAGCGTCAGCTCAGCTGCCATGTCATTCCTAGGAAATCTGCCATGTCACGTTAGAAGATCTGCACAGGGGTAGAATAGGACATTCACAATGTAATTCTGTTAGGATATTTTGTTAGCATCTAGCTGCTCAGCTCGTGTATATATAGGAGGAGCTGTGCACTTTTTCTGGGTCTTTGAATTCACTCTTAACACACTTCATTTACTCCATTTCCTCGCTCTCATCCTTCCATTCCTGGTGGTGCACGGTGCTGCATTGTCGTTTCTCTCGATTGAGGAAGTGCAGGTCTGAGACTGGGAA
Source organism: Mucuna pruriens (assembly GCA_025330945.1). Taxonomy (NCBI): domain Eukaryota; kingdom Viridiplantae; phylum Streptophyta; class Magnoliopsida; order Fabales; family Fabaceae; genus Mucuna; species Mucuna pruriens. The sequence goes on from JAENHJ010000244.1 coordinate 96,008, forward strand.
GCCGAAGTCTGCCAGAGGGGATCGATCAGACTACTGACGCACTCTGGTGGAGCTGATCCTCAACGCTCAGCCTAATGGCGATCATCGTAGAAGATGGATTCACCTGAATTCTAGACCATTGTATTTGTATTCCATTTCTGTTAATCAATTTCATTCTACAACTCTTATCTCCATTCTCTTCCTCTACTTTAATTCATGATTTGATCCGCGATTGCAATTAAATTGTAAACAATGTTAAGCTAAGCCGATTGGAACTGGTTTAACTAATTTAGTAGGTAATCAATTGGCGATTGTTAACTGAGAACCTAAAATCAGCTCTGAACTTAATCCCTGCCAACTGATGAGGTAGCGATTGCATAAATCCTCGGTATGGCAATGGACGAACCTTTGGCGATTGCCATAAGACTTCCCAAGGCTGATATGGATTGAGAACTGGAGTGTGGAACCTGGACTGACTTGGATTAATGGGACTAAATATGAGCATAGTTAAATAATAATAATAATAGATAACTAGTAACAGTAGTATGTGTTTACTGCATTCGTAGTCTTCGTCTATTTTCTGCATTACTTGCATTCCCAATCCCCCTTGTTTACTTCTTTTTTAGTCTGGAGGCAGAGATAGTCCATCTCAGAAGGCGTCTATCTACACTCAGCCGAGACCAAGCCGGATTATCTCTACCGGGATCATCTCGGCTCAGTCTCTGCCGAGAGCTACTCGGCCAGTGCCGAGGGGAGTCAGTACTTTACATCTCAGATTCTATGTCACTTCACTTAACACCAATTCACAACTGAACACACTATGTCCTTGAGAAGAATGACCTAGGGTTAGCTATACTATAGTTAGCTTTAGTTATTTGATAAGCGTTCAAAACGACTAGAAAAACACACATCATCAGTAGGCTTCGACATGGAATCGGAAAAGGTTCACTACGTTGGGTAGGCTTTGACACGGGGTTGAAAAACGTTTATTACACTAGGTAGGCTTTGACACAGGGTCGAAAATGGTTCACTATGTTGGGTAGGCTTCGACACGAGGTAAGGTTCACTACGCTGGGTAGGCTTCAACACGAGGTCGGAGATGGAATTGCGATGCATGCATGGAGTGTTTCCCATTCTTGTCGTGTTATGCATGTATGCAAGGGTGTATTTTGTTTATGCAAATGTCTTATGTATGCATGGAATGCTTCTCGCCTTAGTTTCATGCTCGCGTGGGACACCTTGGTCTGAGTACGCTCGCGACCTTTTAACTTGCATGCGCCTTGCGAGGTGACTCGGTGACCAAGGCAGTTCCTTCCTTTAGCCTCGGCCTTGCATGGGTTTCGTTGTGGCATGGTGGCCGGATTCTAGGATAGGCAGTCGCACTCCTCTTCCCAGTCTCGACACAAAGGTGTATTAGTGTTCCTTCTACTTAATAGAATATGTCGTGACAAAAGAAAAATTTATTGATGGAAATGATTCGCGGGTATGGGTCCCTTCTGGGGATCTCATGGAGTAGGATACAGGTCAAGACCAGCTTCCAGCCTAATGCCTTTTGCTGGGAATTGATAACAGTTCCCCTCGCGTCGACAGTGCTAATTCCTCCATCCTGGAGACTCGGGGTCAACCTTTGGGTTCTTTCTCAATTGAACTCTCGAGGATAGAACAATTTGACCGAGTCGGTTAATATTAATGCTCGTACTGAGAAAATATGTTTGACTTCATAAGATTTCTTCACGGTTTGGAGTCTAGTTCCGTCTCGAGTCCTTGTTATTGGGCCAAATTTTTCTGGGTACTAAGTGTCCTTCCTTGAATAGGCGAGACTTCACCTTTTTGTCGAGGGTATTTTGATTTCTTGTTCTTTGCTTTTTATTTCTTTTCGTTTTTCATTTTTCTTTTTCTTTCACTTGTTGTGTTTCCATATTCTTTTTGTTTTGTTTGTTTTGTTCTCTTTGTTTTTTTTTGTTTTTTGTTTTTCTTTCGTTTTCTCTTTTTTGTTTTCTTTTTTTTGTGTTTTTTTTGCCTCAGGGTGTCTGCGCCACAGAGTAGTATTAGGCCCATACTTTTTCTTGTGGAGGATTGGCTCGTTCCAGGCGGGACCAACTGCTAACCTTTTTAATGCTCTCTTGTTCTTTTCAATTGCTCCCTACGGGTGGGTATTTCGTGATATCAGGGCTTATTGTCTGTTGACTTAGATGTGTGTCTATTGACTCGGGGTCAGATGAGGTGTGCGGGGTGCCAGGTCATGGTGGTAGAGACCGACTCGACCTTGAGTTGGGGCAAGCTATGAGCTTGCCGCTTGAAATGTTTGTGCTTTGGTTCGGTGCTAAGATAGCTCGCCTACCATCCAAAGTACGATGGACGTTGGGGAGAAAATGTGATGGATTCTGTAATGAAACTAGGACGACTTGCTGGCCACCTAGAGTGTGGCAGTCTTCTGGATGGAGATGAGAGAGACTTGGTTTGCCATTGAAATGGGTTAAGCGCTAGAGACTCTGAGTATTGGGATCTTGCAAACTCAGGGAAGTTTTAGGTTTAGTGAGAGGCGGAGGCCGACTCACGTGGCGAGTTACGTATTCACCATTTGAAGTGTGCCTAGGGAGAGTGTCTATGGCTTGACTAGAGCTTTGGCCAAGAAGCTTACCTGGGATCCAAAGAACTAGTCGATGCTCAAGCTTATAGCTGATCTTCTAGAATTTGAGTCGCAGTTTTCGCAGCAATTTCTCAGTGATTATGCTCCCTTCCCTTATTCTTCGATTCTTGGCCATGAGCTCCTCGAGTTGAGGCTTTTTATAGCCTTTAAGAGAGTGATGCGAGCACATATGATCTCCCACGTGGGGATGCTCCAACCCCCTAATCCAATTTATTAGCCTTGGTGATCCCCAGGTTGATATTCCTATGCTTAATCGTGGCACGTTCTCTTCGATTCGCGACGCTTCTTGTGGGTAGTGGCTGACATGGCTCTTTCCTTTACCGTGATTTGCGAGGGCCTTGTTCTGTTAATGGTGGTGGGGCCTCTGGTTTGCTAGCGTGGCTTTATTGATAGCCCTTCTTTTCTTTCCAGAAGATCGTGCTACTCAGATTGCTCTGACTTTGGTTAGGTTGTTACCTTTGTGCTGAGGTACCAGATCATATTTGATTATGCTGAACTGGTCGACTCTCGTCACTGTTGAGGTGGGGTCTCGCGTGCTTGGCGTGGCCACCTCAGGTCCCTGGTCGTTTGGGCCCCTTTTCTAACGTCTACCGGTGGGGTGTTGTGGACGCTGATCCTCTTGGGCTTCGTTCGAGTCGTGGGCCGAGTCGTGTATGTTTTTGCCGGTCCTACCCTGCTGACTGTTGTCATGCATGTTGTGTTTTTCTTCTCAGATGTGGCTGAGTCAGCTGACTCCCCTAACATGCCCCTTTCTGGTCCCCTTGGGCATGAATCTTCTTTGGGCTTCGGTATCCTGTGGATTGCCTGTTGGGTCGGATGGATTTGGGGTCCTACAGTAGTATTTTGATAGAGTAAAAACATTTGTTTGGTTTGTTAGTGTTGTAGGTCATGAAAATGACCTACCTTTGGTATTTGTTGTAAATTTTTTAATAGATTTTCTTATTGTTATTATTTGCTATTGGTGGTTTAATTCATGGAAAGTTTATGTTAATGTGTGGTGGATGTATTGTTGAAAATATATTCTATTTTCTGTTTTTTAAATTTTTATTTTATTAAAAATATTTCTTTTAGTTTATGAAAGTATTTTATGAAAAAATTGATGGTATGGCCTATTATGATGGCATTTATGTATCATAAAATATTTGGAGAAAATCTACTTGATTGAGAGGCTTTTATGTCATGGAAAAATTTGAGATTAGTGTCAAAAATCAATTTTGTGAATTAATATTAATTAAATGACAATAAATGCATAAAAGCTCTAAAATATCCAATAAAAATTAAGAGTAAAAATTTTATGAATTATTGGTTGAAGAAAAAGGAAACATTCATGAAGGTTTAAGACAAGTTAGCTATTAGAAAAATTGGAATAAATGAAATTAATGAGATAAAAATTGAAATGGTGAAAAATTAACCTTATTATACCTCATTAGCACCTAATAAAAGTCATTTTTTAATTAAACAATTTTTTATAACTTAAAAGTGAATTTTATAAAATTAGTGTACAAATAGTAGGCAAAATGGTGATAGTTTTAGCATAAATATTCAAAATAATTTATCTGAAGGGTAATATTGTAATTTAACGTTTTTATAATTATTAATACATTTATTTTAAGTAAATTATGAATAAAAATAAATATTTAAAATATATTTATTTTTTTATTAATTTGTGACAAAGAACTAACTATTAGTATTGATTTTAATGAGAAAATACTAAAAATGGATAAAATGGATATTTTATTTCAAGATAATTATTTTCATAAGTTAAAAATAATATTTTTAATAAAAAATTTCATAAAAATATGATTTTAATGGATTTTACAAACTTTTATACTTTTAAGATAATTCTAGTCATTTTTCATTAGTATAAAGGTAAATTTACTTCAAATAAGTTTAAAAAATTATAGAAATATTTCTAAGTGTTAAAGTTGATTTTAGAAACTTATATTTAAATTCTTAAAATTTATTAAATTCTTTTGAATTGATTTTAAAATTATAGTTTAATAATTTTATAAAATAATAATTGTAATAAAACTTATAGTTGATCTAACTTTCAACAAAAGTTTAATAGTTGAAAGGTAGTAATTTAGGACGTATTAGTATAAATTAAAATACCCAAAATACTCTAGTGAAATTAATTAAACTCTTCATAATTTTTTTATAATATATGTTATCCATTATTAATAGAAATGTTAAATGATAAGAATAAATTTTATCACAATACGAGTTATTCAGTGAGACCCTACTTGACAGAAGTTATTATTGAGACCTTTGTCTTTGTCTAACAACTGTGTCAGATGAGACCTTTTCAGTATGTTGTTTACGTGACGAAAAACATATAAGTAATTAATAAGTATTATTGTTATTAATTGAATGTATATGTATTTATGAATGATTTGTTGATTGAGATAAGTGATGACGGACCTCATATTGTGTTCTGAGCAACCACGTAAGTTAGGGCTGCTTGATGGAACCCTTAACCTTGTGTTGAAAAGGTAGGTGGGATAGCTATCGATGAACCTTGAGAATAGATAGACGGGTGAACCCCACATTGTAGACCAAGGTCATTGCAAACCTTGTATTGTAGTAACTCACTACCCATATATGTCTATCATGACAAATCACTACATTATTTTTGTAGATCAGATAGTAATGTCCACCAATGATTTTAAGTTAATTAATATTAATCAATAAGTTTATTATATATGGTAATTTTTTTTGTTGATTATATAAAATATGTATAACTTGATTTCTCTTAAATGGTTAGTAATGTTTGTAGGACCCTAAATTCGTCCGGTCCAATAGATAGTTCCACAGGAAGCCACGAGTACAAGGAAGACTCAAGCCCTAAAGGGCCAAGAAGAGGCTTGTTGGGAAGATAAGCCGACTTGACCATATTTGAGAGGAAGTTCATCTCTCAGATATGTGACAGGAAGAGTGACGAGCGTGTAGTGACTTCCCCCTTAGAGTTCATCTCTAGATGAGCAGTCATGATAGCCCAGCCAGAACGTGATCTTTTAGGGGACGTCCACACTCTAGGACTCGTTCTTGTTTGTGGAAGGTGCCTGAAAAACGTCTTGAGCTCTAGTGGCCGAAGGTGAGGTGATTAAAGCCACAAATGGATCCCGTAATTGCCCTAGTATCCTTAGGAATGGTCGCAACCCCCTTAGGAGGATAGGGACCCCTTGCATTGGGTTAGCCAACTCACCAGCCTCAATAGCTGAGTCTTCCCGATCGAATACCTTCGAGGAGCTAAAAGCACGATGCATACATTAGTACATAACATAAAATAAAAGGGAGAGGCATTATGACATGCATTACACGAGCATACATGACTGCGAGAATTTGCAGACACATGGCCACGGAGACTGGCTATGGGGTTCGGGTCACTAGAGCCTGCAAGAACTCGTTTTTGCCCCCCAAGGTCCCTTTGCAAAATAGTTAGTTTCTAGCTCTCACATGTCTGCAGGACTCACCAAGTACAACATGGCATGCATGGCCCTCACTTTCTATTCTTCTGCATACATAACATAACATACATTACATGATTATGTCTCATGAACATGTGTTGGGCTACCAGAAAGGCTAAGCTGTCCGCGTAAATGATGTGCTTCAAATATAAGGCTATGGAAAGCAAAATTGAAGCACTCGGATTGCAAAATCAGGATCTCAAAGGGGAGGTAAGCCAATTGAAGAAACAAATGGCTCAGATGTTTCAGATCCTCTCCCAGACCAATGTCGCCATCACGGTCATGGCTAATTATGGCGCTGCTGGGCATGCCCAAGCTAGCAACACCCCTGGCCCTCCACCCTATGCAGTAAGAGTCCTGTCATTTGGAATGCCATACGATTGGGACACTAAAGATCCTACCAACGAGGAATAGGAACAATTGAAGGCCGAGGCCCAGCATCAGGCCTCGTAGACTACTCGACCCCTCGTGGCTCACAAACAAACACCTCTGACGGAGGACAAGTGGCATCCCTAGAATAACGATTTAGTGCCATGGAAAAAGAAAACCAGTTTGGGTTGGAGGCCGTGGATCTCTGCCTTGTTTCAAATGTCGATCTTCTGGCCGATTTCAAAACCCTGGAATTTGACAAGTACGAAGGAAGTTCCTGCCCTAGGGTTCACTTGGCTATGTACTGCAGAAAGATGGCGGCCTACAAATACGACGACAAGATCCTCGTCCACTGTTTCCAAGATAGCTTAACAGGAGCGTCCCACAACTGGTACGTAAGCTTAGAGCGAGGGCGCGTCAAAACATGGAGGGACTCGGCGGAAGCCTTCCTAAAACAATAAAAATACAACGAGGATATGGCATTAGATTGCTCCCGGCTCCAAAACATGGCCAAGAGAGAGCAGGAAGGCTTCAAGGAATATGTACAGAGATGGTGCGAGTTGGCAGCGCAAGTCCAACCACCAATAACCGAAAGGGAAATGGTCACCATGTTCATTGACACCCCTTCATCCCCTTATTACGACAAAATGGTGGGAAGCGTCGCCTCCAACTTTACGGACCTTGTGATGGTGGGCGAGAGAATAGAATTAGGCATTAGACGCTGGAAGCTCACCCAAGCGAACAGTAACGTGGGCTTCGCTAAGAAGCTCCTGCCAGAGAAAAAGAAAGGCGAAGCCAACGTTGTGCTAATAGAGCTTGTCTTCTCGCAAGGGAAAGGAACCACCCCCTCCTATCCAGTCCAATTCCATGTCGGAGTTGGATCGACGGTTGCCCACTCACCACCGATATTGTACGTTCCTCCTTATCAGCCATGAACCAACACAAGAGTATCCGTCACTCCAGGGGTAGCACAACAAGGCCTATGAAGGATGCCCAACATGCATATTCACGAACACTCAATTCAGCATTGAGGCAGGGCGCCTAGTGGATAGTCCCATCTCGCATTTAAACTGCGAGAGCCGAGCGCCCAATGGAAAGCTCGGTACCTACATCCCAAACCCTGGTGGATGCCTAAGGGAAAGCCCGACCATCCTAAAGCCCTCACCCTACACACATAGCCCAATTCACATCCTAAGGGGTAGACGCCAAACGGAAAGTCTGACTTTGTCCTTCGCCACACGCAGCCCTCCAGAACTACGTTAACTTTGATTCCTCCCAACTAGGAGGTACGTAGGAGCAAGATGCCTGCTCTTGTCAAGTTGATCATCCCACCAAAACTTATCTCTATGTCATCCGCCACTATAGTAGGTGTTACGTAGCACACAATTCATGGGGTAACTACCAGATGGTAGGCGGATGGGATGATATGTCATTCACATGCATAACCGGCTCCTTACCCGGATTCTCTAACTCGAGACCGTGCCTTATCCACCCTCGGTTTCCAGTGTACCAGTAAACACTGGTGGCGACTCCAATTCGAGTTGCTTCGGTTTAAGCCAGCCCTCCTTGGGGTAGCTTAATCGATGCCTACTCATCACACTAGATCCCTGGGGATTCCCGACATCTCCTCTGACCACGTTTCCACCTCCATTTCAATTCCCACGATATCATTCTAAATCCGTCCGCCGACGTGATTTAGGTCGCATCAATGTTAAAATATTTAAAATACCTATCATTAAAATAATAAAATTAACATTGATTAATTTTATATTATTAATATTTATTTATTTTTATTCATTTTAGCGGTTAAATTATAACAAGTATTTTAGTATGGATAATACACACGATAAATATTTGATTTTATATAAATTTATAATAAATAAATACTTTTAAACATATAAATCTTCTTTCTATATAAATCAGAATAATTATATATAACTAAAGCATTTTTAGTTGTTATTCTCCAACGAAATCTAATGCATATCAAAGTTGTGAAATCCAATGCATATCAAAGTTATGAAGCTAGGAAGTTATCTTTTTTGTAATTTTGATTCAATTGTTATCAACCATCGGAGCTTCAGTTAGGGGTGTCAAAGACGGGTTAGATTGAGTTGAGTAATTCAATCCTCCAACCCACATAACCCATCAACCTAAGGGGTCAAAAAATGGGTTGGATTGGATTAACCCGCTAAATTGATGTGTTTTTCTTTTGTAGACTTTTTAGAATGTATAGTTAAATATTATTTTATTAGACAATATTTTATGAAAAATCACAGTTCTCATGTTATTTTGTTGTTGTATTTTACATTTATTTAGCTCATGATGATAAGTTTAAAAAAGATTTGTGTTGTCAATTTAGCAAGATAATATTTTTGTGATTTGAGATATGTTTAGATTATTTATATTTATTTTCTTTATTTGGTAGGTCAACCCAACTCAATCCACAACTCACCACAGGTTGAATTGAATTGGGATTTTCAACCCAATTTGAAAATGGGTCCAATCCAATCCAATCTATTTCTTTTAAGAAGTTTAAGGAGGGTTAGGTTGGGTTAGGTTGATCCCTTTGACATCCCTAACTTCATTCTTGTAATTGGGGAAGGGGGAGTTGTGACAATATATCTCAAAAATTGATTCAAAGATTTGATATGGGAAGAAGGCCTATTAGTGTTTGATGAAGGAAGAGGGATGAACTTTTCATGGGGCAACGCTCAAGAAAAATCCAACCACCAACGTTTTGAGCTATTTTTTTCAACAAAAATATATATTTTAAAATTATCAATAATTAAAAATAAAATTATATCACAATATAATATATTTATAATAAATTTAAAATATAATTTGTAACACCCCAATTTTTATTCTATTTTATTATTGATTATAAATATTATATTTTATTAATTACTATTATAAGTGGTTTATTTGTTTTATAATAAAATAAGTAATATTTTGGGAAAAATTTAAGTTGGATTTTAAATAAGTAATAAAATTGAGACCCTAAGAGGTATAATTTTTATCCATAAAAGAGTATGATTTTTGTTGTATTGTTTGTTGTGAAACCCTTGTGTGTAATTGGTTGTGTGCGTTCAAAATGTAGAAAAATCATAGGTTCTCCTTTAGGTTCGAAACTTTGGACAATATTCCAGGAGAATTCGATAACAAGCTATTGAGCACAGCCATGCAAAACCTATGCACGCCCATGTTAATAGGAGCATGTTTGTGCTGCCCTATCAAGATTGAACAAATGCGATTATGATTGTGATTGTGATTGAATTTACTATTGTATTGTTATTGAATTATTGTTGACTAGTGAATATATGCTATGCATAGATAATATTGTGTGATTGTTGAAAATGCATGAGAACATCGATATATGACATGTAAAAATTCATAACAAATAGAAAAGGAAAATTAAAAGAGTGACCTAGTCTGTGACAGACAAGAATGACCACGAATGACATTTCTCCTACGATTGTCTAAGCTTAGGAGAGGTTAGAAGGGTACTCATGATATTGTATGATGGGTCATGGATGAGGTACTTAGGTCCAAAAGGACAAAAATGATCCTTATTAGCCCAACTTGAGAACATGTGATGTGTTATGGATGAGGTACCTAGTCCTAGAGGGGTGAAAATGGTCCTCATCGGAATAATTTAAAGCAAGAGAAAACAATAAAAATTGAATCGCATCATCATCATCTAACGAAACCAGTGTGAAAGGAAATATAGATGCGAACATGAGTAGTAAGATCATTAGACCTCCTAGAGACTACTTGGTACAAATGTGTTCCAGTGATTTTGACTAATCCTACATGCCAGACCTAACAATACAAACCGAGTAGTACCTCACATGTTGTCACAGGGATATCATACAATGACATAGCTAACTATAGAAAGGTGGATATTAGCAAAGTTGTGCCTAGTCTACTCCATGAATTAGAGTTTGTACTACATAACATACGAAGTAGTACTATGTAGGGCCAGTTGTAGGACCCTGAATCTGTCCGGCCCAATAGACAATTACACAAGAAATCTCGAACCCAAAGAAGGCTCGCGCCCAAGAAGGCTAGGAAGAGACCTGTTAGGAAAGTCAGCCGACTCAGCCATGACAGAAAGGAAGAGCATAGCATACGTGACGGCAGTCAGTAGGCAGGACCATCAAGGACGTATACAACCCGGCCCACAACTCGGATAAAGCCTGAGAGGACCAGTAACCACACTAGCGTAGGGCAGATGTGGAAAAGGGGTCCAAACAACTAAGTGGCCACGTCAAAGCAAGCGAAGCCCTACCTCAACAACGACGAGAGCACCTAGCACAGCAAAATCAAAAAGAATCTGCCAGCTCAGCACAAAGGTAATAACCTCACTAAAATCAGACCAATCTGGGCAACATGATCTTCTGAAAGGAAAAGAGGGGCTATCAATAAAGCCACGCCAGCGAACTAGGGGCCCTACCACCATTAACAGAACAAGATCCTCGCCAATCGTAGTAAGGAAAAGAACTATGTCAGCCACTACCCGCAAAACACGTCACGAATTCAGGAGAACGTGTCACGATAAAGCGCAAGGTCCAATGTGCATCAACATGGGAATCGCCAATGCTAATAAACTGCATCAGGAGGAAGGGATGATTCCACATAGCAAGATCATACGCCAATCGCCAATGCTAACAAATGGCCTCAATGCGAATAGCTCGGGGCCAAGAATTGAAGACAAAAAAGAGGAAGAGGGTGATCCATGGGGGAATTGTTGTGCGAGCTGCGACTCGAAACCTTGAGGGAACCCATCACTAGCATACATCCCGATCAACTCTCTAGATACCAAGTAAACTTCTACTCTTGGCCAAACTTTGCTCCAACCATAAGTAATCTTTCCACCCACTGAAGGGAACAGAGTCAGCCTTGACTGGTTCTCGGCCCTAGCCAAACTTCACTCTAGCTATAAACAACCCTTCCACCTACTCTGGATGGTAGACGTGTAGTTCGCCCTTGAGTGAAGTCGAGTCGGCCTCAGTTTCACCCCCAGATCAAGCCCAACACTCCCGAGTCCACCTGATCCCCATGCCCCATATTACCGTCACACAACACACCCTACGTCAAGCCGAGTCGACACACTCCAGATGGCAAACACATAGTTAGCCACTGAAAAAACCCGAGTCCATCCCCATCAGGCCATTCGGCCCTCTCCAAATTAACTCTGCCTCAAACACCCATGACCTGTCTGCACACTTCAGATGGTGAACACATAGTTCGTCATTGACGAAAACCGAGTCGCCCGTCTCTAAACTCTACACTCTCGTCTAAACTCTACACTCTCTAATTAACCTGACTCCACATCCTGGACCACCGTCGCCTAGTCGACCTTACGTCAAACTGAGTTAGAATACACCAGGTGGCAGATTTGCAATAAGCCTCCATTTGAGGGCCGAGTCAGTCAACCTCCCTAACTTCATATCTATTGTGTCTCACCTGACCCCGAGTCATTGAGTACTCTCTCTAGTCAGCTTATTAGGAGCATTCTCAAACATTCAATCCGGTACCGAATTAGGATGCCTACCGAATAGTCCTAGTTTCGACTTCAAACCACGGGAGCTGAACACCAATCAGAAAGATAAGCTCCCACGACCCTAACCTCGGTGGAAACCCCGAGGAAAGTCCAACCATCCTAAGACCCATACTCTGTCGTTAACCACAACCCCAGGGAAGGACACCTAGTGGAAAGTTTGACTCTATCCTGACTAGCAAGAACTATGTCAACTTTGACTTCTCTTGGATGGGAGATACGTAGGAGTAAGAAGTACACTCTTGTCAAGTTAATCCACCCACTTAGCCCAATTTCTTGCGTCATCTTCTAGCCATGTTTCCCCGCACTGCCTGCCAGGACAGTAAAGGTTATGCAGTATGCCATTCAGAGGGTAGCTACCAGATGGTAGGTGGATGGGGTGACACATCATTCTCAAGCGTAACCGACTCCTTACCTAGCTTCTCTATCCCATGACCATGCCTTATCCGTTTCCGATTTCCAATGTACCATTAAACACTGATGGCGACTCCTTCCCTAGTCGCATTAGCCCAAGCGGATCTTTTCCGAGTCAACCATCCCCAAGTTGGCGTAACCGGTGTCGACCCAGCCTGTCGGGAATCTGCGAACACTGATGAGTCACAAATTATGCATCTTTAATGGACCTAAGAAGGATGTTTACAAGACTACCTTGTGCTTAAGAATGGAGTGTTAGCTGAGATTCATATTATAGACCTAAAAATAGAGAAAATACAAATCTGTACTAATTCGAGGATCTTAGCTAACTCTTCTTTTCTTGCAGGATCAACCGAGATGTTCTAGGGTCCATCATAAGAAGACTCGGCCGAAATGAAGTCGTCTCGGCCAAGACCGACTCCATCTCTACCAAACCAGATCAGGCCAGGCTTCATGGCCCAATAGCCCAAGTAGGTGCAGTTCAATAAGGAGCAGTCCAAAGACACTATCCACGTCAACTGTCCAGTTCAGAACCACCTCAGCTCTAGCTCAACTGCCACGTCACTTCTGGAGTAGCTTGCAGCGCAAGTTACACAAGGGTAGAATAGGCAATTCATGTTGTAATTTTGTTAGGAATCATTAGGAGCAACAGGTCACAGCTCATGTATACATAGGAGGAGCTGTGCACTTTTTAGGAGTCTTTGAATTCATTCTAAACAAACTCTCATTGTATCGATTTCTTCGCTCTTATTTTCCTTCGTTACGGTGGTGTACGGTGCTGCATTGGTGTTTCTCTCAATCGAGGAAATGCAGGCCTAAGACTGGGAAGCCGAAGTTTGTCAGAGGGGACTGAATGGGACTTCCAACACACTCTGGTGAATCTAATCCTGAGCGCTCAAGCTACTGGAGGTGAACCACCACCATCAACCATGGCGATCGTTGTGGAAGATGGATCCACCTGAATTCAGACCAATGTGTTTTTACTCTATTTTCTGTTAATCAATCCCGTTCTACATTTCTTATCTTCGTTTTCTTCCTCTCCTTCAATTCATGATTTAATCCGCGATTGCAATTGAATTGTGAACAATGTTAAGCTAAGCCGATCGGAACTGGTTTAACTAATTCAATAGGTAATCATTTAACGATTGTTACTCGAGAACCTAAAATCAGCGCTGAACTTAATCCCTACCAACTGATGAGGTAGCGATTGCATAATTCCTTGGTATGGCAATGGACGAACCTTTGGCGAATGCCATAAGACTTTCCAAGGCTGATATGGACTGAGAACTGGAGTGGGGAAATTGGACTAGACTTGGACTAATAGAACTGAACATAAACACAGTTATATCATAAAGATAATAATAGTGAAACCAGTAGCGTTAGTATCTGTTCACTGAATTCATAATTTTAGTTTATTTTCTGTTTTACTTGCATTTCAATCTCCCCTGTTTATTGCTTTTCAGTCCGAGACAGGGACAGTCCGTCTCTGTAGCGTCTGTCTGCACCCAGCCAAGACTAAGTCGGATGACCTCTATCGAGATCATCTCGGCTCAGTCCCTACCGAGTCAATACTCTACATCTCAACTTCTATGTCATTTCACTACACATTGAATCGCAATCAAACATACTGTGTCCTTGAGAAGAATGACCTAGGGTTGACTATACTACAGTTAGCTTTAGTTATTTAATGCCCGTTAAGACGACCAAAAACGAGCCTATCAAATTGGCGCCATTGCCAGGGGCATAAGTTCTTTTTTGTTTTCGTGTGCCAAGTTAAGTGAGGTCGAATCCTGAGTCTGTGAAGTGTGTTTGTCAAGTCAGTTTATTGAGTCTTTGAATTTGTCTGTGTCCATCTTCTAGGTTTTGGATCCTAAATAAAAAGCATGTCGAGTGTCGTTAAACCCTAAACCCTAAACCCTAAACCCTAAACCCGCGATAAAACATTTGTTTCTACAATACATAGTATTAGCATTCTGTTTTGCATTCATTTTTGCATCTCACAATTGACTTGCATCTTTTACAGTGCATTCTCGTAAGTTTTATTGGGTAATTGACTGATAGTTGTAGTTTACTGTTTGTAAGTACTGTTCCAAATCTGATTTTTCTGCATAATTTGTACAATGCATGACTAGGAGTACTACTGATCCATTGTATGCTTTTGACCTAGAGATAGAATTAACCTTACGTAGATTATGAAAATTTAGAAATATTGTAGTAAATATTAGTAGTAATTCAGATTCTACCATTAATTCTGACTTGCCTTCTGCTAACGTACTTGTTTCTAGTTCTAACATTTTCGCAGAGTCAGGACAGATGGAGAATAATGACAGAACACTAAAGGAATTGGCCACTCCAGATGTGGTGTATCAACCTTGGTGCATCCAATACCCATAGCCGGGAGCCGCTCAAACATATGAATTAAAGTCTAGTTTTATACATCTGTTGCCTAAATTTCATGGTCTTGCAGGAGAAGACCCCCACAAGCATCTGAAGTAATTCCATGTGGTTTGCTCCATGATGAGGTCGTAGGGGATATCGGAGGACTACATCAAAATAAAGGTGTTCCCATTCTCCCTGGATGGAGCAACGAAGGATTGGCTGTATCTTCAGCCAGTACTTTTCAACACTTGGGGAGATATGAAGCGCACATTCATGGAAAAGTTCTTTCCGGCATCTAGAACCGCATCCATTAGGAAGGAGAAATGTGGGATAAGGCAGCATACAGGAGAGACTTTGCACGAGTACTGGGAAAGGTTCAACAAACTCTGTGCCACCTGTCCACACCATCAGATCAACGAACAGGTGCTGATCTAGTAATTTTATGAAGGACTATCAATGATGGACAGAAGCATGATAGACGCAGCCAGTGGAGGAGCCCTGATGGATAAAATGCCAACAGTAGCAAGGCACCTGTTCTCCAATATGGCAAGTAATACACAACAGTTTGGGATCAGAGGGCCAAGTCAAACTCGGATGGTGAATGAATCGGTGCAGCTTCCAACCAGAGACTGAAGAATCAGCTAATCGAATTGACATTATTGGTGAGACAGCTTGTAGTTGGACAACACCAACCAGCCATGGCAGCGAAGATATGTGGCATATGTACTTTCGTGGAGCACCCCACTGATATGTGCCCCACTCTTCAAGAAACCGAGTCGGACCAACCAGAGAATGTTGGAGCCATAGGTGGATTTTAGTACGGGAAACAACCGTATCAGAACCGGCCAATTGATAGCCAGCAACATAGGAGACAGCCATTTCGGCCAGGACTGAATCAGGGGCCATACGCAGATCCGTAGTTAAAAATGTTGTATTAGCTAGTGTAAACAGATACTTGAATAAGGTTGACAACATAACACTGCTTGTTGAAGGAGCAGCTTCCAAAGATAGGGTGTTGGGATGTGTATCCTGCATTGTGAGATCAGTTGTTATTGTCATCCATGCACCATAAGAGTAGAATCTAAATTCTGTTCAAGAAGTATGGGATCTAGCCACTCAACCAGGTTGGATTTTATCCCCTTTTTTTTTCAACAACATTTCTGATTTCTGTGATGGCAATAGTATCAGTAGTTTTGGCCTTGATCCTACACTTTGAACCTCGCTATGGACAAACTAATATGTTGGTCTACTTGAGAATTTGTTCATTAGTTGGCTCACTTACGGTAATTTTCTGTATGTGGTGAACTTTCATATTGATGTTGCAACACTTGAACTAACTGTATACTACTATGTTCATCATCAATTTTTAAAATTTTCAGGTTGTAAGCATAAAGGCTATTGGAATTGCAATAAAGCTTACGCTTGATGGAATAAGTCAAATAGTGTATCCTCATACTTGGTTTTTTCTTACCATGGCCACATTGTGTCATTACACAATCGAATCATCTTAATAGGGTGAGTGAATGGTGAAACTTATAACTAAAACTATAAATTCTTGTTTACTGATATATTGAAGGGAAATTTGGCTAGTTTGGTATGCATTTGTTGCATGATTTATGATTTCTTATGCATATAAGGTTAGGCACACCAAATTATATTGGTTTTGGGTTTTGATTGTACGGATTTTTCAGGAAATTATATTTTCTTATTCTGTTGTCAATTTTCATATTACTAAGCTTGGATCATTGGTGAAGTTTGGTTAGTCTAGTTGCATGGCTAATCCATAGATATTTTCTTCCGCTTTAGACATGGTTTGATTCAAAGGCATGGTTGATCCGTTCAGTTTGTCTTTGTTAATTTGTTTTGTTGCTGTATATTTGGTCATCAAGTGATGTGGCTAGAAATCTAGCAAAATGTCATTTTTATGTTTGATACATGGGAGTTAAAAATGTCATTTTTATTGGCAGTTTTTAAACGCCACTAAATATTAAATGAAAGAAGAATCAAAATGCATTTTGTGGCGATTTTAAACCCCAAATAAATATTTTTTATTTTCTAGCAAAAAAACTAGGGATTAGATAAAAACCACCGAAAATTGTTTCTGACATATGCAACACTAGTGGCTATTTTAACTCCTAAAAATATCATTTGTAGCAATTCTTAACTCCCAGAAATACCATTTTTTTTAATATTTTATTTTTATGTTATAATTTTGGTTGTTAAATCAGTCGCTAATTCCACCACTATTTAACAAAGCCTTGAATCGATCACTAAATTTCATCGCTAAAAAATCCTTTTCCTATACTGAAACAAATAAATATATGTGTGTTCAAGAAGTTTGTAAAAATTTCCATCACCATACCTGAAGGCTCCCTAGTTGTTAGATCTTCCCAAAGCTTAGATATCCGTCAATATGACCATGTCAGAAAAGCAAGAATCATGCTAATCCCAACAGACTAATAATCCTTGCCATCCACAGCGAGTGAATGTGCCAAGTTAGCCACTACCCACAAGGAGCACCGTGAATCTAGGGAGAATGTGCCACGACTAGGTGCAGAGCACAACGAGTATCAACCTAGGGATTGCTAAGGCTAATGGATTGAATCAATAGGCTGGGGTAGCACCACGTGGCGAGACCATGCGCATCCTCACCCCTCCTGATGGCTATAAAATGCCTTAGGGCAAAGAACTCGAGGCCAAGAATCAAGAAACATAATACACTTAGTGAATTGCTGGGGAATTGCAGTGCGAGCGACCCTGAAGGCATCACAGACGAACTTCCAACTGCGAGCGCAAACACCCGTCACCTCTCTAGATACAAGGTAAGTTTCTTGGCCAAATCCCATTCTTAATCCTAGGAAGCATTCCCCTTCATCCCAGAGTCCATCACACTTCAGATGGTAGGTAGGTCATCTTAGCTTCATCCCAAAGTCTATCGCACTTCAGATGATAGACAAGTCGTCTTAGTATTATCCTTGAGTTCATTACACTTCAGATGGCAGGCAAGCCGTCTTAGTATTAAACCGAGTCATGAACATTCCAAATGGCAAGCACATAGCTAGCCTCGAGTTTAGGATCGAACTGGGCTCGGTCCTTCATCTCGTAGCACATTTCACTCGTGCTGGATCATTGAACACATATCCAAGTTATCCTAGCTCCCTCACAAACACAATCCCCATATTATGCCTCAAATCTACGTGAGTTGAACGCCTAGTGGAAATTTCGAACTTTGTGGTTCCGATGGACGCCTAAGGGAAAGTCCCTCCACACCGAGTCTAGTAGTACATTCTCACTTGAGGGAAGGACACCTAAAGGAAAGTCCAACTCTACACCTGCCTCACCTTAAGAATTATGTGAACTTTGATCTCTCCCGGCTAGGAAGGGTACGTAGGAGCAAGAGACACTCTCTCTTCAAGTTTTGCATCCCCAACACTCTCACTCCATCATATACTACAGGTCATTCCAAGCCAAGTAAAAAGGAAAATAATAAAGGTTGTGCTAGCTCATGCAAGTCATAGGGTAACTACCAGATGGTAGGCGGATGGGCGTACAACTACGTAAGGTATCACCTACCAGTACCCTTAATGATGTCGGCACTAGGAAGAAGAGGAAGTTTTCCCAACTCCCTAGCAAATTCATCCTCCCATTCCTCCAGGTCCTTCAGACGGACGGTCACCGAAACAGCAGGTTGACGCGTCCAAGACAGTGGGAAGAACGGTCGGCCAGCACGGTCGACCAGCAGGTTAGGACCTGAATCGCTGGGAGCCACTATGAAGAAGTGGGTCTTGAATGATTTATAGCTCTCTGGGAAAGGCTTGAACAATTTGCGCTTGGGACGGCTACTAAGAGACGTCCATCCTACCTTGTCGGTCTTTTTTATAGTAAAAAACCAGAAGAAGATGCCCAACGTCGGAGCCTTGCCAAGGTCCTCGCAAAGGAGCTCAAAAGCTTTCACGAATGCCCAACTATTAGGATAGAGTTGGGTAGGGGCTACATTAAGAAGTTGGAGTATGGCCCGTTCAAAATGCGTGAAGGGTAACTTTACACCCAACTTGGAATGAAGGGTGTCATACAGATAAAAGCAAGGCTTACCCTCAGTCGGCAAGTCGGTGCTGACTGACTCTCCATGACAACAAGGGGAGACAGAGACAAACCAAGGGCCTCGTTGGCATATGGCCTTTGCCATACCCAGGAGAGTACTCGAACGGGTTAATACCGAAGATATCTTCCTCACCTCAGGGTCCACCCAGGCTTGGGGATCTTCGTTCATAGAATCTTGGGTATCGTTGCGATACCATACTTCAAAGGGATAAGAGTCATACGAGTCAAAACTCGAACCCGACGGTTCACCCCTTGGGGATTCGAACCTAACGTTAGGAGTAGCCTCAACAGGAGACTGGTCTCCTTGAGTGGAGGGGCCAGGTGCATCCTCGAAGAGGTTCCCTGCGGATAAAAGAAGCAAGGGTCAGTAGCAAACCCTAGCTGAAAATTAATGCAGAACCTTGGAAAACTCAGAACAAACGTCAAGGCACACTAGAATGCTAAAATAAGAAAAGAAACAACCTACTGGAGAGGTTACCTGCTTTGGCCATGGCTTCGGGGGATTGCACACGAACGAATTGTGCACGAACGAAGTAGAGGCCGAGGAAACCCAGGAGTATACGAAAGGAGCGAAAGAGAAAATGAAGAGAATATTTTTGGAGCAACCTTAGGGATAGTCATCAGGAGCGAGAGATAATGTTGCTTTTGGGAAAAGCGCGCCCAAATGATTGCAGTAGTAAATGAAGGGGCATGCAGGGTCCCGAGGAGGAATTAAATGAGTGTCAATCAAACGTCACCCCAGAAGAGTGAGGAAAGGAAGCCAACCGAGTACCGCGTAAGTAAGTATTGTAAGCATGAGTCTTGACTGAGCTTACAAGGGGCTATGTTACGATCGTGTAGTACCCGGTCGGCTAGACGGACGGACGAACGAGATACCTCTGCTTGACAAGACAGCTAACGTCATTCCATATTAATTGTTCCTTGTTACAGAAACTTTCTTAGTGATTGATTAGGACCTTACGACATGTGACAAGACGGAAGTGGTTTAGACTAAGGTATAAAAGGAGAAAATTGTAATGAAAAAGGATCCTTCTTTTGAAACAAGAACAGTAAGGAAATCAGATTTAACACTGATTATTCTTTTAAAGGGTATGATTGCAAATCTGAATGCCAGTATTTTCACGGACCCTCAACAACGTGGGAATGTGATTCGATAGGGGAATGCATTTGCCATTACAAATGTTGAACCGTTGTCTATGACAGCCACAGTCCTCACATTTTCAATGTGTGGAATGTTCTATAAATACAATGAATAAAACAACAAAATAAAGTGGTTGCATTATTTCAGAAATTTCCACGAACTTGCTAGAATTTATATAGTTTTAATTATCAATAGTTAATTTGAAGGTCAACCACATTTGAGCATATATACTAAATGATAAGTAAAAGGAACAAATATAATTCCACACTTATTTATTTCTAATAACAATCAACATTCACCTTCTTGCTGACCATTATTTTTATGTCGATCGCCATAAACTAAACTCAACATCAATTACAATGATGAATGCGAAAATTAATTAGAGAATATCAGGGCAGACCTGGATAATAGGTTAGAAGGGTGACCGCTTGATAAGCGGTTTTTTTAGTCGTCTTACACGCATCAAATAAAACTAAAGCTAACTATAGTATAGCTAACCTAGGTCGATTCTCTCAAGGACACAGTGTGTTCAGATTGTGCTAAGTGTAAAAGTCAGAGTTAATGCAGAAAAACATTTAGTATAGAATCCTGACTCGATCTTGGATAGACGCGATGAGGTCGGACTAACTCGGTCTCAAACTCTAAAAAAGCAAGAATAGGCTTTGAGGTTTAAGTGCAAAAAATAAACTAATTGCAAAAAGTAAACTAAGCTATACTAAACTAATGTATGCTAACTACTGTATCAATTCGAGAATCAAAACACAACAATTTACTATTCTTACTTAGAATTATATTCCGAATCAACCTTAGATTCTTACGACGATCGCCGAACGTTTGTCCATTGCCATACCGAGGATTTACACAATCGCTACCTCATCAGTTGGCAGGGAGTATGCACTTGGTTGATTTTAGGTTCTCTACCTAATCAGATTATTAAACCAGTTCCGATCGGCTCTAGTCTAACGTGGTCTACCCTAACAATGTGTCACGGCAAAGTTACAAGCAGATTAAAGTGCAGGAAATATAATTAAGAAACAGAATTGCAAACCAGTTATGTGATTGAAAACCAAATTGAATACAAGGTGAGAAATTCAGAGTTTCTAGATAATCCGCCTTCCACGACGATCGCCAATGGGAGGACGGCAGTGGTGCACCAGTGATGCCCAAACGTTGAGGTTTCCGTCCAACAGAGTGCGTCGGCTATACCGAGCGATCACCTCTGAAAGCTTCCAGCTTCCCAAATCCTGGTCCTGTACCTCCTCGATCGAGAGAGACACCGTACTAAAGTTTCGTGTACCACCGTACTAGCTTTGAGTGTCTACAATTGCTGATGGTGCTAGCTCTAGATTCTGCTGAAAATTCCACACTTGAAGACGTGGCCTGATGTGCTTATTTATACAAAAGCTGGATAAATCTAAATCTAATCCTAATAACAGAAATTCAAATCCTAAAAATTCTAATTCGAATTACATATTACAATCTCTTAAATCTTAGGAGTTTCCCAATTTCCTAATTTCTAGCAGAATCATATCTGTATTCCTAGTTACCCGAATTACAGATTTACAAATCATTTATGTATTACAGATTTCTTTATCTTAGCAAATCATATCTGCATCTTAGCAAATCATATCTATATTTTAGCAAATCATATCTGCATTATTGCTGGAGTGATTTTAGGCAAGATTTTTGCCATTGATGTCGGCTTGACCGGGAGCGCTAGATTGGGCCGAGATGACTTGGGCCAAGATGGCTTGTTGGGCCTGCAAAACAAGTCTTAGCTTTTTTTTTAGTTAAAAACTTCATTTTAGCACGTATTTGCATTTCTCCTATTTTTAGGCCCATAATCCAAATCTCGATTAAGACAACACTTTTAATCATTAAACATTCTTAACAACACCCATCTTAAGCCCTTGTGAGGTGTATAAAATACGACTCATCACCGCTCTGGCCAAATCGTGAAGAGGGACCCTAAAATATTGCAGTTAGTTCAAAAAGATATATATGTTCACTAAAAAAAAAAAAGGTTATTTGTGGGGTTAAAAATTACACTTTCTAGCCGTTAAAATCCACCATAAATAATATTTTTAAGAGTTAAAATAATCACATGTGTTGCATAATCAAAGGTTATCTAACTCCTGAATTTTTTTGCTAAAAAAATAAAAAATATTTATTGGAGGTTAAGAGTTGCAAAAAAAATGCATTTTTTTCTTTTTTTATATTTAATATTGAATGTCTGATTCTTTTATACTTAATATATTTTGACGGTTGAAAACCATCACAAAATGTATTTTTATTCTTCTTCCATTTAATATTTAGTGGTGGTTTGAAACTGCCAAAACTTGCATCCTTTTATTTAACATTTACAAGTGGCTTTTAACGGTTATAAAAATGACAATATTTGTATTTTTTATATTATCAAATTATTATATAAAATTATCAATAATTACCTATTAATTGTTTTTCAACAAATTTATATATTCTTTCTTATGGTTCAAGATTTTTTTTTTTAAAAAATATAGTTAAAATATATAATAGGTTAAGTTAAAAATATAAAAGTTTAAATAAATATACAAGTAAATATAAAAAATCTAGTTAAAATAATTATACAAATTCCCGTTAAAATAAATATAAAAATTCAACTAAGAACACAACATTAAACCAACCAACATAGTATATTAAATTTGTATATAAGAATTCAACGAAGTATCTCAAGAGTTGAACTAAATAACATAGAATATAGTATACTAAACTCAAGTACTCAAGAGTTTTACTAAGTTCACAAAAGTTGAACTAAACAACAATATATGTCAAATCATTTTACTAAGTACAAAAACTACACAACATATATGTCAAACTCTATGAAGATTATTATCTAATGAAGACCCTCCTTGTGGTGTTAACACATCTTGTCCATTCCCTTCATCCTATAAAATCAAATTGTATCATATTAGCATAATCAATATATGTATATATAAGATATTAAACTTCATTTTATGTATTAATAATATAAATTACTCTAACATAAATATATGAAGTGTTTACAGCTACATTACTAGTACTACCAAACATAGCACCCAACTTGGTAAGAATATGTCCTTCCTTCATTTGAATGTATGCAAGCATGACATTTTTTAATGTCTTGACACTTTCTTCAGAACTTGCTAATTTATCCTTCAAACTAATACTTTCCTCTTTTAATCGAGAACTTTCTACTAAATCAGAATTTGAAAAACTACATCCTACACCACTAAATCTTGTGGTGGACTGAAATGCGATACTATGAAGACCTCCTAATCTTAAGCAATGAACACGTCCAACATGATCCTTTCCCAACACTTTACTAAGACTATCATTAGATGAAATTTTTATAGAGTTAATACTTTGGCTTATTTCCCGTGTCATCTTTTCCTATAAATATAATAATCATTTGATTAAAGTGTTTCAGGTATAATTATGCAAAAAAAATAAACAAGCTAGCTAGCACAATAAAAGTATAAAATAGGTAAGAAAGAATAAAAATAAAGATCATAAAGAAAACTTTTGGAACTAATGGGACAAATGAAGCTACTACAACAATTTTGGTTATTAATACATCGTAGAATATCTACAACTTAGATTCTATGAAATGTGCAAAAGAAACATGAAAATTATAAGCAAATGTGTTAAACTCTATGGACCATTTGCCAACCTTAATAATAATAATAAATTTTAGGATGGATAAAGATGTAGTTTATCCATTCACATTTTTATTTGGTCAACTATTTATGTGTTGTTCAATATCACTATAATACATATTTAATCATATTTGTTTGAACGAAAGTTTTAGAGGAAACTACGTTAGAGAATCATATTTCATGTCCTTTCTACAAGAGAATAAGAGTGTACTTACCCCAATAGACCTTGCCTCCTCATTAACATATGATCCATCTTTTTCTTGTGAATTGCAATGTACAATTCACCTCGACCTACAACACGTCCAATCTCTACTTCCTAATACACATAACTCATGTAAGTTGAAAAGAATAATATAAATAATTCTTTATCAAGACTCAACAAACAGGACAAGTATTTACCATCTCATGTTGTTTTGTAGACAAAAGTTTTAAACCACCGGTATGTGGAATTATTTGCTTTTTCTAATTGTAGAATTTTTCTGACATAACTCCTACAAAATAAAAAAATTATTAATTAAATACAAGCTTAAAAAATAGTTAATGGTAACAACTATTTGTTAAAAATACCTGATACTCTTCCCTTAGATGATAATCAACAAATGACGACCACTTATCTTTGTGAATACCATTAGGGACTTTAGCAATTAATTGTTCTCTTGATAATGAAATGTCATAAACATTGTTCCACAAGTTCATCTTTCTATTCCTATACCTTCTCAACATGGTAATTAAACAATAACACTTAGCACTTGATTCTGATGCTTGAAAGTGAAATAAATCCTTTAAGAAGAAAAAGAAACATATTAGTAAATCATAATTGAAGAGATCAAGGAAACAAAATTTAGCATAAGCATGTACCTTTAAAGTGTTAAAGCAATCATCCTTATACGATTTTGGAACTTTTTGCCAGTTATCAAAGTTAATGGGAATATTTTTTGAATCAGTGTCAATACATCCACAAGCTCCTGCAAAAAGTGATGCTACTTATCCATAGGCTCCCATTTTCCTATTGATAAGGTTGATTTTAGTCATTATATCAACTATCAAAATAACTAGATTTCCTATGTTTTAAGTAGCATAGGGTCAACCTAGGTCAAATCACTAAAGGACATGTGATTTTAGTGAAGTCTAGTGTAAAGGGCTGAGGATATGCAGAATTGAGAGTGCAAAATGTAGACTTGGAAACAGAAAGTAAAACAGGGGATTTTTAGCATTGTAAAGTAAAGGCAGGAAGTAAATGACTAACTATGAAAGTAAAGGCAAACTACAGTTGCTACAATTAATCGGAACATATATTTATCATATCGCTTCCAAAGTTATCAAGTAAATGGTTCTAGTTCTAGTTCCTATTATGCATGTAATTTCACACCAACCTAAGTCTTAAGACAACCACCTAACATTTATTTGTTGCTGACTGAGGGCTTACACAACCGTAATTAATGTAGGTTTTCTATCGATTACCTATAGATTTACTAGGTTGGTTCCAACCGACCCCTAACCTAACGTGATTTATTCCTACCATGCACGACCATGACACAAATAGAAATAGAGAAATTAACAGGAATCACAACCATAATAGAAAGAGAAAGCAAACCCATTTCATTGGATAACCATCATAGCAATACATGGAAAGATGAACTCAACCTCCCATTACGACTGCCATGGCAGAGTTGTAGTGTTCCATCGGAGATGGCTAGGAATAGAGGGGTTAGTCTACTAGAGTGTGCCCGATATGGGTCAATCCTCTCTAGCAACCGGCCACTACCTACACCCTGATCCTGCATCTACTTGGCCGATTGGACACCATCTAAAGTACCATGGAAGCATTGAGGAGTGAAGTGAGCATGGAGGTGTACGACAGAGTATGTGTGTGTAGGTTGGCTAGCTATATGACTAGATTCGCTAATCGATGAATGAACTGCACTTCTCTTTTTATACATGTCAAACTAACTAATTTTCTAACTGAATTAACAGAAATAATTGTCACAACAAAAATAAAAAACTTAATGACCACTAACTAATTCCTAAATGACCACGTGCTAATTCCTAATTGCCCACGTGCTCAAAATTGTTGGAGCGGGGATCTGGTTTTGATGTCGAGAGGGATCTGGATGGATGGGAGTCGACATGCGAAGTCGACCTCTGGAGTCGGCTTTACAAGAGTCAGCTTTACAAGAGTCGGCATGCGAAGGCGACATCCAACTACTGGTGATGGAGTCGGCATTGTAGAGTTGGCTTCATCTGACCGAGATGCTTCCAACCTCAGTTGGGATGACTTTGATCTTTGGAGTTGGCTACAAGAGTTGGAGTTGACACATTGACTTAACTACTGGAGATAGAATCAGCATGCAGACATGGAGTCGGCTTAGAGAGGAACTTGTCTGGCCGGGACAACTTCATCTAGTCGGGACGACTTTGATCTCACCTGAGTTGACTTCATCTAGACTCCAGTTGACCTACAAACTGATTTTACTCTTTTTGTTAGCTAAAACCAGTGAATTAGCATATATTTGTATTTTTCCTGTTTTTACCTTGGAACTCTGAATCTTAACTAATATGAGATTCTTAACTACAATTTAGAGTCTATTCTACCCATCTTAAGACCTTATAGGGTGTCTAAAATATGAATTATCACCTATCAAATGGAACAATTATACATTCATCACGAGGCATCTCAAATATACATGATTTTGTCAACTAAATCTTTTTTGTATTTCCTTGTTCATCTATCAAAAATGACATAAATTAGCTTGTGTAAAAATAACTTTTTTAGCACTTCAATACTAAAAGCAACTTATCTAAATACACATATTACCTATGACTTGTACAATCCATACTCTACTAGACTCACGTCCTACATGTGGTCATTGAGTAGAAGCCATGAGAGGAATATCTAACTATTGAGTAGGAGCCATAAGAGGAATATGTGGTTCTTGAGTAAGAGCCTTAGAAGGAATACGTAGTTGTGGAATAGGAGTCATGGGAGGAATATGTGGCTGTTGAGTAGGAGTCATGAGAGGAATATGTGGTTGTTGATTAGGAACCAAAGGAGGAATGAAGGTTTTTAAACATTTGGCTTTTGGAGGCATGACTACTTGAACTAGAGTAAGAAAGTGATATTAAAACAATGATGACTTTGTTAAGTGCACCACCAAACAACTGCAATTGAAGATTAACAAGAGAAATGAGAATATAAACAACAACAAAGTTTAAAACAAAACTATACAAAAAAAAAATCAATACTAAGTGAAAATTATAACAGCAAAGTAAATAACATTTATCAATTTTGACTTTAAGAAATAGAAAGACATAATCATCTTTATGAATGATAAATATAAAGTGAATAATATCTTACCCTGAAATAAATTAATTAATGACATTTCTCTTAATTATTCAAACATATTTGCATCTCCTTGAAGTTGATTTTCAACATGGCTTATAGTAACAAACTCATCACCTACATCATTCTTATCAAGGTTATTGTTTCTATTTCATTTGTAAATAAATTGCTTAAGTCTTGCTCATGGTATGACTCACTTTCAAATGTAATATCTTCTCCAACTTCTCCCGTATCATATAAATCCCCTGACATCATGTGGACAACAACACTCCAACCTTTATTTACCTCATCATCAACATAATATACCATTTGTGCTTGTGAAGCTTCTATATAGGGACCATCTTCATGTCATTCATGAAGATGTAATTCATGTAAATTGACATATTTTATGTCATTCATGTACTTAAATTGACATACAAGAAAAATGTCATAAAATATATATCATAAATTGAGAAATAGAATACCTGGATAAGATGAGAGAGTAATATGATAGACGTTGTTGATCTAGATACAGAAAAAAAAAATTCACCACTAAAGCTAGTACATGAACTCAACCTTAAATCAGAAAAGTAAAATGTTATACAATAGCGAATTAAGTTCATTATGCATAACCATGAAACATAACACTCATTCCAAATAAAAATAAAAAAAAGATAATATCAGAAAATTATCTTTTAAATTATCGGTTTTTCAATGAAAGAAGATAGAACTATATATCTTCCAATGAAATAAAAATAGGTATACATATTAGAATAAGTAATTAACTTTTTGGATTTAGAAGAAATTTAATTTTTGGGAAGAAAGGTAGACCAGTTGAGAGGTAAATAAGCAGAGGAGAACATTCTCTTAAAGATAATAATAAAACAGCATAAGGAATACACCTCAAGAAAGCCAATATGCACATGCATATATCAAATAAGTTATTTTTAACTAAAAGTAAAAACAGTCGTACCGCGCATGCTATACTGCTTCACTTGGAGCACATTTAAATTGAAAATGAAGAAAAACCTTCCTATTGTAAACAATAACATGCTATATATTTGGTTAAAGAATTTTCAAAATTTATCTTTGACAATTTTTTTATAGCAGCCGTTTGGTATATATAATAACATATGTTGACGTGTGATGCTTCTATGTAATATCGTACCAACTTACTTCAACAATCATAATTCATGTATCTACTCTCTCGGTCTTTTCTCTTTTGGTGATCCGTAGTACAGTAAACAATTAATATATTGTTGAAATGATAGTTGAAACATCATCTAATTACTCTACCTGTATAATTCATGTATGCATTACATATTCTAGTTAGTTAAAATGATAGTTGAAACATCATCATTTAATTCAATCATTACACAATACACTACATTACATACATAACAGACTCTTCTTTTTCTCCTATAAACACGCTTGTAGTATTTTTTGGATCCTCCACATAGCAGCAGAGCATGAACAGGGCTATTACTCTACTTAAGTATGTTTATATATAAAATAAATGATTTCATAAGCCACCATTAAATGGTATTGAGAAAAATATGGTTTATTAGGCAAGGCTAAGGTGTAAACTAATCCGAGTGAAGCTGTGAAATTAAAATGAATACTTGTCACGGTTGATTACACATAGGAACCATAAAGCAACTGAGATTATTTCCAATATTTTTTCCATCTGCTACAAAAATACTATGAAACTTAATTCAAATGCTCTAATTGCTGAGAATGAAAGGATAAATGAATGTACCGGAAGAGAAACACCAAAGAGTATTGGTGAAGAAGTTAAGTGCTGATGAAATAATGCTGAGAAAAGGCGAAAGAAAATTGATGTAGTATATATGTTACTGAATCTACAAAGAATAAGCACATTATCAAAGGTAACAAATGGGATTGACTAAATCGAATTGAGCTTAGAATTTCTTATGGTCTTCTAGCTTCAAAGAAAAAAATAAAAATACAGGTATTAAGTATGCAACATCATAAATAGTTCAATATTACAATTTTTCTGAAAATTGTTACTCATCAACGTCATTGTATTTTAACTTTCTCAATATATCAGTACTCATTGGTGGTTGTTTCTTCCAATTGGATTTTGTATTTCAGATATGGTAGATAGGCTTGGAAAAATTGTACATGGATATATGAATTTAACTTTGAATAAGAACTAATGGAACTTTTGATTTAGTTGGCATTACAATGATGCTTTTTCAATAGAATAATTTTTAATTAAAAAGCTTTTAATTCGATACCATGCAAAGGATGAAAAGTTATACCACGCAAGCTATTCCACGTGGTTCGGTTGACAATTGACAAACTAGAAAATTGAATTTGATTGAAGGCATAAGGCTTTTGAAACAACAAAACAAATTGATATAGCTTTAAGGAAAAGTAATGATGTTGGTTGCTTATTGCTCCATCTAGATTCGAATTCATAAAAAGTTTATGCATTGTCTAACCTGTTTTAAATCCTCTTCGTAATCAATGAGACAAAAATTGATGTCAGCATCTGAACTTAACAGTAGCTCACCTACAATGCTCAAGACCAATCTAATCAAAAGACACTAAAAATATCAAAGAAGCATATAATAAACTTAAATATAAATAGAATAATTAATCAAAAATACAAATTCATACCCAAATAGACTTGTTTACTTCAAGGACTACACCAAATAATAGAAGGTTAGATGTAATTTAATCGAGAATAACCAAATTCAAATTTCATTGCCAGTTATAATTACTTCAAACAAAAACCTAAAGAAAAGGGAAAATAATCAAATATACAATAACAAAAGACACCAAATTAAACAATGTGAAATACACAAGCTAATATTGCTTCAACATCACAAAAGATTCTTTGTTTCTCTTCAACCAATGGTTCTAACAGGGAAAATAAAGAACAAAGTTCATATTGAGAAGAATAAAAAGGACAAAGACCATTCCAAGGAGTGATCGATTCTTATTTTCACCAAGAGAAGCAAGATTGCAATTTAATTTTATGAGAATACAGTGAAATCAAAATCAATGAAAAAAAAATGAAAATACAAACTGAAGCATCAAACCCTAGATTTGCTAGAGAAGAAACATACAAAGATATGGCAGCGAGAGGAGAAAGAGCGAGTGAGAACAAGAGTAGCAGCATAGTGAGAATAAGGGTAGCAGGTGGAAGGGAGAGAGCAAAGTCAAGAAAGAAAGTAAGGACTTTCAAAGTGAGAGTAAGTATGATTAATTAGTTTTGGCAAAAAAAAATATACGATAGCTAATAGGTAGTTAATTAGTCTAAGATTAGCTAAAAATTTCATTAGTAGCTAAATTTGGTAGTTAAACTTAGAAATTCTAGTAATGAAACAGTAAAGAATTTAGTTATTATTTAATAATAATGTCTCAAATTTGAATTGAATTTTATAATTTTATAAATAAATAAATATCAAGAGATACTTCTTTAAATAAGTTTGTGTCTTGACTCATATTAATTAAATTTAAATATAATTTTAAAATATTAAATATAGAGAAAATAAATTCATAAATTATTGTAATTAATTAAATCAATTATTAATTAGTACTGAAATTTAAAAAACTTATTGTAGCAGTTAAAAGCAGCAAAAAAGAAACAACTAAATCACTAAAGGAATAAATAATTCTTGTTGTTAAAAAAGTTATCAAAAACGATGTCATTTTGTGATGGTTACTTATAGCTACTACAAATTAGGTCACTAAAAATCTATTTTTTTTAGTTTGTGGAGGTTAAAAAAATGTTTAGAAATCATACCATTTTGTGGTGATTTATAATAATTACCACAAATAAACTCCTACTAAAAATCGAATTTTTTTGTAGTGGTTTATCTCTTCCATTTTTCTAATTTAATTTATAATCAATTAATTCTAAATTTCTAAAAGGAATTTTTATTATTTCTATATTTGTCACCATAGAGATATTTTTTCTGTATTAAAAAACATGAAAAAAAAAATCAATATCAATAATAAAGTTAAAAAGAACAGTGAATTTATCATACTAAATTATTGAAAATTGTTATACAATTACCGTACTACATTAATATATAGTTAGTGGAGGATTATTAGGTGAAATAGTATTTGCATCTACGTCTGCAAAGTCAATGTATGTTATACTCAATGTTTATTGGGGGCCTCACTTTGTGATTCAAAATTGAAAATTCTTTTTTTATAATCACGAATATATAAATTACATAGTAACTTAAACAAAATCTATTGGAACAAGGTATGTTTTTAATACTCAAGTTCTTCATTTTTTTTAATCTCTTTTTCACCTTATATTTGATTTTTCTTAAATAAACAGTCTCATTATATGTTCATTATAATTTTGTATTTTTTGTATTAAAAGTAGTTGTTTCACAACTATCAATAATCTTCTTTCTCCTTGCTTCACTCCGTAATCTGTCTTTGTTTATTCTTTTTTCGGTTTAATTGCTCTACACTATTCCACAATAAAAATAACAAGTTAAAATCAGTTAACTAAAAGCTATCGTCACACAAAAATAAAAACCGAATTCTAAAAATTAAATTTTTTTATAAATAGTCATGTATATAAAACAAATTTCAATTATATCTATGGTCATATATATATATATATATATATATATATATATATATATATATATATATATAATATATATTTATATAAAATATATATAAATTTAAACTTTTGAAAAATATTAAAAATCAATAATCCACTAGTTTAAAATTTTCAAGATAAAATAAAAATATTTTAATCATAAAAGTAATGTTTTTGGAAATTAAAATAAAATTGGAAATAAATTAAATTTTCGATTTTATGTTACTAAAAATTCAAATAAAAGAGAACATATATTATTATTGTTGTTGTTTTTATTGTTATTATTATTATTATTAAAATTGTTATTATTGTTATTAATGATATTGTTATTGTTATTATTATTATTGTTATTATTATATTTATTGTCAATATTGTTATCGTTAATGTTATTATCATTGTTGTTATTATTATTATTATTGTTGTTGTTGTTATCATTATTACTATTCTTATTATTTTTGTTGTTTTCGGTGGTGGTGATGGTGGTGTTGTTGGTGTTGTTGTTGTTGTTGTTGGTGGTGGTAGTGGTGTTGGTGTTGGTATTGATGTTTGTATTACTATTGTTGATGGTGTTGTTGTTGTTGTGGCTATTATTATTGTTGTGAATGTTATTGCTGTTATTTTTGTTGTTGTTATTGTTATTGTTGTTCTTGTTGTTTGTGTTGTTGTTGTTGTTTGTGTTGTTGTTGTTGTTTGTGCTGTTGTTGTTGATAGTGGTATTGTTGTTGGTGTTGATACTGTTGTTGGTGCTGGTGTTGTAGTTGATGTTGTAGTTGGTGTTGTAGTTGGTGTTGGTGTTACTATTGCTATTATTATTGTTGTTAGTGGTGATGTTGGGGTTGGTGATGATAGTGGTATTGTTGATTTGGGTGGTGGTGTTGTTGTTGTTGTTGTTGTTGGGGTTGTTGTTGGGGTTGTTGTTGTTATTGTTGTTGTTGTTGTTGTTGTTGTTATTATCCTTCCTGTTGTTGTTATTGTTATTATTATTATTATTGTTGTTGTTGTTATTATTATTATTATTCCTATTGTTGTTGTTGTTATTATTCCTATTGTTGTTGCTGATGATGTTGTTGTTTCTGTTGATGTTGTTGTTGTTGTTGCTATTGTTGTTATTGTTGTTCTTGTTGTTGCTGTTATTCTTACTACTATTATTATTGTTGCTATTGTTGCTACTATTGCTACTATTATTGTTCTTGTTGCTAAGATTGTTGTTGTTGCTATTATTGATGTTGTTATTGTTGCTGCTAATGTTGTTGTTAGTGTTGTTGTTGTTTCTATTGTTGTTGTTGTTGTTGCCTTTGTTGTTTCTATTGTTGTTCTTGTTGTTGCTTTTATTGTTTCTATTGTTGTTGTTGTTGTTGTTGTTCTTACTATTGTTGCTATTGTTGTTGTTCTTACTGTTGTTATTGATGCTACTGTTGCTACTATTGTTGTTGTTGCTGCTGTTATTATTGTTGCTGGTGTTGCTCTTGTTGTTGTGGTTGCTCTTATTGTTCTTATTATTATTGTTGTTGTTGCTATTGTTATTATTGTTGTTGTTACTATTGTTATTATTGTTGGTACTATTGTTATCGTTGTTGCTATGGTTGCTATGGTTGCTATTGTTGTTGTTGCTATTATTGCTATTGTTGTTGTTATTGTTGTTGCTATTGTTGCTGTTATGGTTGTTCTCTATTGAATTTTCCCCATCAAAGTGTCTCCCACTCTATGAAAAATCCACTCTCTCTCTCTCCAAATCTTTTGCTTCGCGATTACCTCCACATAGTTGTGAGGGGGGAGATATGTTAGGTTATTTTTGGGCTCCCAACTATCTGGACAAAAGTCCAATACTCTCAAGCCCGCTAGGTCTCTTTTTATACGAGGAGAAGAGGTCAGATTGAGGGGACATGAGAGAGATAAAAGTGATTGATAACTCTTACTCT
The DNA here is from genome assembly GCA_025330945.1 of Mucuna pruriens. Taxonomy (NCBI): domain Eukaryota; kingdom Viridiplantae; phylum Streptophyta; class Magnoliopsida; order Fabales; family Fabaceae; genus Mucuna; species Mucuna pruriens. The sequence goes on from JAENHJ010000244.1 coordinate 129,580, forward strand.
TAATTAATCATAGTGGATTGACTCTGATGGGAAAAGTCACCACTTTGATGATGAGAAGGTAGTACGGTACTGGAAACACCAATAAGGCACCACCAATGTGGTGACACAATGCAGCAGATAAAAATTTCCCTAACTTGCAAGAATCCCTAAGGAGTAACCACAAATGAGAATAAAGTAATAATGAGAAGAATCTCACAAGAAAGACCAATATTTTTAACATGGAAAAACCCCTTCAACGTGAGAATTAAAAACCACGGGTCGTCCAGACCAAAGAAATCAATCCACTATAACATAATAAGGATACAAGAGTGTTCAGGTCAAAAACAATATTTGTTCATACAACCAACCAGCACAAGCAAGCAAGCAAAATTTGTAGATGAAGAATAAGATGAAAGAAAAGAACCCACAATACTGTGCAAGCACACCTCTACTCTTTTCTCTTTCCTTTTTCTCTCTTCTCTCTTTTGCCTTGTGAAAATCCACTCTTTCTCAATCTCTTGTGTCTCTCTCATGTCCCCTCAATTGACCCCTTCTCCTCTTATAAAGAGAGACCTAGCGGGCTTGAGAGTATTGGGTTTTTGTCCACATAGTTGAGAGCCCAAAAATAACCCAACATATCTCTCCCCTCACAACTATGTGGAGGTAATCGCCAGTCCGGCGACCTCACAGGAAGCTTTAAACTTCCCTCTTGGAACAAGTTGAATTGTACTCTAACTATCACAGAATAACCAATGTTCGTCCTGAACAAAATCAACCTCTACCTCGGTAGTGGACAAAGAAACATACTTCTGCAATTTAGATTGCCAAGCTTTTTTCCTTTCTTCACTCTCCATGGACTCTTGGTAACATTCAGGTTCTTCTCCATCTGTCAAGGTCACATACTCATCAGAAGTATAGCTTGTAGATGATTGTCTCTACCTATTAGGCCTCCTGAGTTGAACAGGAGGCAATTCAGGAGCATCACCCAGATTCTCATCTTGTGACATCTCTTGCTCCTCTTCAGCATCATCATCAAGAGGAACATCAAGAGGAACATCAAAGCCATCTTCAAGTTGCTGATCACCATAGTTATGTCGCTCACCATTCTGAACATTATTATCAGTTGTATTCAAATCATGTATAGGCATCCGAACTGGATCAATTTTAGACGAACTATTGTCTTTCTTAGGTGTAGACTTCTTTACCTTATCAATGTCTTCAATAGTTTGATCTTCCATGAATTGCACATCACGACTTTTGACAAGTTTCTTCTCAACAGGATCATACATCCTATAACCATACTCATCATGACCATACCCAATGAAGATACACTGCCTAGTCTTCATATCCAACTTGGATCTTTCATCCTTTGGAACATGCACAAAGGCCTTACAACTGAAGACTTGCAAATGATCATACTTGACATCTTTGCCAAACCAAATCTTGTATGGCACCCAGTATTCAAAGCAACTGCAAGACTAAGATTAATAACATGCACTGTTGTGTAAAGTGCCTCACCCTAGAAATGCTTAGGTAACCTTGCTTTAGAAAGCATGCACATAACTCTCTCAATCAATGTCTTGTTCATCCTCTCTACTAAGCCATTCAACTGAGGAGTTTTAGGAGGAGTCTTTTAATGTCTGATACCTTGCTGCTTAAAATATACATCAAATGGTCCACAGTATTCACCACCATTGTCAGAGTGAATATATTTTACCTTCTTGCCTGATTGTCTCTCAACCAAAGCTTGGAAATGTTTGAACTTCTCCAACACTTGGTCCTTTGTCTTCAAAACATAGACCCAGAGCTTCCTAGAACAATCATCAATAAAAGTAACAAAATAAAGTACACCACTAAATGACTTTACCTTCAATGGGCTACAAACATCAAAATGCACCAATTCTAGCAACTCTGACTTCCTCGAGGGAGGATGTTTCTTAAAGGATGCTCTAGTCTAGTCTGCTTACCAGTCATGCAATGAGAACACTTCTCCAACTCTGCATTCTTCAACCTTGGAAGCATGTCCTTTTTGGCTAAACAAGTCAACCCTTTTTCATTGATATGACTAAGCTTTCGGTGCCACAAAGATGCCTCCATATCCATGGCATTCACACTATCTTTAGCAACCAAAGCTTTTGTCCAATACAGTTTAGAAATTTTCTCCCCATTGTCCACAACCAAGTTACCTTTGGTGAGTTTCCATTTTCCATGACCAAAGTGATTATCATAACCACCATCATCAAGCATATGCACAGATATCAAGTTAAAGCGAACATCTGGAGCATGTTTGACTCCTCTAAGCCACAACTGCATTCCTGTGTTGGTTTGTAAGCAAACATCACCAACATCAACCACCTTGGTTACACCATCATTACCCATCTTCAACACTACAAAATCACCTGTAGTGTAAGATGTAAAGAACTCCTTCCTTGGTGTAACATGCAGTGTAGCACCACTATCAATAATCCACATGCTTTCATCGGATACAAAATTAACCAATTCAAAGTCTCAAAGAATGACAAGACCATCACCTGTAACAGTAGTAACACGATCATCATCCTTCTCTTTTGACTTACCCTTTTTTCCTTTGTTCTCCTTTTTCCACAAGAAACAATGCTTTTGTATATGCCCTATTTTGTGACAGTAGCGACACTCCACATTCTTGTATCTAGACTTGGATTTACTTTTACTGTTTTCTCTTTCCGTTTTCTGACTTCTCCCCCTATTTTCAGTGACAAGCACCTTAAATTTAGATGAAGAACCTTGTGCCTTTCTTCTCATCTCCTCGTTAAGGACACTATCCTTTACCATTTGCAAAGAGACAACACCATTAGGGGTTGAATTTGTGATAGAGACCTTAAAAGTCTCCTAAGACTCAGGTAGAGAATTCAAGAGCAGTAATCCGAAAATCTCATCTTCAAACTTGATGCCCATTCCTGACATCTGATCAATAATCCCTTGAAACTCATTCAAGTGATCTGACAGGGAAGTGCCTTCTTTAAACTTCAAACTCACAATAGAATTTAACAAAAATAATTTATTATTCCCACACTTTGAGGCATACAAGGATTCAATCTTCTCCCACAAAATCTTGGCATCTATCTCACTTACAATGTGATTATAAACATTATCAAGTCGGATAAAATCACATACCTATTGATGCTCAAAGTCTCATTCTTCATTAGACATAGATTCTGGCTTGTGAGCAGCAAAAACAGGAAGATGCATTTTCTTCACAAATAATAAATCTTTCATCTTCCCTTTCCACAAGTGATAATTAGTGTCATTTAGACTCACTATTCTATTTGTATTTCCCTCGATTATTCTCGCAAGTAGAACACCCTTCAAACTAGAGAGCTCTGATACCACTCTGATGGGGAAAAGTCATCACTTTGATGATGAGAAGGTAATACAGTACTAGAAACACCAATAAGGCACCACCAATGTGGTGACACAACGCAACAGATAAAAATTTCCCTAACTTGCAATAATCCCTAAGGAGTAACCACAAATGAGAATAAAGTAATAATGAGAAGAATCACACAAGAAAGACCAATATTTTTCACGTGGAAAAACCCCCTCAACATGAGAAGTAAAAACCACGGGTCGTCCAGACCAAAGAAATCAATCCACTATAATATAATAAGGATACAAGAGTGTTCAGGTCAAGAACAATATTTGTTCATACAACCAACCAGCACAAGCAAGCAAGTAAAACTTGAAGATTAAGAACAAGATGAAAGAAAAGAACCCACAATACTGTGCGAGCACACCTCTACTATTTTCTCTTTCCTTTTTCTCTCTTCTCTCTTTTGCCTTGTGAAAATCCACTCTTTCTCAATCTCTTGTGTCTCTCTCGTGTCCCCTCAATCTGACCCCTTCTCCTCTTATAAAGAGAGACCTAGCGGGATCGAGAGTATTGGGATTTTGTCCATATAGTTGGGAGCCCAAAAATAACCCAACAATATATATATGTATCTGGTATCAAAGCCTGATGGGGAAATAGGATGGTATTTATTAATGTTAAATTAACATGTATCAACACAGATCTGGTAACTGTTTTGTATATATTATCTGATTTGTATAGCTTTTTGAGTAGCTGAGGCTATGCATTATAACTAGAGATACGGGTTGTCCTATTTTAAAACCCTAAAGATGACTATAGCAGTAAGACCCGTCAGTAAGGGCAGTTAGTCTAAATTGACAATGTTATTCTTTAGGTTTTAAAATACGAAACAGTAAGCCCCGTTGGTCATGGTTATCTTGCATAATATCAGATGCTCATCTGTAACATTGATAAACATTGATTTATGGAGCCAAATGACGGTGAAGATACTAGATCTTGTTTAATCATGAGTAGCCTCCTTAGATCTCTTTCCGCCGCTTTTTCTGTCAAGAACTTCCCCTCCTCCTCCAGATCACAAACAAATTTGCTCACTACAGCATAACCAAAACTTGGGGAAATCTCTCCCAAAAAACAATATCTTTGAAGAAGAAGTTTGTTTGAACATATAAATCAAGCTTATTGATAACTGGGAAATACCACAAATCCCACAGTGATGAGCTGTATATTCCAGAAGAAAACAAACCAGTCCGAAACTCAGACTATATAATCAAAACAGCAGAAAACAATATCCCGCTAGACTTTGATGCCGAGAAGAATTCCATCTTCTCACAAAACAATCTGTTACAGAACATGCAAAGAAATACAAATATTTACACATAGGATGTGTACAAGTAGCCGTTAAGCCCCTAATCAGGGAAGGACTTAAGCTTCAATTCTTATGTGCCTTAGAGACACAAGGCACAATGACTTCCAAGACTCCTTTATTGGGATGGTAGAAACAAGCTTAGGCATGGTCCGGTTTATTTCAATTGTTTCCCAAACAAGATGTGAGCCTTCTAGATAGAAACATTTTAGATTCGTTGTTTCTAAATATTAGACTTCATGGTTTAAACATGAAAGAGGGATCTATTCCCGCAGCATTGCTGTATAGAATCGAATACAAGGTAATGAACACTTGTGACTCTAGAGTCCTGTTAAAAACAAATGATAGGGAAACCACATTATTTGTTACTGACATGATTAAAGCCAATGTTACAATTCCCAAACTCATAAAATGGGATGAAGTAGATCTACCTACTTCTTGGCTTATAGACAAAGCCGCCCCTACCCTACCCAGATAAACTCCTGAACTCCAAGAAATTCGCCAAACTGATTCTGGCAAAATAGAAATTATCTTTGATAGGAGAAATTCCTTTTCATCAAGAAGCGAGTCTAGCAGGTCAAACTACTATCCTGCCGAAGATCTTTTCTATAGCCTCGCCTAACACTAACAAGGATAATATTCCTAGAATAATTACCCCTGAAGTCAACCTCCAAGGAATTGAAACAATCAACAATGTTCCTAGACCAGTTTATCAGCAAAATGAGGATGAAGATCATAGATCTATTCAATCTCCAACTTATTCTTCCCTTAATGAACATTATGATACAATCTAAGTTCATTATCAATAAAGAATCCCTCCGAAAAGACTTTTTATTCAACGAACAATCAACCTCAAAGAAATTGGTTTTTAAAAAATTACCAAGGGTCCAAGAAATCATGGATTCAAGAAATTTATTATAACTTTCTTGAACAAGTCCAATTAAACATTCCATTTTTTGATTAGTTTCATGCTTATACCATCAAAGATAACATAGCTTATCCCTTTCAAGATGAAATTATAGGTTCCTGTGCCGCCAATATATTTACAATCTGGCACCTTAAAGATGGCGAAAAGGTCCAAGCTGATATTCCGCCCAAAACTCAATATCAGCTTCCAAATCTTAGAGATGACAAGGGTAATCCTGTTTTAGCCACACCATTTAAAACCAAAGATTTAGGACAAGTCTCCCCAAAAGACATTAGAAGCCTGATGGAACAGGCCAATTACACAAATAAATATCTTCAGATCCTAGGAGAAAAATTGGTAACACCCAAACCAAAGCATGAACCATTAAGAATAGGAGGTTCCTCTTCTTCCCAAGCATCTACTTCAAACCAATTAGAAAAACCTTTATTCAAACCTTTTAAGATTAGCCAACAGGCCAAACAAAGCCTGCTAAAAGCTAAAGCCAAAACTGAAAATGACCAAAGTGAATTATTAAGTAAGATTAATAGCTTATTTAAAACAACCGTCGTCCCCAAAAACTCCCAGAATCTGGGATGAGGCCTCCTCAAAGCCCAAAAACAAGGCAAACAACTAGAACCATAGCCGTTTTAAGCCAAACTGATACTCAGAATTCAGAATCAGATTCTGAGAGCAACCTCAATACTTCCCAAATTAACCCAATTATGTCCAATTCAATCAGACAATGGAAAGGATTAACAAAAAACCATCCGCCATAGACTGGCCATTGAAAATAGAGACTAAAGCTTTAATAGCTTTAACGCTAACAATGTTTCTTTAATGGAACATTGACGGCAAAACAGAATACCATATCATGCAAATGTTTCAACATATGACTATGGTTTGTACTGCATACTAGACAACCCATGAAACTTCCGAAGAAGCCATAGCCAACATTATAGTGTCAGGCTTTATTGGACAACTTAAGGGTTGGTGGGACCAATACCTCTCAGAGGAACAAAAGGTAGCAATCTTAACAGCCATTAAAACAGATGATAATGGTGATCCAATTTTAGCAATGGTGAAACTATTTCGATGCTGTTAGTACATTAGTTTTTACCATAGCTCAACATTTCATAAGTGATCCATCCTTATGGAAGGATAGGTCTGCAGAACTTTTATCAAACCTTAATGTAAAACTTTAGGAGATTTCAAATGGTACAAGGATAATTTCCTTACAAGAGTGTTTACTAGAGAAGACAGCCAACAACCATTCTAGAAAGAAAAGTTCTTAGCTGGACTACCCAGAACATTAGGAGATAAGGTTAGAGATAAGATTGGGGAGTTTAACCCCTGATAATATTATCCCATATGATAACCTTACCTATGGCCAATTAATTTCTTTCTTTCATCCAAAAGACAGCCTTAGAAATTTGTCAAACTGACAAACTCCAACGGCAACTTGCAAAAGAAAAAACCCAAAGTAGAAAAGACCTTGGAACCTTTCATGAGCAATTTGGCTTACCAGGATGTTCTATAAAGAAAACAAAAGGATATCAAAAGACCAACCTCCAAAACCTAGGTTCCAAAAACCCAGAAGACCATTCCAAAAGAAAATCCTCAACCAAGGCCAGTGGAATCCAAAAAACCCTTAAAAACCACAATTATTTGTTATAATTGTAAGAAACCTGGACACACCAGTAAGTACTGTAGACTCAAAAAGAGAATTAGTAATCTAAATCTAGACCCAGAACTAGAAGAACAGATTAATAATCTCTTACTAGAAACCTCAGAAGAGGATTCCAATACTGAATCTTCTGAGGACAATTTAAATGAAATACAGGTTGATGATCAAGAATCATCATCTGACAGTGACATCCCAAACATCAATGTCTTAACAAAAGAACAAGACCTTTTGCTTGAAGCCATTAACTCTATCACAGACCCAGTTGAGAAAAGGATTCATTTAGACAAACTTAAACAAACTTTGGGAAAACCCCCTAGAAATAACTTAGTTGTTATTAATAAATATGACCTTAAACCCATTCTCAAACGATTAGAAAAATCTAACACTAAGACAACAACTATCCAAGACCTCCAATTTGAAGTCAACAATCTCAAAAAAGGAGATTAAAGAAATCAAAAACCAACAGGCAATTCACAACGCCATCTTATCAAATTTAGAAGAAGCTTCTGAATCAGAAGATAACTCCTAAAAAACCCAGAAGCCAAAAAATAGTACAAAACTTGATGATGATTTCCTAGGCATCATTAATAGACTAACCATTCAAAAATTCTTTATTAATATCAAAATCATGGTAGAAGACTTTGTCTTAGAAACTATAGCCCTATTTGACACAAGGGCAGACTCAAATTGCATCCTAAAAGGATTAATCCCTACCAAATATTTTGAAAAAACTTCTGAAAAGTTAAGCACTGCAAACGGCTCCAAGTTAAAAATTAATTACAAGCTATCTAGTGCAATCATAGAAAACCAGGGTCACCAAATTGAGACATCATTCCTTTTGGTCAAAGATCTTAGGAATGAAGTAATCCTTGGAACACTATTCATTAGAGCTTTGTTTCCTTTAGAGATCTCTGATGAAGGAATATCAAGCAATAATAAATCCATAATGTTTAGATTTATTAAATCTCCCATCATCAAAAACATCAACCATATCCAACATAAGTCTAACTAAATCAATTTCTTAAAAGAAGAAATATCTTTTAAAACCATTGATGCCAAGCTTTTACTTCCTCAAATTCAAAAGAAGATTAAGGAACTTCTTCATCTTATTGAATCAACTATTTGTTCGGATCTGCCACATAACTTTTGGTCTAGAAAAAAACACTCAGTAGATTTACCCTATGAAAAGGATTTCAAAGAAACTCAAATCCCAACAAAAGCCAGACCAATTCAAATGAATGAGGAACTCCTTCAACATTGCCAAAAAGAGATTAAAGATCTCTTAGACAAAAAGCTTATTAGACCAAGCAAGAGTCCTTGGTCTTGTGCAGCTTTTTATGTCAATAAACCTGCTGAAATTGAAAGAGGAACACCAAGACTAGTTATTAACTATAAACCCCTTAACCAATACAATGGATTAGATATCCTATCCCTAACAAAACGGACCTTCTCAATAGACTCCATTCTGCTAAAATCTTCTCTAAATTTGATATGAAATCTGGATTTTGGCAGATCCTAATTCAAGAACAAGATAGGTACAAAACTACTTTTACTGTTCCCTTTGGGCAATATGAATGGAACGTCATGCCCTTTGGATTAAAAAATGCACCTTCTAAGTTCCAAAAAATCATGAACGATATTTTTAATCCATACTCCAATTTTACAATCGTATATATAGATGATGTACTAATCTATTCCTAATCTATTGACCAACATTTCAAACATATTAATACTTTCATTAATATTGTCAAACTAAATGGCCTAGTAGTCTCAAAGTCAAAAATCAATCTCTTTCAAACCAAAATAAGATTTCTTGGTCACATGATTTTCCAAGGAAAAATTAATCCTATTAGCCCATCAATTGAGTTTGCTTAAAAAATTCCAGACCAAATTATTGACAAAAACCCAACTTCAAAGATTCCTAGGTTGTCTCAACTATGTTGGAGATTTTATTCCAAACCTTAACAACCTCATCAAACCTCTGCATGATAGGCTCAAGAAAAATCCTCCTTCTTGGACCTCTCAACATACACAAACTGTCAAAAGGATCAAAGCTTTGGTAAAGGAACTTCCCTGTCTCTCTTTACCAATTCCACAAGCTCTTAAGATTGTTGAAACTGATGCTTCTAATTTAGGATGGAGGTATCCTCAAACAAAGTATTAACAACAAAGAAGATGTGATAGCCTATACATCTAAACATTGGAATTCTGCACAGCAAAATTACTTTACAGTCAAAAAACAAATTTTAGCAATTGTTCTTTGTGTTTCAAAATTTCAATCTGATTTATTAAACAAAAAATTTATCATTCGAAATTGACTGTAAACCCAAAAGATATTTTACAAAAGGATGTTAAAAATTTAGCATCAAAACAAATTTTTGCTAGATGGCAAGCAATTTTAAGTGTTTTTAACTTTGAAATCCAATATCTCAAAGGTACCTCCAACTCTCTCCCTGATTACCTCACTCATGAATACTTGTAGGGAAAAAGCAGCACAGAGAACAATGCCTAAAAAGGCAACCCTAGCTTCGGCCAGAGGTCGAGGCATTAGATTGGCCCTTCCCGGGCCAGGTCATGTTACCAGATCATCTACTGGATCAAAACAATCGGGGTCTTCAACCCCACAACCCATCCAAGAAACCGGGTCATCCACCCGACAAACACCAAACAACATTGAGTCATCAACTCAAGCAACCAACTCAAGTTCAACAACCAAACAAACCAAAATGGATTATGCTATTCTCATCCAAACTTTACTAGCTCTCCAAGAACAAGGACTAACAACCTTGCCAAAGAAAACCTGGGCAGATATTGTCTCAGATAACGACTAAGAGGGGGAAAACATGACTTAGCCCTCCTCATAAAAAATTTGAAAACCAGCAAAACAATATGTAACCCTAGTCAAAACCAAGAACTCCAAATAGAACTTTCCCAAAAGCCAATTCCAAAGGCACAAACCCACTATATTCCAAAGAATAAATTCTCAACAATTGTCCAACTTGAACCAGAATTTTGGGATAAAAACCCAAATAAAATTGTAGCAAAAATATTTCCTGAAGGCTTCCACTTTAAACCAACATCCTTCAACAAAACCAGGCAATTTTATGAGTTCATTCTGGTTGATTTAGACTCTATATCAATCAAACATTATAAGGATCCTAAGGATCCTTCAAACTTTACTCATTCTACAATACAAATTTTAAAAGTTTTATCTCCCAGCCAATTTGGCCAAAACCCAAACAATTTAAAAAAGTTTTCTCAAAATTTTGAGCCAATTGGTTATAATTATTGGGATTATATTGATGCCTGGACAAGAATTTTCTGGTATCAAAATAACTCTTGGCTAATTTATTTCAAAAGAAATACAAAATATACTTTTCCAAATTGGTTCCTCCAATGGTGGGACTTTTGTGGACCAATTCCAAAAATCCTTCCATCCCCAACAATTGAAGGATTCAAACTTTTAAAATCAAAATATGATGATCAAAGTTCTTGGATTCGTGCAGAAATGAAATTCTTTTCAAAGTTTGCTTTGGCATGGGTATTCTCATGGCAATACAAGTTTGGAAAGAATGATCACCCCAACAAACTCCCAATCTTACAAAGGAATTCCTTTGTCAAGTGGTGGGCACAATTTGATGCTTCTAAAGCCAACCCTGATGAAGTTCGTAAATGGTTTATATGCAGTCCAAACTGCTTAAAGTTGGCTGACCCAGAGACTTCATTATTCTTAAACCAAAAGGCCAAAATCACGGTAGCTCTAGCAGCAAGTAAAACCAAAGAGAGTTTTGCCCAAAATTTAAAAAAAAAACATTCTCAAACTCTTGCATGAAAAGGGAGAATCTTCCTCCAAAAAAATCTTTTGCCTATTTATCCCGCATCAGCAGCTTCTTTCCGATGACATGTTTCAAAAATGAAGATGACTGTTTTGGCATCAACCTTCAGAGATGATTGATCAAGATCCACAGTACCAGTCATGTTACCAGAACTGTTGAAACAGTACCACAGTACCAGTCATGTTACCGAACTGTTGAAACAGTAGAAACAGTACCAGTCATGTTAATGAACTGTTGAAACAGTAGAAATTGTATCTATAAAAAGGAGTGCTCGACCATGTTGTGAGACACTTTTTTTTTAGATCAGATTAGAGAGAGAGGTTAGAGAGAAGCTTTGAGATATTGTAAGCTTTTTTCTTCTTCTTTCTTTCTTCAAATGTTTCTCCAAATGTTTCTGCATAATGTTTTGAATAATTAAAAGCAACTTTCTGTATTCTAGCTTCTTTATTTTCCTCTTTCTCCTCCGACTAGTATTGGAGACTACCGCCTCGTATAAATCTAGTCTTTTTTTTTTTTTTTTTTTACACT